>JANPWX010000247.1:0-189060 GCA_024734555.1 Trochalopteron elliotii
GGTCCGCCTGGGCGAAGGGAGCTATGAGCAGGGGATGGCCCGCTCCGCTGCCCGGCCGCAAAGGCGGGGGAGCGGCCCCGCCGCCTCCAGGGCAGCGGCCGAGGGTGCCGGTTTTCTTCCCGGGCTCCGAGCGCTGCCGAGCCCCCGCCGCTTCGCCCGGCTCCTCGTCTGGCCCTGGGGCTAGCACACCTGGCCCGGGAACTGTGTTTGATCCCTCCGTGCTGGAAGAGAGTAGGAGTAGGAGCGGCTCCTTCCGAGGGGCATTGCCCAGGGCTGGCAGAGGAGAGGACGGAGATCGGGGGGAGTGGGGGAGGATGTAGTGGCAACAGCTTAGATTTAATCACCCGTCATACATTTTTAACGGGAGAAAAAGATGGAGTGACTACGGATTTCTGCAGAGAGCTGGTGATGCCTGAAAGGTGCTGCGCTGTGGCTGGTATTATTTATAGCTGGTAGGCAGCCTTGCTGTAACATGAGGTTCTGCTAGGAGGTAGTAGCACCACTAGTTTCCAATTAGGATGGAACAACACTGTGTTCGGTGTTTGTATTTCGGGGTTAACGTAAGTATTGTAGCCAAGATCTGAAATGGTAAGATAAACCGTTGTAAAAGCCATGTGAAGTGCAGGAATCTTGTGTAATCTCACAGTGGAATTTCTGCGTAATAACTTCTCCAGAATTTCTTTCTCTCTGTGCTCCCAACATTTCCATGTTTGCTGGGCAGACATACTTTACCCTTACCTAACTTACTCTTTTACCCTTATACCCCCCATGCTAATTCCAAACAATGTAACAAAGTTATTCATGCAGTTTTGCAGTGTCTGTTTTATCTTACTATCAGAATGTGATGGCAGGGGCTTTGTACATCTGCAGACAGATAAGAGAGTAAATAGTAGAAACAGTTTTATTGAAGCCTTTAGCTTTGCAAGATTTGAATCTGGATTTTTTGAAATGTGTAGAGAAAGAAAATCCCCTAAACCAGGTGTATTATCACCATTCTAGAAATGATTTTGGGGTTTTTTTACCCTCAGGTAAATTGTACCATCTCTGCTGCTGAGAAAGTAAACCTGCAAACAGGAGAATGAACTTTATTTATAATTACTTTTAAATGCATTTAAAACCTCAAGAATAATTCTGAGTTAACTACAAATTCATGGGTTTTTACAGTACAAATGGCTTATACATCTTCAGCAGTTAAACAGAAATTTTACTGCAAGTTCTGATCATACTAAGCCATTTCATAGAATGGTTACTAGCAGACTTTGTAAGGAAATGTTTTGCAACATAAAACCATAATCTCCTTCAAAATACACCTTGTCAGAACTTATAGTGATAAAGATTTTTTTCTTTCTACAACACAAGTGCAGAAAGAAAATCAGACTGTGCAGGGGCCTAATCACAAATTTAGGTGTTTCTGTTATGTAGTAGCCAGCACAGCATGTAGGTTGAACATTGCTGACAGAACTGTAGACATCAGTTTCCTTTGAGGAAGACTATCACATATTTTGTGGAAATCAGCATCTAAATATTACAGTGGCAGCCAATATGGAAGCACTCTGTGGAGAAAGAAACTGTGGCTTGATTCGGGAATCTGAAAGGCTTGTAGTTATAAGAAGTGAGCTGTTAAGAAAGACTTCATGGAAAAGCTTTAGTGGTCATCTGATCAGCTTAAGGCTGTTATTTTTCAGCAAGGTTACTGTTAGTGTACTTCTCATGCAAGTAAGATAGAGATATGGTTTCTGTTTATATAGCTCTTGGAGAATGTGCTTAAGGTATTTGGAGTGCAAGATACTGAAGTGTCAATATTGCTTTAAAAGTTAGTGGAAAATACTTTGATCAACTCAAAGCCCTTTCTTAAGAGTGCTATCCTGTTCTAAGGGTATCGATCTTAAAGGACTGTTTCCCAAAGGAAAGTTGTGAATTCAGGGAACAGGCAGTTGGCCAGAAAAATTGTTCTAGCAGCAGCCAACCATTTCCAGATGTGGTCTTTCTTAAGCATCCCTCCCTTATCAAGTCAGAGATGTATGCTAGCTGTCTCGTGGGAAGTGGGCAAAGTACCTCTGTCAGGACAGACTGGTTCTAAGAGTGAATTGTTCTGGCAAGAGCCACCCAGTTCTGGATGTGCTTCTTCCACAGATTGTGCAAACTGTGTAGCAGCCTTACCTGCATGTGTATGTGGTATTCTGGTGCTAAACCCACTGCATCTGAGATGGGTCTTTATCCTGGTATGGTCTCAAGGCAAAGTTAATTAACTCTTCTGTCAGAAAGGCTAGGCAGAGCTGATCAAATCTTTTGATGTTTTGTGCATCAGCCAAAGCTCTAAGATGATCTTGTAGCAAATTTTTAGTTTTTCCACAGTCTTCATCTGCATGTGATTTAGGATTGATTGCATGTGATGGATCTTCAGAGAAAGGCTTTTTCTGTACCTGTGGTAAGCTGGTCAGCTGAGCTTCTCTCTCTTAATATGACTTGAAGACAAAGCATGTGATGGGAAACTTTCTCTTCTCAACTGTAGGTCAAGAATTTGTACAACACAACCCTGAAAACAGCCTTTTAAATTGCCCACTTGCACTCAGAGGCCTTCTTTAAAACAAGCAGAAATATGTGTGTGTGTGAGTGTATTTGTTTGTTTGATCATTGTTTGTTTGTTGGTACTTTGTTGGCTTTGGTTTGGGTTTTTTTTTAAAGCAGAAGTTATAAAAAACAATGAAGACCCATTCCCATTGCACATGTGTTTAAGTGCTGCTTAGAGAACTTCAGGGAGCTGAGCATTTATTAGTTATGGTTTATTAGTCCATTGTGGTATGTCTGGGTTGTTGTTTTTTTTTTAATTTCCTCCCTCATTTCTGGTGTTAATTCGATTTAATTATAGTATAGGAAAAGACAGATAAGACAGATTATATGTCATTAATTTGTGCCAAAGAGGAGGTTATTTTCTATTCTAAATAATCCATTGCAAAATATGTATGATTTGCTAGTACAGTGCAATGTTTCTTGGTGTTTATTTTTTTTTCCTGGGTATTCTGCATCAATCACAACTTTTGTCTCAGCAGAGGAGAGAAAGGTGAGGACCTCGATACCCTTGTACTACCTGGAAGACTCTCAAATCCCTCATGGAGAGACTGCCTGATGGGCTGGTAGCTTAAGTCTCTGTTCCTGATCTGGCCCAGGGATTTTCTGTCTTGGGGCTTTTTGCAGGCAGAGTGCAGTGCTGGTGTGTGGTACATGTGTGGTATTTTTGTGTGGCACAGCATGGCCCGCTCACAGGTCCTGGCTGGGGTCCTGAGAACTGTAGATCCTTGTTAGTATAGTCAGGAATGGGAACTCACCAGGAAAGACAGTCCCATCAAACTGTTTCCACTTGCCTGGTATATCAGTAACTGATAGTGGCAGTGACTGTTTCCATGTGATGGATGTCTGTGTGCCAGGACCTGCCTTGAAATTAGCCATCATGTTATATGGCCCAGTGAACAACTGACACCAGTACAGTTTCTGTTGATATGCCCTGGATTCTAATGAATGGTATCTCACAGAGCTAAGCATCATGTGAAAGGATCTCCAGCAATTATTTGAACAGTTAATTTTCTTTTTTTCATGCAAACATAATTCATGTTATACTTGGAGAAATGTTATGAGGCAGACACTGCGCTCTGAGGGATCTGTTTGCAGGAAATTCAGCTCAATGTTCCAGTGCATCAAACTCAATTAAGATTTATAAGCAGATTGTCTAAACAATAGACCATTTTCTTTTTTTTGCCTAATATTTCAGGAGTTAGGTATACATGAAATTGAATATTGGAAATGAATAGGCTCATTGGCCTGCGTCATATTGTGGCACTTCACAAAAGTTCTGGACAGGTTGCTCTGAATCTTAGCCAAGCTGTAGGCAGCAGAATAGGCAGGTTTTATGGACGTTGTACACACAGAGCATCTTCAGCACAGTATGTTATTTGTCTTATCATCTGAAGAAGTGACGAGATAGATCAGGCAGAGTTGCCATACAAAGCGATATTCTTTGGCAACAATGACAAAGCTTTACAATTCCAGCTCAACATGGGAGAGTATAATCATCTAATGAAAAAAAATCTGCTTATTCCTTCATATCTGCTTGAGTGCTGAAAAAGCTAATAATTCAACAAACCCTAAATTGTTAAGTTACTGTGTATTATTCTTGCTCCAAGTGTTACAGGCAGTGACAGGAGTGGCTTCTTCCTGAAAGATAAGTTTTTGGAAGAAGCAGTTTCATAACGTTTAATGTTTGGTTCTGTTTTGACTGTCATTACTTCCCTTACTTTGTGCTAGCTCCATTAAAAAGGATAAAACCCCCCAACTTTTAAATATGTATATATATAGTATAATATATGCATATACATGTTTTTCGTACTACTGCCTGCCAGACTAAATCTTAGTGACCAGTGAACCCATGCTGTGTGTTAGGTTAGCACGGCTGCTTTGGACAGGAGCTGGCTGTTTCTCTGTTCCAGCCTCATTTGAGTGGCTGCAGATGGGTGGTTTTGGCTGAGGTGCTGAGGCTGTCTTAGATGCCTTGCTTGGTTTAGTGGTAGTTTTGACATTTTGACTTGTGACCATGTTAAACGGCTTGGGGGTTTCCAGCTTTTAATCCAGAGAAAGCCATGTTAAAGTGTACTGACTACTCTGCCTCTTACTACAACACCTCTTCCATGCTTAGCAACAATGATTAACTTCCAGGGTCTCGTTTCTGTGAGTAGGTGGGTGTAAAATTCTGTCTCTCAGTGCATGAGGAAACGTGTAATCTTTATGCATGTGCCAGGAACGTGCAGTTCATCAGGGGAGTTTGCTTTAAGAGTTTCACATTGGATGCAGCAGACCTGAGACTGTGACCAATAAGTGGAACCTGCCTGCCCCTGTAACCCCAATTCAAAAAGCAGACCTTAAACCTGTGGTTAGATATGGCCAGATAGTTTGTTTGTAGAGTAAATGTTTTATCAGACAATCAAGGTGCTCAGGACATTCATTACCAAGGACCCTACTTCTAGTTCTCTCATGAAAGTAGTTTGAGCCCATTCTGCATGGGCTCAAACCTCCCCTGTGCTCTGCTTTTCTAAATTTGACATTCACAGGCTCAGATGCAATTTTCTCGCTGGTGCACCTTGTGCAAACACTTAACCATTGAGCAAAAGAGGCAAAAATGCTTCTCTTTCATGTGGTACTGGTTAACATTTGCTCTCCCCTAGCGTAACAAGTTGCACAAATAGTGTAAGGCTCTCACAGCCTGCACTTCCCCCCAGCCCCAGCAGTTAGGGCTGTATCTCGTGCAGAACAGTGGCATGGCCTCTTTCTATGCTCTTTGCTATTGTGGGCAGAGAGCTTTTGTGACACTCTGACCTTCTAACTCCCCAGCACTTCTCCATGTTTTTAATATCCTACATCACCTGGGATTTGACTCAGTAATTATAGGCTAATTGCCAGTGAGTGGAAACCAGGGAATCACATAAGCAGAGACCAAGAGAATAATTTTAATCTGAAAGAGTTTTATCTGTGAAGTAATCGATAGTGAGGCTTGCTTTGTATTTGAGACTTATTCATTGTCATCTATTATAGAACAAAACAACCAGAGGGAGCTGAAGAACTTGGTTGTCCTATTCAGAATTACTTTCAGTCAGATTTGAAAGCTGAAAAAAAACTATTGTAACTAGTAGCAACTTGGTGCTATAGGAAGATATAACCAGAAATTGTACTGTGGGTTAAATGGTCTTTGAAACAAATGTGAAAACTCCACAAGCAAGAAAAGCTTCTAGTTGTGATACTGCTGATGTTTGTTTTGCATTTGTTTATTGACTGATGTCTTCTCATTTACTTATCTCAAAATTCTTCATTAGGAAAATTTTCTCTGATTTGTGGAGCAAATAAAGAAGAGAGATGATCCTGAAAGCAGTTGTGCTGCTGGGCTGTACTCTGGGCATCAGCACATTCCCCATGGAAGAACCTGAAGATGGAGGCAAGCACTGGGTGGTGATTGTTGCAGGTTCGAATGGCTGGTACAACTATCGCCACCAGGTAAGGACCGCTGGTTCCACATCTTGGTGCTGTCCCTGCTCCAGAAAATGCCAGCTCCCAGACTTGCAGGAAGGTGATAGCTGCCTATTATCTAGACTAGTTTAGACCTTCTTTCATTTGAGTAAGTGCTTATACTTCTAGACTCCCAGGTGTGTGTGAAATTTTCAAAGCAAACAGTAGCAAGATTCATTCAGAACCTGGTTTTGGTTCTTCTTGTTACCGCCCCAAGAATTTCCTTCCACTGCTCCCTTTTACTATGTGATTTTTTTTTTTCAACCTTTTCCTGCCTCAGACCTCTTGAAAAAGCTGTCATTACAGTATTCCTCTAATCACACTTCTGCATCCTGGGAGACCTGTGTTTTTAGGGCAAATCCTCTATTACTGAGTCGGCTAGAGGATCTAACCCCAACTTGCAGTTGTACAGATGTTATCTAGAGGTAAACCTCATTTTGAGACACATGCATGTTTCTTTCAATTTTTTTCCTCTCTTTATTATGCAAAAAAGCTTCCTTTTTTTCTAGTTAAAAAATCTCTGAAGGCTGCAAATGCACTATATGTTTTGAGGAGCAAAAGACATGTGGAAGGGGGTTCTTCTTAACCTGAACCAGTTTGCAGACTGTGTACAACAAAGATATGGTGCACCAGGGTGCTGGGATTAAAGTGAGTGGCAAAAACAGGAGGAAAGGGAACCAGAACTCTTGAGTCTAACACTTCTGGGAAAGCCAGTGTGTTGTGAAATTGTGGACTGAGTGTGGGTGTCACTATGGACAGGAAAAAATCCAAGTGACTTAACTCTGATTAAGTTCAAGATTTATAGTCAGCAGTCAGGAAACTTCTGCAGCATTTTCCCATTGGGGAATTGCTGAACAACCGCTTAAACAGATTAATCTATGCAAACACCATCTTTGCTCTAAATTTGCAACTTGGCTTTCCTGGAGAACAGGATCAATTTAATTCTGATTTATGTGTACATTTATATATTTCTAAATGTTAGAAAAATAGGTTATTATAGTATTGTTGGTTAAATACTAGTGTACAAAATCACCATTTTTAAAACTGAGTTGTATGAAATGTACTGGCTGATTTGCTGAATGCTGGAACTTTCGAGGTATTTATTATTTTTAATGTAACTTCCTGTAAATTATAGAGAGGATTCATCCTCTTGGTCAGCTGAGGAATGACAAATGAGCCTTCTTTGTGTTGGGCATACTAGGTTTTGTGTATGTTTCTGCTCCTTCTCAGCTCACAATCAGTTTGTAGCTTCCAGCAGGGTGATGAACTTAAAACTAAATGAATCAGATTGACAATTTTGTTGCATCTGAAGAACAACTTGTTACTGGCAAGTGCTAGCTCAACACTTTGACAAACAGGTTTTAGGGATTTTGCCAGCTCCTTACACTGTGGATATCACCTGATAATCATAGTTGGAATATTACAGCCTTAATATAAACTATTCCTATTTCAAAATAAATCTTAAAGAGGAGTTTTAAAGTTGAAAGTGGGAAACAATAATGAAAATACTACTGCTGTACTTGATTACTGCCTGTCTTGGGGTGTCTAAATCTAATTACTGAGTTGTGCTCTTTTTGTTGCTATTGCTGTATAACCAGTCTAGCTGGCTCCCTTCCATTCCAGGAGGAGTTAATACCACAGCATTCATTCTTTAAATAAAACTACAGTTTTGAAGCTGTGGCTCATGAGAATTCCTTTTCTCAGTTGCCTGGGCACAGTTTTTAATCTCTCTGTCAGTGAGCCTTCAATGGCAAGTGTATCTGCCAGGTAAAATAGGGTTATGAAAAATACTAGATTCACACTTACACATTTGTGTCCAACATGTCTTTAGATCATGCCAGTTTCACAGAAGCCTATTAACTTTTGAGTGTGGTCATGCTTTGCAGATAGTTATTAAGTAATTCCTTTTCAGTGGTAGAAAAATGAGAACAGGATTTCTTTAAATACCTGAATTTTGAAGATAATGGCAACTAACAATGCAAAATATCTGCTGTGTCGGATTGTTCTGAATTTAAATACTAGAAATCTCTGTATTTTAAACTACCACTTGCTTCAGGTATTAACATTTGGAAATAAGAAAATTAGAACACCAATAATAATCTTGTTAAAGTTACAGAAGCAGCATTTTGAAAGAGTCTGTATGAAGGATCCTTCAGAACGAGGCTGTGTTCTTACTTGCCTGTCCTGAGCAAGATACTTAACTTGTTATGAAAAAGCTGAATTCCCACAAGATGCAGCACATGAGCAGCTTGTGCTGTTCTGCCTAGTGGCCTTTTGTGGCCAGTCTTAAGGGCCTGGCAGGAGTGAGCATGCGTGGTAGGAGTGCCATGTGGTGAGACAGACACAGCAGTTAGTCATGGGAAATCCTCTTGTGTGTCCCATGAAGTGTCATCCAGACAAAGGTGCCTTGAGTATTAAAAAATTGGAGAAATTTGTTCCCAGCAAAACAAGCAAAATGATAGACTTTTAGGAGAGTTATTTAGAGGAGGAAAGATGCTATAGAAATCTGAGGAGTTCTAACAGATTTTTGAAAACATTATGCAGACTGATTACCATGTCTTTGTGTGTTAGTGTTCCCTACCTTCCAGAGGCAGAAGCAAAAACATTTTAAGGACCTTAATTATTTGCCCAAGTCACATACAGTGGAACCAGGAATGGGACTTGGTCTTTCACTTCTGTGCTTTAGAACACATAGTGAAGACACATAGAAACACGTGGTATTGTTCAGTAGAATCATACCTGTACTATAAGAAATCAAAGCAGCTCTCCAGGACTCCACGTTTGTGTAATTTTTTGCTTTCTGAGGGAGAAACTGCAGAGGAAAGTACATTGTACTCTAATTCACTTCACTCCTGCCATCACCCTTCTTCCCCAGAACTTCTCTGATGTAGCCTGTGTACAAGTGGATTTGTAGATGTGTTCCAGTAAGTAGTTATTCACTGTGGCTTTTTTTTATTACTGGACTTGTTGCTATTCCCTACATGCAGCTAAGCACTCAGAATGCCCCTCTGTAATTTGAGAACTCAGCAGACACATCTCTGGGTTTCAGTTGCTCAGTTCAGCCGTCCAGGGTACACTTAATACTTGATGTTGCATGTTTGTATTACATTTTTTATTTTTTGAGCTCCAGTTGTTTTGCATGCTGCCTGCTTCAACACGGTCAAAACATACTGTATTGTCTGCCACAGTAATCATTTGGTGGTAATTGTGTTCATCCGACTGAGCAGCCACAAAAGCAGAAGAAATAGATTACATATTCAAAAATATCTCATTTCATACATGAAATGCTGTACAGACTCCAGGAATAATAAATTTGTAAAGACTTTGCACACCCAGGAAACACTGAGTTTGCACCTGTAACCTCAAGGAATCTGAAACTCTGCCTAAGACTGGTTATTTAGCTGTCAGTGGTCAAGATCCACTATCAGTACAAATCAAGGATAGAAAATATAAGAAAAAAACACCATTTACACTGAATATGAGCAAGATTCACACCTTGCAGGCAGTTGCTTCCACTGTAATGGGCGAACTGGGATGTCTTCCTAATCAGGATCATCTAAACTTGTCTTACGCATTTATCTCATCAAGTTCCTAAAATAAATTTTAAGTATTTTGTGTAGTGTAGAGCCCAGTGTGATAGGCTTACTGTCATTGCAGGGCTAACTTGTATATTGCTTTATCCTTGTGGCTTCTTAGTTCTTTGGTGTTTTTATCCTTATTTTAGGGGGTTTGATTAGAGTTGCTTGGGCTGTGGAAGAGCTATCAGTGTGCTCCTCTCTACTCCTCAGCAGTTACTCTGACTTCTCTGTAGCAGCTTTTCTATTATCAGACTGGCTGCTGTTCAAGAGTACTCCCCCTGTTCCTAGGGAAAGTGGCTCAGCTCTCTACTGCACAAAGAGCTGGATAAAATACCTCTGGAAAGCTTAGTGGCATACACAGTGGCTTAGTGGCAAATGCAGTACTAAATGCTTTTGACAGATTTAGAGAATGACTCAACAAACTAGTTCTCTTTAGAAGAAATAGTCTGGCTCTTCTGTGAGATGGACATACCAGCTAACTCAAATCTAAAGCTGGCTTCACATCAGATCAGAAAAAGAGACAGACCTGTGCTTCAAGGATACTCAAAACCACATAGTCTGTGGAAAAGCCTGATGTGAAATGAGAGTCTTATTAAAGTTGGAGTGCATCATTAAGAGAAATACCAGACTGAAAAAGTCTGGCAAAATTAAAATTAAAAAAGTATGAATTTGTATACATGGGTCTGTTTTCAGTTGTTGTTTTTAGTTTTGTACTTACTGAGCTTTGTGGGTCAGAGACTGTATTTATTCAGGGTTCTAGGCACTACCAGCCAGAGCAGTATCTTATTCCAGGAGAGTCGTAAATTCTCCCATCGTGTAGGTAACAGACACTAAGGATGCCTTGGCTGCATGGCTTCAATTAACATTTCCTCACTGTGCTTACAGAATTTTCACTGAACTCTCAGGAAACCTTTCCTAAATTCTTGATAGACTTATAGCTTTGGGCAGATTCACTGATGTATGTTTAAGCAAAGGAGTAAGACATAGCTGGCATTTCAGACATATTCTTCTACTTTGTTTATATACTAGAGTTCAGTCTTGTTTAGGCTGTGGCATTTCAGCACAGCTGTAGTAGGAATCGTGCTCCTTTCAGCCATGAACCTAGCAGTCAACCAATTTCACACAAGTCTGAGCTTTTTCCTTTAGGAACTATTTATGCAAGCTTGTGTCAGAAACTACTTGATTTTTCCAAAAATACCCCCGAGAAGTTTGCTTAAAAGCTGTGTCATTCAAATGTGTAAACAGCTGTGTGGCAGAGGAAAATAGGAGTGGTGCCAGGTAGACAGGGTAATTCACTCTCTGATCCCCATGCTTTCAAAATCTAGGAGTTAATTATTTAAGCAGATCTTCCATTGAAATTTGCTGATGTAGGAGAAGGTTTAGACTAACCAGGAGGTGAAAGGTTTAAACCATGCCCTTAACAGTGTCCATTCTGCAGCTGCCCATAAGGTCATTTGTGCAGCAGGAGCTGTACAGCTGCACCTTTTCCTGTGCTGTGTGGGGCAGCTGGTGTCCTACCCCAAATTAGTTGCATTAATAGTCACACAAACGTGATGTACTGACAATTTATGCAGTAAATGCATAGCATAGATTTCACATATTAAACCAGCAAGAATAGTGCAATAAGAGATCTGGAGCAAGTGAACAGCTGTCTCTTTTAGAATGGTTTACAGGTACAGATATGCCAGAAATATTTCTGAGAGAAACAGGCTCAAATAGCAGTATTTAGACGCAATTACACATCAACAGGAAATACTCTAGATTCACATACACCTCCCTGCTCTAGCTGCAAACTTTTTTACTCTGCTTTTATAGAGATTTATGTGTTTTTTATGTATACATATGGACTAGTCATGAGCAATATCAAAGGTGACTAATTAGGTCAGCTAATTCTATGCGATAAACCCTAACTGTTTACTCACAACTGTCCTACTTTAATCAATGGAGTTTTAGCAGGAAAATGTTTTTGCTGCTCTAGCCTTAGCTGGTGGTATCATTATGCTACCAGCAGGTACAGTTCCCTTAGCAAAAGCCTTAGAAGGCTGGGACAACCCCCAAACAGGCATAAGTTAAGATTGAAGGGAATTGACTACATTGATCTGTCTTCCTTTACCGTAAGGATTTTACTAATGACTACTATTTGCTAAGACAGGACATACTGAGCAAACAGCAAATGAACCAGAAGGAAGGAGAGGAAACCAGAAAGGCTGATATTATGCATTTACAAAGATTAACTAATTTTGGCATCAGCTAAAAACACCTCTAAAGTCCCTACTGGCCACCCACATGTCCGTGGGAGCACAGACACTTGCTGATTGAATATGATGATGCTGTATCACTGCATGCCTAAGCATTTCTATGTGTTGCCAGCCTGTAAAGGTTCCTGTCAGCATCACAGAGGTGTGGGATATTTTGAGAGTGAGAAAGAATCTATGATCTACTCATCAGTGTAGAGAAGCCCTGATTAGTGTTTTCTTCTACTTCTGCTTGTGTTGCTTGTGAAAATCAAATATGTTCTTGGTCAAACTTGTGGTCTTCTGTTTTATATTATATGCAATATCTTCCTAACTCTGTGTAACCTCAGTATTTTGATTTGTCGAGGCAGCAGCTGGTATAATGACATATAAGGAAATGGAAAACTAACTGGAGATTGTCTGGGATAGGTGAAAGAGAGCATAGGCTCCTGACCTGTGAAGTAGGAAATGGAACTGCTTTAGTAAGAACAGTTTAACATTCAGGGTTAGTCACATGAAGAGATTTTATTGTTGGAGAGTTTGTTAGCATTGAATGTACCTCACCCTTCACAGAATCTTGTGCAACTGTCTTCTCTTTTCAGTTTCATCTGCACTTAGAAGACCAAGGATTATAAGTTACAGTATTTTACAGTGTCCTTTTGGTTAAACTAATCTAAATCTCTATTACTCCTAAGTAACCTGAACAGACATTGGTCCACTTAAACCACGTCAATTTGGTTTCCAAATTAGCAAATTAGATTAGTTCAACACAAGTAAGATTTAAAGCTTGCTTCTTGCCTGCATTTTGAGTGTGCATTTGTTACAGGAGATCTCTTCCATTAAACCTGCACAGCTTTTTCTAGCATGTAGTGGGTTGTAGTTCTCAAGTTTAGGAATGGTTGTTAGTGTCTCATTAAGGCATTAAATTCAGGGACTGTAAGTTTTAAAGAAGAGAATCATTTGAGCTGGGGTTACTAACAAGTTATCATTCTGATAGAGTTCGGCATTTAGTGTAATGTCACTTTAATGGGTATTGTTATTTCTGCATGACGGGAAGATGGTTGTGCAAAGAAAATGTGCTTATTCATATCCTGTACAAATCAGGAAAACAGCATGAATTGCAAGATTCTGCAATTCTGTTTTCCACTGAAATCTGTTGTGCCCTGAAGTTGTTGCTCTGCAGAGTAAGAAATACATAATTAAAAAGAAAATATTCCTTAACCCAAATTCTCATCTCATAGTAAAGCCAGATTTAATAAAATCTTTGCACAGATGAGATTGGTAAACAATACTTGCTTAAGTCAAGGACAGTCTTCAATGCTTAATTGTGCAGTCTTGGTGCAGAACTGAGTGAAACTGGTGGAAATCCAACTCTTTTTGTCTGCTTGGCACACTTTGGATTTATCCGTCATTGCAGATGGTTTTTATTTTGGTTTTCTCACATAATGCGGAATACTTCTGAGAACTTAATGTAAAATTTGTTATCTCTACCAAGTCTGAAGTAACTTCTGGTTTCTGTTTAAATAAGAAATCAAAATAGGTAATGAGGGAGTGATGTTAATCATAGTCTCTACTATTAATGCAACTGCTCCTATTTAGAGAAAGGCAATGAGCCCTGGTTTAACCTGTTCATTTCAGCTCTCTAGCAACCCTCAGTCTCTTATACTGGAATGCAGTTTGCTTTGGACAATAGCCTGCTCCTAGGTCTGAAAAGCTATTTTCCTTCTGGTATCAAAGGTGAAATTTCTGTTAAAACTAGTAATGAAAACTTTCTTAATTTCAGGCAGATGTGTGCCATGCGTACCAGATTGTACACCGAAATGGAATTCCAGACGAGCAGATCATTGTCATGATGTATGATGACATTGCTGATAATGAGGAGTAAGTGATGAATGTACACTGGTCACAAACTGTATGGTTTCTACAAACATGCCATAGTCACCAGTGTGTTTTAAGTTTGTAGTAGTTTTGAAAGAAAAGCACAATAATTCTCCTTTGAAATGTGCTCATGAGCTTTCTAAGCCTTAGTGCACAGCTCAGCATCAGCTGTGGCACTGAGGACTGCAGAGCTTTGTTATGAGAGTAAGGGATCTTAACTCCCAGGCATAACAGTGTGCTGCAGATAAATAACCTAAACTCCTGAACACAGGAGAGGTCTGTGTGTGACTTCCAAGGCTGGTTTTGGGAGGATATTATCAGATTAATTCCCAGCATGCACTTTCAGTGAAGATGGGTGCAGGTCCCATTCTGGGTGACTGTCTAGAGCATACCATTGCTCTCTGTATGAAACAGTTTATTTATACAGCCTCTTATTCTGAAGCAACTTCCCCCAAAATCAGCAGACACTACAGGCACAGCAGCACTGGGAGAAAAGTGTTAAGGGAATAAAGGCAGGACTGCAAGGAGAGAGAGACTATCCACCTACATCTTCAGATTAATTGACATGATCTGAGGTAGAGTACTTGAATGTACTCTGAGGGTAAGGACACCTGAGGCAAACATATGTAACTGAGTGAAGTGCAAAGCCCTTTATATTCTGAAATCCCTTAATGACATATGGTGCAAGTTCCCTTACTCTCAGGTTAGCTGGCTCCTGGTTGTTCTATGGTCATTGCATGTTCTGTGGCTAATTATTCCTATTTATGTTCCATTTACCTTTAAGAAATCCAACCAAAGGCATTGTCATCAATAGACCTAATGGCTCAGATGTGTATGCTGGAGTACCCAAGGACTATACAAAGGAGGTAGGAACAAAACTCCTTTCCCTGGAGAAGGTTCAGCATTATCCAATGTCTGAATAAATTCTTTTCACCCTGTAACTTACACTCCAAAATGCACATAGTATAAAGCATAAAGTTTATTCACCTGCATAGTTTGGCATAAAGTTTGGTGTTCATAAGATGAATATAGACAATAGATTCTTTGAAGTAAAGCATTGGTCATGAAAGGGAACCTTTACACTGTTTCCAAGCTGATACATGAAACAAAAGGAAGAAAGGTCTTGGATTGTGAAAGTTGTAACTCAATCTGAAAAACAGCTGTGTAAAACTAATTGTTTCATTAAATCAATACAGTAATCCAGTCACTCAGTGATGTTATGATTCAGCAGCCAAGTGAGTCATTAGATAAGGATGTATTGAAAAGAATGGCCAGCTGAATTTTCATCTATGTATGGATTCTAGCTTTAAGAAGCTATCTTTCTAAATGAAGATTTTGCTGTTGATTTTATGATCAGATCTAACTTTAATCTTCTCAAATCCTTAGGATGTTACTCCTAAGAATTTTCTTGCAGTTCTCAGAGGAGATGAGGAAGCAGTAAAGGGGGTGGGATCAGGAAAAGTATTGAAAAGGTAAGAGAAGTTTAATTTAGAAAATAATTGCATGTGTAGTTGTAAATGGACACTGATTTCAACAAATGAATAGAGTAAATTAGCAACTGGAGAATCCAGCAAAATTATTGATGGCAATTCCAGGTCCTTCACATTACAAATACAAATGGTTCTAGTTTCTTAATCTATGCATCACAGGAAGGCAACTGTTGATATTTGACTGATTAAGGTATAAAAGTACTAGAGGATAGTATTAACTGTATGAAGGTATTTGTTATTTAGACTATTGTCTTTTGCAAGAATGGCAATTCTAAGAGAGTGTAGCCAAACTTTGGAGACCTCTGGGAAGGGTTTTCCAAGACTTGTTTCAATGTACACGAACAGTTTTACTGATCAGCTGAAGATTTAGGTCAAACTCAGGCCAGACTTAGTAGTGAGTGGCAGAGGGACAGAGAGAGCTTAACCAGATCAGCTGGAAGAATTGCATGTCTAATCCCAGCCTTGGTCTTTGTAGCACATGTACAGTTATGGGGGCTGAATATAAACCATAATTCCATTCCTAATGAAGTGGAATTATGGTTTATAATTAATGCAAAAAAATTTGTTTTGACTGAAAAAGTAATATAAACAATTAAACTTGTAAGTGATGTATTATGTTTAAAGTATTTGTAAACTAAGTTAAACAAATGATTCGAAGTTTGGCAATATTCTAATATATGAAGAATAATAAATTATAGATTGGCTAAGTGGAATGTAAGATTTGTAATTCATGGGAGATTATAAAGGCTTATATAATTTAGATGATTTGAGAATGTAGTTAATATATTTCAGGGCCTAATAAGAAGTCTTCTTGGAAGGATACTTGGTGTCAGTTATTCATCTTCTTCTAACAGAGTTTGAGATGTGAAAGTATGATACCTCCTTACTAAGCTGTACTATATTTCTGACTATTGGTAAAGAGCTGTATCATATCATATTATATTTTTCTGTGTAAAGGAATTACTGTAAAACCTTTAAGAATTTAAATTTGACCACTTGAAAGGACTAACCTTGTTAAAGAAAAGCTGTGAAGTCTGTCTTCACCTGACACTTGATTTTAGAGGCATAGCAATGAAACAGAACAGAAGAATCCCACCCTGGCACTGAGGAGAATAATAAAAAAGGAGCAGGACAATAGTTAAATAAGTTATTGCTCTGAATTGTTTAAACTTTATCCTTAAAAGCTGAGGTTGAAAATGATACATGCAACATGTATAAGCAAAACGTTAATAAATTACTGCACATTACCAGATTGTGCTCTTCTAGTGTCTGGAAGGAGTCAAGAGGTGACTATGAAGCAATTTTTGCTTTAAAAAAATGTACGTCTGAACACACCTCACCTGTGAAAACTTGATGTTCCCATTCAAATAGGGGAGTAGCCATGCAGAGGGCCAAAGTCTCTTGGTGTACTCAGGAAGACAACTTGAACCCACAAATAAAAGTCTTAATTGTTTACATTCCACGTTGGTCAAACTTTTTGCATTTAGGATCAAGAGCAGGAACCCAAAAAGTAACACCCAACCCTTCTTTATTAGGCTCTGTTTGAATTTTCAAGTGGCCTGACTTTTGGTATTGGGTGGGACAAGAACTCAATTATCCTTTCCCTGGGAGGCTTCCAGGTGGACTTTCAGGTGGTCCCCATAACCAGTAGGTTACTGGCCAAACAGAAGGCTGGACAATGTTCCACTGAGCTGCTGCAGTTGTACTTGTTTCCTCAGAGGAAAGAGCAAAACGAACTAAAGATTTCTGGACTCTGGTACAGAGGAAAAGAGGAGAGCCTGGACACTCCTGAATTTTTTACACATTTTATATTTAATTGTCCCTGAATACTGTTTAAAAGGAAAATTCCTTTGTAGAGCTGGCTGTTAGGGCAAGACCTTTCTATCACCCAAACATGATCTGTTTGATTTAGATTGGAATCAGCAAACTGTACTACACAGAGATGAGGGTGTCAAAGGCTGTGAGCGCTCAGTGCTCAACTGACTGCAGAGCCAGTCTGGCCTCATGGGTGCATGTGCACCTGCATCAGTTCCTCAGGGAGCTGTAGGCTGACACTGCTTGGTGAACTGTGTGGCTGATTATGGCCACAGTAATCCTTACACATATGTAAGGGTCTTAGCAAAGAGGTCTTTATGATTCATCCCTGTGTTATTAGTGCCTTGGTAAAACTTACTTATAAAAGCTTTCCTTTTTTACCAAACTTTTACAAATACCCACAGTATAACCAATTCTTCACATAGCCATTAAAACCCAATTCTATTTCCACCATATCCTGCATAACAGCCCCTGTCTCAGAATCAGTTTACAGTTTGGAATGTGAAGTGTGATTGCCATATTCTCCATGTTTGAGGGACTAGCTTGTATCCCTGTTCATGTTCCTTTTTGGGGGCACTCATCTCCTCTAATAAGAATCCAAACTAATATGCTTGGGAGAAAAAAAATACTACCAAGAGGAGGAGGTGCTTCAGCTCTATTATTTTCAGATATTGACATGTCTTGGCACTGAGAAGCAGATGATTGTTGTTGTAATGAAGATTAGGTTGGAGTAGTTATAAAGACTTTGTTTGCAATTTTTTCATTACAGTGGTCCCAAAGATAATGTGTTTGTTTATTTCACTGACCATGGAGCTCCAGGACTTCTGGCTTTTCCTGATGATGATGTGAGCATTTTGGGAATAACATAAAACCCATCATTTTAGTGACATACTAAAATAATAACTAATAAATGTAAAACATGAGAATATTTAGTGCACTGCTATATTGAGGGGAGAGGCCGGAAAAGAGAATTATTCTTCTCATCACTGTATTTTGGTAATTTTCCAGTTAGAATCTGTAACATTTACTTGAAACTTAAGATATGTCATTCCATAGTTCACTGGACTTTTGTGGTCCAAGCAGACTGTTTCACATAGGTGTGACTTGACTTTCTGGTGCATCATATCCCCTGGGACCATTACTTATCGTTTCCGGAGTGGTAAATGCTAGAATGTTATACTTCAGAAGGGCAAAGGACTGGATAAATTCATTGGGAAAATAGTGTACATATTCACAACAGTTAGGATTTATTCTTAAGTGAATTGTGTGTCTGTTGAACTTATGTGGTTTTAATACAAGCCTTCTTATTTTACAGCTTCATGTGAAGGACTTGAATAAGACTATTTGGTACATGTATCATCACAAGAAATACCGGAAGGTAAACAAGCATACCAAGCATAACAAGAAGTTCTGAAATTAAAAGAGCAGCTGGCATGGAAGAGAGATGGTTTTTTATTTTGAGAGTTGGCTCAAAGTAGGAAGAATCTGTTACATGCAGTTAAATTTGCATTAGGATTTTGCAGTTAAAAGGATTGATCTGCTCCAAATTTTCCACAAATAGTTTACATGTTTTTGCAGTCAATGTTCATATGTAGCGTAACTGCTGTTTGCTAATGCTGCATATTCTGACTAGAAAAACAACATCTGTAACTGCTGCTCCCCCATAATTTGTACCTGACTCTTTCTTCCTGTGCTTTGTTCACTTCAGACTTCACTGTTATTACAGGAAGTTTGTATATACCTCATGTTTTTCTTGCAGTTACTTATATAGTTTAAAAGACTACCTCTTGTCAGAAAATTCTGTGAATTTATTTAATCACATGTGCTGTTAAGCAGAAAAAATAATATTTTGAGCATTTTATTAGTGCTTTTTATTGAGCAGTTCTTTGTAGCAATGTCTGCTATGGCTGGCTGTGTTTAGGAACAAACACACAGCTGGCATCAGTTCCAGAGATACTGCATTCAGTACTAACACACTGCTGTGCCTGTGGAGTGACTGTGTATTTGATCTGTGCTTTGTACAATAGCCAGTAGATCCCTGTGGATTCTGAGAGATTAATAACACCTTTTCATTTTTATTCTTCCCACTTTCTACAGTTTGATTCCTGAAAATGAAAAATTGTCTTTTGTTTTGTGGCATTATATGCATAGCTTTTGTTTCAGGAATAGCAGTATAGGCTGACTAGCTATAGCTAAAAAGCACCACACAACTTTTCTTCATTTCCTCATGGAATTTCTCAAGGTCTCTGATTTATTTTTTTATTTTATAGATGGTGTTCTACATTGAAGCATGTGAGTCTGGATCGATGATGAATCATCTGGCTGATAATATCAATGGTGAGCAATGAGTTAACTTACTGGATTTAAATATCACAACTTGTCACAGATCTAAACAAGTATTGACTGTGACAAGAGTAGATTCAAGGCATGTTTACGTAGAATTTTAGCAGGGGAGCACAAGAAAGTAATACTTTCCATTTACAGGATGTTCATTTTAGTAGAGTCTTACAAAAGACTGAGGAGGCTTTTTCAGTTTCTTGGAAATGAGAAGTTAAAAGCATTTCTTTTCAGGAACCAGGTGGTTGCCCTGATTGTGCAGACATTTCTCAGCCTCAGCACTGCTAATAGGTGTGAAATTCCTGCTCTCAGTTTCATTGAGTAGCAAAGCAGCTGTGAGACACCACTGCCAGGCAGTTTTGCTGCACATTTAGACAAATATATCATGTGCAGCTAAGTCATTAAATCATGGAGGAAGGAGGGGAGATTAAAAAAAAAAAGATAAAAAAACCCCTTACTATTTGTATTACAGTTTATGCAACAACAGCTGCTAATCCCAGAGAGTCATCTTATGCATGTTACTATGATGATGAAAGGCAGACTTATCTTGGGGACTGGTACAGTGTGAATTGGATGGAAGATTCAGATATGGTGAGCTACTTAAACAAATTTTCTTCATTTCATGTATGAAAAAGATCACTAGGATTTTTAAACATAGCTCATTTACAAGATTTGTGAAAACACTTGGCTTTATGTGAGACCAAAATCAACAAATTAAGTTGGTAAAAATATTTATCTACTGTCCAGAACCATATATATAATCTTTATTTGTTTGGGCCACTGAATTTACTTCCAATACCAACTTTCAGGAATATTGTTGTCTTTTGTTATTTATGGGATAGAATATATCTAACTTCTAGTTCCAAATCCACATAATTTTTATTTGCTAATCTGAGACCACATCTCCAAATGTGTTAAACAAATTGGGCAGTTCAGTAAGTTGTATGTCTTCTTCAGGGGTGCTTAAATACGGAACTGTGGCTAACCCACTTGTTAGTATAATGGAGAATAGTGTTAATGAAACAAATCTGGGATTTGTATGCTAATCCACTCCCTTCTTGCCCATTTGCTGGGAGATGAGATTACTAAAAGAAATATGAGAATATGCTGTCAAATCTTCTTTTCAGTTTTTATTTCTACATCTTTCAAAAAGCTATTGCATAGCTTTTATCCTATAGTTCCTTCTACCCACTGGCAGCTAAGACCTTTTTCAGCTTCCCTTGTATTTTTAGAATAGCTGAGTTTAACTGTCTTTGACCTCGTGGAACTTTTTTCATGCAGGAGGATCTGAGAAAAGAAACACTGCACAAGCAGTTTCAGCTGGTGAAGAAACGCACTAACACCAGCCATGTGATGCAGTATGGCAACAGGGTATGTATTTGAGAGGGCTTCCTGCTCAAACAGATCTTCAAGCCTTTTGTACCTTATACTTCATGCCTTAAACCAAACAAACCCAAACATAAAACAGCAGTAAACTGGCAGGTTGATTTAGTCATTTTTAGTCATGAGCTATTTCTCTTAGAAAACCTCTTAGCATTTATGAGGTGATGATCCTGATACTAAAGGAAATCAGCCTTGCATATGCTTTAATCCAAGAAATCAGGGTACAAGTTGTTTTCCAGACTCTGCCAGTGATTTGACACTTCAGTAAAGTATAAGAAAGGTATTTACCACTTCCAGGCATATTATGAATATTAGTGAAATGTTAAAAAATACAATGATCCTTTAAATGGGAAGAGCTAAGAGCTGATACAGCATTTACAATAGTCCCATTATGCAACAGATAAAATACTTGTTAAAAAAAGGTGCATTTATGTAACCTGGGGAAGAACTCACTTTTCCCCCCCAGGGAGTTTTGGAAATAAAAGTTGGCTGATTTTTGGCAGCCTTTACCTCATTGTATTAAAAAACCCAACATATGTATACACACAGACACACACCTACAACCCTGTGATCTCCTTTATTTTCTCTAATAAAACAAGTTTAGAGAGTTAGGTTTGCATGGCAGACAAAGACATTTTTGTTAATCACCCATTGAGGGTGATTAACAGTTTCCATCTGCTTATGTTTTATCCTTCAGAGCATTTCCACCATGAAGGTGATGCAGTTTCAGGGCATGGGGAAGAAAGCTATGCCCATTTCTCTGCCACCTGTGGAACACTATGACCTGACACCTAGTCCTGATGTGCCCTTTGCAATCATGAAACGAAAGCTGATGGCTACCAATGACATTTCTGAGGCTAAGAAGATTGCTGCAGAGATGAAAGTGTACCTGGAGGTAAGAAAAGAAAAAATAATTGCTCATCAGGCCAGATTAATTTCTGTCCTAAGCAATGGCAGAAGGAAAATCCTGGAAGTCAACAAAATTACTCTTCAGACTGGTAACCTCTAGCTGATGGCCTATTCTTCCTTTAAAATAAAATGATCTGTTCCACAAGGCACATTCAGTAGTGATTATCTAGCCAATGGTAAGCAAATGCAAAAGTCACTCTCACAGCTTTTATTGAGAGGAAATTCCTCATCTGCATCCAGTGTGATTCTTGTGGGGAAGACTTAATCTTAGGTGTTAGAGAAAGTCATGTCTCAGTAGAACTAAAACATCCCAAATCAAATAGCTCCTGCAGAATGGAAGTCACTGTGGGTGTTGGTGGTGTTTCTTTCCCTGGTAAACAGTAGAAGGACGGTAAGTGATTTTGGGTTCTGGGAATCTTGACTTCCTGTCAGTTTTCATTTGAGTGTTAAGAGGCAAGTCCAAGAGACTATGCTAAAAATAAATGGCAAAATTTGGTTCCCTAAAGAGCCTAAAAGTTAAAGAAGGTTTTAAGAAAGAGAAATTTCATTCAAAGTCTTCAAATCAGATTTAGAAAAAGCTCTTTTTAAGTTCCTTTTGTTTTATGTACAGGTGAAAGAATTCATCCAAGAATCCATGCAGAAGATAGTCACCGTAGTAACAGGATCAACAGAACAGACCAAGCAGATTCTGTCAGACAGGCTGACCATCAGCAATTATGACTGTTACCTGTCAGCAGTGAACCACTTCAAAGCTCATTGCTTCAACTGGCACTTACCTGTGGTAAGTCACTCACTGGATATAACCTGATAAACAGGCTGGAAAAACTACCACAGTCATAGGCACATTTGCAAAAACCAGCTTTTATTAAAAAGCTACCTTGGGGCAGTCATACAGATTAGATTTGGAGGAAGGGTAAGTAATGCTTTTGGAAGCAGGAAACCATTTCTACTACCTTGAGGTAAGCAAGAAGTTTACTAAAAACAACTCCAAAAATAATCTGTAATTTTTAGTAGTTAGTGCTGTTGCTACCATCAGTCTCCTCCCCAGAAATCCCAATGTTAAAAAAGTCATGTTGTATTTCTGCTTGAAACATCTCTGCTGACAAAACAGAGACACAAGCATCACCACTGTGAATTCATAATTTTGGTGCATTGAGATTTCTGTATTATGATACAGTATTATGTATAATTCCTTGCAGTAGCCTCACTGCTATTTCCATCATCTTGCTGAATCCTTGAGAGCCACTTTTTAGTTTAGGGGCCTTATTACAGTTTGCTCTTCCTGGGATCGCAGTTGAGGATCAAGTCCTGTTGTTAGACTGTTTAGATAAGAATAAGAATGTCCTGATGTCAGGCAAGATAGTCTCTTGAGCGGATTTTTTGGTTTTGTTCTATGGGATTTTAAGAATGTAATGGTTTAGATGATCTTGCATATGAGGCCAATGTGCAGCACAGCTGAATTTGCCTAAGTACAAAGAAGCTGAATTGCTGGATTGCCTGAAGTTCAGAGAGCAAAGTGTACAGAGCAAAGATCCATTTAGCCCAGTATTAGATCATCAGTTGAACACCTTGGATATTATAGCATCTCTAAATTATTTCCACCATTTAGTCTGGATAAACGATACCTGCCTTTCATTACTGAAATGATTAAAAATGTTTGTTTATTTCAGTATGAGTATGCACTGAGACAGCTGTATGCCTTGGTCAACCTTTGTGAAGGAGGATACCCCATTGACAGGTAATGAGGTTCCCAAATATGCCCTGTAGTTTTAACTGTGGCTAAAAGGTAATAGGCAGATAAAGCTTAATCCTAAAAGCTTCTCACTTGTTCTGCTTTTGTTATCATTTTGTCAGTAAATTACTCTAAAGTTAGAAATGTTTACTTTGACGAACATCTTTATTAGTTCCGCACTCATAATGGTCCATGTCCCCATAACCTTTTAATTTCCATACTGAACCTCAGGGGAAATGACAGCCAGTCAGAGGACCCCACTGCACCACACAACATCAAACAAAACAGCATGACTGGTGCAAGGGCGTTGCCCTGTAACTCCTCTATGAGCTTACACTGAAGCCAGGTTGGGAACTGCTGTGTTTTCTGTGCTGCCCCCTCAGCTGCTGGCTCAAAACACCACAGCACTGCTGGGTTCTGGTGATGAAAGGGAATATGGTGCTATGTCCTTCGTGTGTGGGGTAGGAAAGTAGGGAATTAATGTTCCAGGCTGACCCCTGTGGTGGTGCAGTAGAGCCAAGGGCAGCACGGTGTTGGAATTCTTTTGGTAGAGGTTGGGACCCCAGCTTGTGAGTCATGCAAATGAAGTAAAAGGGAGAGAAGAAAGCAGAAGGGTAGGGAATGTGAGCATGGACTGGTAGTTCAGACAGTGTGCACGTGCAACTCAGAAGGTGAAAAACTGCTGCCCCCACTCCTGGTGGCAGCCCACTGCAGTCAGTTTGGGAAATAGTTTGAGAGCAGAGTACCTGAAAAGTTATTCATCATTACTGTTCTCTGTTGCAGAATATGCCTGGCCATGAATCAAGTGTGCCTTGGGTATTGATGGAAACAACAGTCCTGAATGTAACCCTTACTACAAGTGATAACTTTTCATAGCTGTCATAATCCAGACTTTATGTGCATGCAACCTGGAGAGAGTCAGCCACTGTACTGGAACTGTGCTGGGAGCTGAGGCACCAGACCATGAGCAGTGCAGCACTTGCCAGTGCTCTCCCCTGCATCCCCACCTGCTGACAGCCTGCTGCTTTGAGAGAGACATTGTGGCAGACCACCTGGAGCTTTCAAGATGGATAATTCTTTTCAAAGCACAATGCTCTTACGAATCTCTGGATGAGCACTACAAGCCACCTATGTGATTGCTAAATCCATCCTATATCTAAACATTGAGTCATTAATTCTGGACTTTTTTTTTTTTAATACTCTAGCTAACTCTTAACTTTAAAAAAAAATTAATGAATTCCATTACAGTGACTAATTTGCAGATTGGTTGAAGAGTGAAGAAACCAAAGTTTGTTCTTTAAATTTTAACTCCTTAACAGTTTAAAGAAATGAGTTGCATTTGGGAGCTGTTTGATGTGGACAGCACAGTTAAATGTTGAACAGTAAAAATCTTTGTGAGTAGAAATCACTGTTTCCCAAAGAAAAACAGAAATATCTAATGCTGTAAATTTAGCACCAGTATGCTCTAATTAATTATGTATACTCACAAACCTGTGGGAAGTCACGGAGTACTGGAATGGCCTGTGAATAAAAATAAAGTTGACAGTTTCATCCACCCACAGTGCACTATGCTGTTGGACATGTTGTGTCTTGAAAATGAAGGAGAGCTAATTAGTTCTATGATATGGATTACGAAGTTAATCCCTGTAAGACTTCCATAAGGCAGGTCATCACAAAAAAAACCTGCACAAGCAAACCAACAAAACCCAAAACAAACCCCAAAACTCCAGCCTAAAAGCAACAACGAAGTATGTAAAGCCCCAGATCACACTTGAAGGTGCCACTCCTTAGAGGTGACTCAGTAAAGGGCAGGCATGGCAAAATTAGAGGCTGTGAGGTGATCCACAAAAGTTTCAGGCTGTCCTCACCTTTTTACATGTGGAGACAGGATACAGAAATGTTTCAGAGTTGTTTTTTAATAATATGTTAAAATAGGCGAAATGACCTCATCTCCACGCGAAAAGAATGAAATCTGACAAAAAACTGAACCAACATCACCAGCATGGAGAGAGTTCTGGATGGCTCCACATGGAGGAAAGGGGTTGTAGAGATGTAACTGCTACTTTTATATAAAGAAGAGCTAGGTAAAGCCAGGAGGAACATGAACAGCTTCATGTACACTGTCTGCTGTGAGAGAGATCGATCCCAGAGCATCGCTAGTGTCAGGATGAATGGAAAAGGTAAAACCCTGTGAAATTAGGCTTTACTGAATTAATAGATGAAAGTTTGCACCTTGGGGGTTGTTGAAAGTTCAAATATGTGCTGCTTTTGAGTTGCTTGTTTCTTCTCAGCTGTAAAGCTGGGGTGTTTTTTTAGCAGAAATCTAAAAATAAGAGTATGAAATTCATGACTGCCTGAATGTGTTGCAGTTCCTCCTCCCTCGTGGCAGGAGGAAGGGCTGGCCCCACAGACAGCTCTTAATCATTCTGGCTGTTATCATGAAGGAGCACACTAAGAGCTTCCAAACACTTGGAAAGAACAGGAGAAATTACTCTTTCAAAGTCCTGTTTGAATGTGTACATTCAGCCTGCTGTTTTACTCATTTCTGCTTTTAGACTTGTTCTCTACCCTAGAAATCCAAGCTGCTTCTCAAGCAACTAGCATCATCAATTCATAGGTTTAACATTTTTTTCACTCTTTATATATGCCCATTTTTCTGCTGAAGTATTCAGAAGCAGCTTTTGTTCTTCTGGATTTTCACATCTAGAATGCAGAGGTTAAAAAAGAGGCCTCCATGTTCCTCATAGATGGTGTCATGCTACAACCCAGAGTCTCCAGCCATAGTAAGTAGACCTCAAAAAGTAATTATCAGATGAGAAATCAGCTGCTAGGACATTTTTATTTTCACACATCACTGACACCCAGGTGGCACTTCTTATCTCATGTGCCCTAACCGTCCTGCAGACTTCTTGTAGCTCTGAGGATGCAAAGTCGAAATGTGAGAGTGGTATTTTGTTGTTTTCCTCTTGCAAGTGATTTCCATAGCTTCACCATCCTAAGTGGCATTGTTACCCCTTCCCTCAGGTATGTGGCAAACTGGAAGATGCTGAAGATGTCACTGCACCCACAGTCCTGTCTGAGATGGAGCAGGTTCTTATCCATGCTCTGAATTTTCAGTTCCTATCCAGAGACCCATTTCCTTTTCAGTCGCTCAGGGAATAGCCCCACAGAAGAAAAAACCAATAACCTTCACCTGCACTGATCAATACATTTATTTTAAGGCCTCCAAATAGCATCACACAGACTTAGTACCTGCATGGCAGGCTGTTTATTTTGTGATGGTAATAGAATCTAATGGGAAAATAATTTTAGGCTTGTGCAAGCTCAGTCTTACATCACAGTATCCTGTGGTGAATTGGGCAAGTACAGACACCCTCACTCTTCCTGCAGGCATGCAGTTGCTCAGCCTATCATTCCTAGAATGTTGGGATGCTGGAATGCAAAATATGGAAAACTGTCAGGTTTCTAGCAAATTGTCACCACCAAGCAAAACAGGGCAAAGTTGAGAGGCTGTGTTATTTACAAAAATAGAAGAGTTGTGTATATCCATAGCCCCAGGGAGAAGTGTCATTCACTGCAGCCAAGGTTTCCTGTCTTCCTCCTTGTTGCTAGGAATGGACTCCAAGGCCCTTTTCCAACCTCTGTGCCAAATCCTCTGTGTGTTTGTACCCAACATCCTGCTGCACAGGACAGGAGTTCACTGCCTTTCCTTGGAGAGGACCTGGAGGGCAGGTCCATGATCAGCCTCCACAGTACACTGTGTGCTGGCTACTTCTGTATAATGCAAACTTAGATGGACACAGCTTTGTTCAGAGCACTGGTAACCACCCTCCCTTCCTTACCAGCAATGATGCAGAAAGCAGTTCACCTGAGCTGGAAGTAATGCACTTTTTAAGATATTCCAGTATTGTTTTAGCTCTCTTCAAACCAGGTTGCATCTTGTCTCATCAGGACAGTTTAGGGTAAATGCTGAGCACCTGTGGCCATCTCAGGGCAGGAGGCTGAAGGCCTCTCATTCCTGTGCTCAGCCTCTGCCTATGAGAACAGGGGTGGAGGGGCAGCAGAGGAAAAGGAAGCTTAAGCTAAAGTGCTGACTTAAAGCAGCATTTTGTGCCAACAGCTCAGGCAATTCTGAATCAGAAGGTGTTTCCTTCCTAGAGGCACAATACCCCAAAAGATGTGGAAGACAACAAAAGTCCTACAATTCTGTAAGCCTTGCACCACAGGCAGAGCTGGCCAGTATCCCACACCAGCAGCACCCATCCAAGGAGGGATGCTGGTGGGACAGGCAGGGCCTGCACAGCAGCTGGATAGGAGGAAAACATTTTTCACAATGCAAGTTGTTAAAACGGTGGACTAGGGCCCCAGGAAGGCTGCATGACCCTGGAGGCTGCATCACTGAAAGGATGAGGCTCTGAACAATGTTGGGAGGCCCATTTGAACAGGGATTGGACTGGTGACCCCCCACGGTCCCTGCCAGCCTCAATCGTTCTACAAGCCCATAGTAAAAAGCCTCAGTCTCATGCCAGGTTTCAAAGTACAGTTGGTGACTGGAGCATGAGGAGGCCCACAAGCTCTTGAATTCAGCATGAAAAACCCCCTTTGATCTCAATGGCTTTTGTTTTAGGATAAACTTGACCTGTCAGTATAATTATTTCAGTGAATTATTGACAGATTGTGTCACTGGGTGCAAACTGGCCTTAAGCAGCTCAGTGCATGCAGTGGACACAGGCTGGTTGTTTCTCTGCAGAAGTTGCTGGGTTCAGCAGGTCTCCCTGTTCCTCTCTTTCACACTGGGATCCTTTCTTTGTGAGTCAATGAGTGATCATTGCACAACGTTTCTCTGCAAATGAGTGTTTGAAGAGGCCTTGGCTGGATTGCACAACCCCACTTAGTCAAAACCTCCTGGAACACTCCTGTCTGCTGAGGGCTCACATGAGGGCCAGCACGTGAGTCACAGCGTGACCATCTTGACTAACCAGGGGATGCCATGGATAGCTCAGGCTGGGCTGCTTCCTCTTCACCTGGGCTGCAGCATGAGGAAAACCCATGGAAAAACCAATGAACAAAATCCCATGGAGCATTTAAAATTGTCCATTTTATTCCCACATTTGACTTCTTTTCCTCACACCATCCAAAATGCCAGATACCTGCCCAAAGCAGTGCAGGATCCAGAGGAAGGGACATGCTGAACTGCTCCAGCAATTTCCATTTTGGAGAATCAGCACTTTGCCAGGGTCACCAAAACAACAGCATGTTTGCTCCAGGCAGGCTGTTTCTGCATGACCCTGGTGCAAGCAGAGCCTGAGTGCCACCACTGAGCTGTGAGCTTGGAGAGGCAGCATCCTTCTCTGTCCTAGGTCATCCAAAATACCATCACATGGGTCATTTCCCAGTTTATATTCCCTGACAAGGGATGGCTGTGGCCACATCACCCCTGTACCTCATAGAGGTATGTTTAATGAAATGTTGCTGGTGGTTTATATGATGAGACCAAACAAGTCAGTTGCCTCACAGCCTCTGAGCACACTCTGCCCTGCACTGAGCCCTAGCACAGGGATTTCCTTCCAGGCAGCTCACAGCCAGGCACAGTAATTCGCCTTACTGCCAATAATCTCTGGGTTTGGGAGAGCCATAGCAGCTCTTGCAAATCAAATCAGAGATTTGCAGTTGTTATGCCAGAGGAAAATGTTGCATGTCCAATTTGCAAAAAGCCCACATAAATTCAAAGGTTCAAGGCACTCCTTGCATTTCAAAAACTGGGATCTGCAGGTCTGGTTTTGGGTCTAGACATTGATAAATTTAGGTCTGAGCCCACTGGGATTGCAGTGATTTAGCACTTTTCCACAGGCTCCACTGACCAGCTCTATATCCCATACTTCTTCCTAGCCCCAAGGTCCAGCTGGTGACTCAGATGTCCCAGGACACTGTGAGTGCTGGAGTGCTTCACTTCTTTGATCAGTTGCTTGACCCTAGCTGGTGCAAAGTCCAGTTGCTCTGCACAAATATCCAGCAGATCAGTCCTAGCTTCTTTCCTTCCATGTTTCTACTTTAACCTCTTACCCATCAGATTACTTTTAGTTTCATTGACTGTGAATGTTATAGTATAGTGATAATCTGAGCAGGCCAAGGATCAGGGGAGCATCAGGGGAAGCCCCAGTCCTGGACATCCAGCATCTCCCTGGGAATGGGGACAGGCCGGGGGACAGGCTGAGGGCAAGGGAGCTGGAGACCACTCCTGCTGCAGCATCACTGGGGCAGGGGCCGGCAGCCCTGGGAGGCCGAAGTGGAGTCCTGGGCCATGGGCAGGGTGGGGAGGTACGGGGGAGGCACTGGGGAGGCGCTGGAGACAGCCACACCTGTGAATGCCCTCAGGGCCCTGGGAGCAGCACCACCTCCCACATCGGTACTGGAAACTTGTGTCTCAGGTTTAGCCCCAGCGTCACATCTCCTGAGAACAGCCCAGGCTCCCAGCAGGAGCACACAGCCCTGCAGGAGGGTGATGGCAGCATGAAGGAGGGCTTCAGCTCTGGCATCCTGCAGACATGCTGCCCAGAGGCAAGGCAGAGATACCAACAGCTGCACGTAGCAGAAATAACCATGAATTTGGAGTCAGCTGTCACACACTGCAAGCTCTGCACATGATATCCTCAAAACCAAGATTGCTGTTATTCACTGTTCCTCATTCTTGGTTGTTGTCCCTTCCCAATAAGATGAGCACACAGCCCATGCTGGCAGATGCACAGCACTGGTTTGCTATCTGTATGCAGATTTGGCTACAGCTGGGGCACACAAACATGGACATTTATTTCAAGCCCCAGAGACTGAGAGAGGGACCAGCTACATGTAATACTTCCTTTTTATGCTTGGAGCTTCAGGAATAAGTCAGAGATCTTGGGCAACTTGGCCCAAGGTGCCCTAAATCTCTTTTGAATGTTATTGGGAGGAAACAATAGCAAGTTTGAGCAAAACCCAAACAAAAATGCCTTTTTGTAATCAGAGCTTTACTAGGCCTGATTCCAAGTTGGTGAAGCTACAATAGAGGTTACTGGCTTCCTGCATGCAAAGAACCCAATATTTTGTGTTTGCAGTGGGAATTTTGCCTATATGAAGGCATCCAGAAGACACAGACCTTTCTTGCAATTAAGGTTGCTGCTTCCATTATCCAATCCTGAAAAATTGTTTTCAAATTTAATGAAATGCATTTTTGCATTGATTCAGTATTTTCTGTGGGAATTTGTTTGTTCAGAGAAATTTAAGTCTGCAATGACTGAATGACAAAAAGCACACGTAGAAAGGAGAATTAGAAAGTTCTGTCTGCAACAGCCTGAATTTATTAAAGTAACCTGGTGGGACTTACAGCTAGGATAACACTCATGGAAATGACAGCCATGTAAAAAGGGATTCGTATTTAATTCTTAGTCTTTTCGACTCTCAAATTTTAATCTGGGTTGATACACTTGGCAAATTATTAAGTTCTTTACAAAGGCTTATTTTAAAATAATTGCACCATATCAACATTGAAATAAATATACAATTAACCAGACACTATCAAACAACCAACGTGAATAAAACTGCTGTACATGTAGAATCAATGGTGAAGACTTTCAGTCTTTAGGAAAAATACATTGATGAAAATGCCTTTGCTATCTGATTTGAGTGACAAATAGATAGAAGGCAAAAAACATTCTTAGTGAAAGTACAAGGCCATTTTGCACTGTTTGTAATTATGTGGATTTCAAAGACAAAGACATGTTGTTGACAGTAAGACAGAGATGGAGTTCTGCTACAGGTGGCAACCCTATGCCACTGAATACATCAGATAAGACCCTGTTTATTCAAACTGGGTGAACAGATACCATAAGGCACAAACACAGTCTTACCTCCAAACAGATTGAGATGTGTGCAGGCCTCTCAAAGGCCTTGTGCACAGACGTGATTCACACCTGCCATCATTTATTATAAAGTAGATGTCCACCTTTTTGCAAGATCTCTGGATTTTCTCTACTTTTTGCAAGATCTTTGGGTTTTCTCATTTACATTCTGCAGTGTTGGCTGGTTGCAGCTGAGAGGTTCTGAGGATTGATACTTCAGGTTTTCCAGAGGATGAATGTTCTCCTCAATGCTCCTTTTACTTCTGCAAATGACCTCTACCGAGAAATGCCGTGTGTTCAGACACCATCCACAATTAGTCCATCTGCCCTTTGTTGAAGGCCACATGCCAGAGGACTTCCAAGGTCTGCAGATACCAGAGGATCTCACAAGGTAAATTATCCAGCTATTCCAGGATGACAGCAACAACAGAAGAAAAGCAGCATGGCCCTTAGGAAAAGTCTGACTCTTTGACAATTGGAACTGATGGGGTTTTATGGTCTATTGGTTTATAAATAAAATGGAAATCTTTCTTGGCTTCACTCTTCAGCAGGGAGGCTTTGATATGGTGAGGAAGGGCATCTTTGTCCAGCTGCATCCACTGGTCATCAACATAAACAAAGAGTCCATAGTCCTTGGGATCGGACACTTCAAACTTTTCGGCACACTGCTGGCTCAGCTGCTCAGCTGAGGTGTCGCGACGGGAAGCCAGTGTCCTTGATTGACCACTGATCTCCAGAAAGGAGATACAGATGAAATCCTGAAGAGAAACATGAGGAGAGACCTTGCAGTTAACATAGTAACCTAGGACTGAAGGAGGAAGAATTCAGTCACAAAGTTCTAGCTGCCTAGATCTCCCGCATATCCTCCAGTCATTCTCCAATATCCTAGTTATTCTCTCCTTTCTTCCCTCTGACAGCCTCTGAATCAGCAAATACTTAAATAAGCACTTTCCCAAATAATTACCACCATAAACACACTGAAGTTAAAGCACTTTTTTCTGATTTTGGTGACTATCCTTAGAGAACGATTTGCAATGGTTCATTCTCCCATCTTCTTACAGCTCCTGAAGAAAGGGTTTGCAAAGATGTGACAGACAAGAATAACAGACCACAAATGTCAGAGATCTGGCCTGAAAACACCCTGTTTCCCAGAAATGGGATAGGACTAGCAGTGTGGTGATCTTGCAATTTCACTATCACCCAAACAGCACCTTGAGAGTGTGTCCTCTGAACTTCCTTCCATCAGTAAGGAAATAGCAGAAGTTATGCTGAGAAGGCTGATCTACTGTTTCAGGCAGTAACGACTGTTGTGACAACTTTCATCTTGCCAAACACATAACAGAATCTAGAGAGCTGGAACCTGTGTGTTTAATTTGCACCTGTGAACTTCAAAACAAATCTCAACCATTTTGTTCAGAAATTAATGAGGTTCCCTGGCAGAAGGGGAATTTCCAAATGTGTGGATTATGGGATTCCAAACTACATTTAAGGAGTATCACTGCAGTTGATTAAGGCAGGCAGAAGGATGGGCAGAGGCCTGCTAAACATATTAGGAAGCTGTTTGTCTCTGCCAGGATGGACTTTCATGTCTCTGATACTCCCCTTCATTCAAAGGCCCTTCAGTTGCTGGAGGTGGTGGGAATCTTCTGGCAAAATATGTCATTTGTTTGTTCAGCAATTATGCTCCATGCTAGGTCCTTCAATGTGCTACTGCCAGAGCAGCACTCAGGGCTGGATGGATATTTGCTGTATCTTATCCACCATTCAACAGTTTCTGAGATCATTAGGGACTGGTTTGACTGCAATATGGGAAACCTGTTCAACTCCATGCTTTTGCATGGACTACTCTCTCTGACAGGAGACTTTCCCCTGGCTTCCTCCTCGGCATGCGCAATTTGCAGTTCTGCACTGAGAACGTGAGACGTGGCCTTTGCTGCCTCCCTGTGGGTGACAATTTGATCACAGCACATGGGGCTGGCAGAGTATCCTGCCTGCCTGGACCAGCCTCACCACGGCTGGAGGCCCAGAGCACCCATCTGTCCTGGGACCCTCTTCTGCTGGGGTACGGGGAGATCTTTGTCAGGCCATGCATAGCATGGGCTTCAAAACTAACCAGACCTTGATGGGTCTTTCCTGCTGCCAGACAGGCTCTGGAAGATGCTTGACTGACTGGCTCTTGGGATGTCTCAGACCCTCCTGTCGCTTTACACCATCTAGAAGCAGCCCTGCACAGCCTGCTCACATCTCACTTTAGCCCATGATTTCCCCAGGCATTAAGGGTGATGATGAAGAGGGGCTTCTGAGTCCCCACCACAGGGTCCCACATCCAAAGGCTCCTAGCACACTTCCTTTGAGAATGAACAAAAAAATCACTTTGCAGTCATATTTAAAACTACAATATTATAAGGGTACTTCAAGATTTCAAAATTTATTTCATAAGTAGCATGTATTTCAAATGTGGTGTGGTTGTTTAAGATCTGGAAGTCTTGCCCCAGATGTACTCATCCTTTTTAATAGTGTTTTCAAATAAATTAATTTTAAAATAATTACCTTATTGAAGATTTCTAAGTATGGAGAAAGCATGCAGTCTTTTCTCCTAGGATACAATGCCAGCTTACCTGCACTGATGAGCGGGAAGCCCGGGCCTTGTTCAGCGTTCTCCGTCGCTCCCAGCGGTGGATGGAGTCCTGAACCTCCACACTCAGCTGCCGTGTCACAGTGATTTTGTCGTAGTTCTTGATATGCTCCAGGACCCCGTAGGTGGTGGTTAAATAATAGGAGCCTGCAAAAGGGGGAAGTCTTGTATGAACATCACACCTTCATGGGCCATTCTGTCCTGCCTCCACCCTGCCTGCTGATGCCCACCCAGGGGCAACTGTTTGACCCCTGCACTGCCTGCGCCTTGCTGGGGGTGGGGTGCAGGGGTCACTGGTGTTAACCAAGTGAAGAAGAGCTAATGAACAGCATCCTCCAGCACCTCCTGCTCCACATCAGTGTTGCTGCCCAGGCTGCTGGGGCTGTAGATGTCCTGGGAGAAAACACAGGCTGAAAGGAAAGAGCTACAAAAACTGCTTTCACAAACAAGCCCAAGCCACGGATGTTTATTCTTTTGGGCAATGGCCATCTTTTTGTTGTTTTTGACAGGGCCCATGCAACAGGTCTGTAACTTGGGATCTTGAGCAGTCCCCGCAATGCAGGGAAATAAAAATAATAGCAGATTACTGCAGGAGAAGCACAAAGCTTGGATCCAGCCCCCCAGCTCAAGCTACACTGCTCGAATGTTTGGATTTCAAGGCTCCTGTGGGCTCAACAGGATATCTCAGACCTGCAGGAAAGAGTCATCCTCTGTTCCGTCCATTCTGTATTGAATGGAGGGAACACAGCCATCTCAGGCGTTCACCTGTAATTCCTGGACTGTTCAGGACTGCGGGAGAAATCTTGGTAATGCAGAGAAACAGGGTAAAGTGGCAAAACCCCTTTTCCCTCAGAACCCCCCGGTTGCTGTGTCGCTGCTTGCAGGAGGAAATAAATAACCAACTGCAGCCACAGGGTGGCAGCTGGGCCATGATAAAAACGAGTTTGAGGGCAGAGATAAGCCCTGACAAGCACAGAGACGCTGCTCCGGCCGCAGGGCAGCCCCAGGGCTGATGGAGTGCTGGTTCCCCGGCTCCGCCCTGGCTGGGAAGCGGGAGGCTCGGGCCCGGGCTCGGGCAGAGTCATCCCGGGGACTTGCAGGGCAGCAGCGGCGACAGGAGACATCCCCTGCTCGGCAAACGGGGACAGCTAACTGCTGCTGGGACGGAGTTTGACACCGATTGCAGTGCCTCCAGATGGCACTCGCACATCACCCATCCCTGCGGCAGCCCGCGGTTCCCGGTGGCCCCGCAGTCACTGCTGAGCCCTGAGCCCACGGTTGATTTAAGAGCAGAATTTTTAGAACACCATGAAAGTTTGGCGTAGGAGAGGAGAGACCAAGACACTGCCATTTGACTTCCTGTACTCTGGTGGATCAGTGAGGAGTGTCCTACAATTTCAAAGCTTTGTGCCCAAAACACTCATTTTTTCTTTACAGTTCTCCTACAAAGAGGTGCTGAGAATAGACTAAGAAGCTGTAAACTGCCATTTTCTCCTCTTAAATACAGTTCCTACCCTCCTTTGTCTGACATTAAATATTCCTCCTCTTCTGGCTGAGTCAGAGGTAGCTGTGATGGGACCAGGGATGGGGTGTATCCCTTCCCTCAGAACCCAGGGAGGAAGAGTTCTGAGTCCCCCACAACAGGAATTCATCACAACTTTTTTAAGAATTAAGTTTTTGCCCACTTCCAATTTCTTTGTTTCCATCCAGTTGCTCCCTATAATCTGTCCTTGTCTTTGGCCCAGCAGTCAGCATCACCATTGCTATTAAATGAATTCAAAGTGTATTTTTCATTTGGAGGCAAAATTGAAGTGATTTTGTATATTGACCTATGCAATGGCACAGTTTTCTCATTTCTGCTTTACTTCTTTCCTTTTAATTTCTGAACACCTGAACACCTTTTGCTATTCAACTTTGAAAAGCCTAACTACAGGTAAACTTTTGCCAGTTTTGCACTTTGCAATCTCAGAGCTCTCTTCATTGGGATCTTCTCCCCCTCCCTCCCCCCCCCCCCCCTCCTGCCCCATTCCTCATATCTGCAGTTACTCCCAGTGTTCTCTCTGATGTGATTATTCAGTCAGTTTGATCTGGAACTGCCTCACAAAATTTTCCCTTTTTAACTGGAGTGCACATTTCACAGAGTCTTTGCATCTTTGAGCTAAGAGAACTTCCAGCCAGTTTTGCTTTCAACATCCTGAACTCCCCAGCCCAGATGACTTCAGTAGCCAGCCTGGTAGCGTGCCCCTTTGGAATGAAGAACCTGTGTGCAGACTAATCACCAAAAAGAGCTTGATTATATCCACAAAATGCTGTGCTTCAGCTAACATTTTTTTCTGCTAAGAACTCTTCTAATCAGAAAAACTAGCCTGTGGAGAAACACCTTACTAATGTACTGTATTGCTACTAGTCATCCTATTAGTACTTACTTTTGTCCCACTCTGCACTGTGCTGGGATGACAGGCTTAGTTTCAGACTCATATCCTCATTTAGTATAAATAAAATTAGTCTGCTGTTGTTCATCCGGGACTCCTTTCTCAACAAAAAGAAAGCAAAATCTAAAATAAACCCCATTTTATTGGTTTAGTGTCTACTTGGTGATAAATGATCTGTGTTTCTAATTCAGAATGTGTAACTGTCACTTGGGAAGCATATGCTTTCCAAGCTATATTTAAGAAACTAGAGGCCCACAGTTCCCAGGGGTATTTATCTCTCTGATAACAGAGGTCTTTAGTCACTTCCAAACTCAGTATTTGTCTCTAACCAACCTAACTTCATTTTCTCTGTCTTGCTATGATGCTCAGTCAGACAGTGCACACTGTGAGAGGGTGCACTCAAATTTAGGAGTAGAGTGATCATGAGAATGTAGCCCTCAGGCATACAAAGCAGTTTAGGAAATGTGCTCTTTTCTCACTGGAAAAAATAAAAGTATCTGCACAATTTTTTGCAGCAGCTGGTTAATTTTAGCAAAAACCTTCCTTTCAGCCTTTGGGCCAAGGAGCACAAGATGTCTCTGTTTAGGCTGCTAATCTAGCACCTCAGTTACCATTTATGATGAGTCCCTGCCTTTCTAGTTTGTGTCTTAAGGCACTGCATTGCTAAAAGAAGTTAAAGTGTTTGGCAAAAATTTTAGTGCTTCAGATTTGAAAAGATAGGCCAAAGCATTATCCACAAAATCTAGCCAGAACCCTTGCTGCCCCACTTTCACAAACACTGTAGTCAGACAAATGATGATTTCCAAAGTGCGTATCCCTTCAGCAAACACCATACTCATACCTTCTCCTAGCTGCAGAGCAGGGTCCATGAGCTCCATCATATACTCCACATTCAGAAGGACTTCAGTCAAGTTGCTGCGGGCCAGCACATACATGAGCACAGGGAGGAAGTCATCTGCACCATAGGGCTTCCCTGAGCAAAGAGAATCACAGTGTGATCCCAATAACACCACAAAGTCATCTTCCCACACAACAGTGCCAGATTCTCACACAGGGAATCCTTTGCAGACCTTAGCCTGAGTTACCTGAAGAGTTAAAGCTCAAAAGCACCAGCAAAGAAAAGAATGCTGAAAACAGAAATTTAGATCATTGACAAAGTAAGTAAACTTGCTTCAAGCCCAAAATAGGATCTCACAAATTTTCTGGAGAAATATAACCTTAACTTTGGTGATCACAAACAACTGGCAATTTTTGAAAAGTGCAAGGGCTTCCAGCTTGTCGCTCTGATTTGATACTGACATCAAAACTGTACTTCAGGTTGGCAATATTAAAAGGGGAGTTGTCTAAGTGCATTAGGGGCATTTATTCTCTTAGGCTTACTCTGTGTGTAATACCAAAAACCAGAATATAGATTTTGAGACAGTGGTTTTAGGACTTCGGACTTCAGTGTTTTTGTCCCTTCAGAAGGGAAAACATCACACTACATGATCCTAATTAAAACAGTGTTCCAGGAGTTAGGATCCAAGAGGAATAATCTTTCTAACTATGCTCTCTAGCTAAGAAAACAGTAAGATTATCACATTGGACCTAAACCTAGTTTTTGAAATTGGTGTGCAGCAGATCCTCAAAATTTCCTGTGCTTAAAACATTCATATCAACTAAGTTAACAAAGTGATCTAATATACAGTCTGTAAGAGCTCTTTGGGATCTCTAAGGACAGAAAAAAACATGCTAACAGTCATCATTATAAATAATTACTACTTAAAATAGGATCCAAACTGAAGCTTCCTTGCATAAACCACAAAGAACACAAGGATAACTTTTCTCATTTGAAAGATACTTTCACTTTCAACCAACATGTCATAAATTCACCATGGAAAACCCACAATAGCAAGTTTCTAACCAGACCTATCTTCCCAACATTCAGAATTGACCATTCCTCTTAACCTAATCTGCTCTCATTCTGAATGTCTCCTCAGACTGTGGGGATTTTTTTCTCACCTGTGCACTTGGATATGTTGGTTTCATGGACTGCGTGTGTCTCACTTGAGAACTCCTTGTCTCACCTCAAGGAATCAAAGCTACCCTTGATGTAGTTTTGGTGAAATTATGCTCCAGCCAATTTTGGCCCATAGCACACATGCTTTTCCATGATAGGGCATATATTCCTACTTCTCAAATGTTCCCACTGACTTATTTCAAATATTTACCATGAGTCAGATTTCTTTTTTTGTCATTCATAGCTGATGCAGATTCTCCACTGGCAAAGAAAGATATTCTCTGAAGCCTCAAATAAACATGAGCTTAGACCCTGATTTAAAAAAAAAAAAAAAAAGTGTGGCTTTGAAATAAACCCAGTAATACATCTAGTGAAAACAGAGAGTTGATCCATTTAAAACAAAGTGTTAGAGAATAGGCGATCGTCAGAGCTGTAATTCAGCCTGTTTCTAACAGAGCCCACACATGTCACAACATAGACTATTTATTTAATGAAAGCTGGATTAACGCTTTCAGTTCTGATTGTTTTGTTATGGCTGCCTTTAGTTAAAAAACACAGCCTTAAGTCTTCAGTGAGACTATAAAGAGACTTCACTGTTCCATTAATATCTGGGTGGACATTTTTTTGTCTGTTGTTCCCTTGGCTTATGTCTTTGTGAAAGCTTTAGCTCTGTGAAGGGTCTAATTCATTACTGTCATATACATTACTTTAATACAAGCAGCTTAGTATTACAGCTGTTTAATATTTTCCAGGGGGAAAAAAAAAAAGATGACAAAACCGACACATGAAAATGTAGCAGAAAAAATTCACAGCAAAAAGCCCTATTCTCCTTTTACTCCAAGTACACCAGAAGCCAGCAGACTTAGTTCTAATTCAAACTAGAATAAAGGAATACAAAATACCGAAGAATTGTTAAGCTCATTTTTCCCTTCCCTAAGAAGAATTAAAAACTTCTTTGTGATCTAGTAGTTACTGATCAGTGGCATGGATAGAACTATTCTAGTTTCCCGAAGGACAAGGGATTTCCAGTGCAACACCAACAGCAGAATTTCCCCTACTACTTCTCTTTCATGACTAATTTATGTCATGTCTGATAGGGCATCCAAGAAAGTTGCTATTTCACAACATAAATTTCTATTCACAGGGTAAAAAAAACCACCCTGGTTTGTTGGTTGGTTGGTGTTTTTTTAGATATCACCAAAATAGATCATGAACAGAGAACAGACTGAACAACTAATGCGGAATGGAAACAGCAGCTTGGAACTAAACAATTCCATGTCCCCATTCATCAACTTCTGCTGTCAACAGAAGTGAAAGTTAGAGGAAAATTCTCAAGAATGCTTACAGAATCTCTGTTTCTTTTCTGTTATCTGAGAAGTCGTTTTATGTACAATCAGGCATGGAGACAATTCTTTTTCATGCTATTTATCTCATTTCTATAAGGTGATTTAGCTTCTCTGCCCTCCAGTCCTTGGTATAAACTCTTCTCAACTTTAAGACTTCACAGAAATATTATTGGACTCCCAGCTGTTATATGCCTTAAATATGAAAATTTGATCTACACTTTCATTTTGAGTAATAAGTGTTGAGCAGGGATGTCTGACTGAAGTAATGGAAAGAACACATGTTCCATATGCTGTCTGCTCACAACCTATGTAAATTACTAGACACCATCTTAATCCACCTGTGGCTATACAACACGCAATTTTAAATACCCACATCTGTAGCAAAAGCTGAAGTCAGTGGGAGTACAATATGCCAACAAAGGAAAAGCAAAACTAATCACCCGTGATCCAGCTCTGATTCCATGTGTTGCCACAAACCTCCTGTGTGGCCAGGGGCAGGTCAGGCATGGTATATTGCACCTTGTAGGCGTCTCAATAGCATCTCTCCACTGAGGGTACATGGAGCTAAGGAGAAGCTCCTGAGAGGGCAGGACTCTGATCCTCCCCTGCTCTCCTGGCCCCTTGCAGGTACAGGGACTAGCTTTGACATGGACAGTCATCAGTCCAAGCATGGCCCTGAGGGGCTCTGTATGTCAGTCCATCCATGGGGATAATAAGTGCTGTCAGCAACTCAAATATGACCAGAAGCAGGAGTCTACAAAGATGGACTATGAACCAAGATACCTGAGAGGTTGCTTCAGCACTGTATAACCCACATGCTTCCTGTTTTATGAAAGGCACCAGGGCACTAACCAGGGTCCATGTGAGAGCTGCAGCAGGGGTACTCTCTGCAGGCTGCTGCCTCCTCATCCCTATTTCAAGCTGGGCCCAAGCCAAATTCCTAGACCTGTGTGGCTTGCTCCATCTGTGGTCTCTCACAGAGGGGAATTTTTGCAGCTGACAGAGTTAAATCTAGCTCTGACCCTGCCACTGCTCTCAGTGACAGTGAGACTGAGTTTGCCTATTCAAGGTGTGGTGTCCTACTCCACATATGACTTGCTTGCTTTATTTCCCCTTCTTCCCTGCGGGGTCAGGAAACATTTATTTCATAAATATCTCTAAGAAGCTTAAAATAAGCCTTCTCTTCTGCCACAAGCTCATCCTATTATGTTTATAGCAAAGCAAATACAACGTCAGCTCCTGGCTGGGACGCAGCACTTGAATAGATGATCATTAATTAAATACATGATTTAAAGCAATTGGAATTCTGCCCAAGCCTCCATAAAGAAATTACAGCCTATTTTAACACATTCATGCCTTTCTTTTCTCTCTGTGTATATTCTGAAAACCAGCAGACAGGGGCGATGCCCTGCACCTTGCTCTAATATTTTACAAATACTAGCTTGATGTCTAGAAGCAGATCTCCACAAAATATGAATTTTAGCCTCAGTTTGTAGCTGGGAAACCTGAGGTGAGGAAAGGTTAACTGGGATTTGTTCAAGATCATAAGAAAAGATTGTGACTTTCCTTCCACACACTAGCACTTTGCTCTTGTCTATCCCATACTACTTTCAGCAAGGTTTAATTTGTGATATATGAATTAAGTGAGTTAATAGATGCAGACAGCATGAATTCACTTCAAAAATGTATGGTTTAGAGATCAGAGGAATCCACTCCCCATGAAAAATTTGAACTGGCTCTTTGATTCAAATGTAGAAATTGTGCTAGATGGCAGAAAACCCAAAATCTCTAGTCTATCAGTCTTCATTAAAAGTAACTTAAATACAAACATTCTCTTCCAAAAGATATCAAAGTAAACCTGTTATGTATAGCTTTATTTTCCTTCTCAGAAGTGAGATATAATAATAAGCAGTGTAATGGGATTGCTCGGACAGCTTTAGGAGCTTCTAGCACAGGCTCTTCATGGGCTGCTGAAGTACTGGAGGCCAGTTTCTTTTCCACAAGCTCAGCTATCTCAGCTATCAAAGACTCAGCTTTGCTTTCTGCCAACTGCAGAGCCTTGTAGGAGCGCATCAGGCAGCTGATATCTGGCTTCTCAGTTCTGTAGGGGTGAAAAACTTCACTCTAAAAGCTAAGGAAGAGAAATATTCTAATGGAATGTATATCCTATCTATCCTCTTTTTCCAAAAGCAGATTATGCACATTTCCATGTAAAACTATGAAAAAGAAATTATTAAATCGGATGTTTTGGTCATTCAGCCAATTCCATAACTAGTACAAACTATAGTTTTGAATTATATAGTCCAGCTGCCTGTGCAGTTCAATGGTAGTCCAAAAATGAAATTTCATAATCTTAGGTAGTTCACAAGTTAGAAATGTTGCAGTAAAAAAATTGTACATCCATTCTTATTGAATCTCCTTTGAAAGCACTCTGTCCATCTTTCAAACTTCCAGCCTAAACTTAGAGCTTTTCCATCCCTGATCTTCCTCGTTTATGGACTGAACAAATTTGGCCTGTTTGTCCCACAGATTGTCTCCATAAGCCAATGCCTATTGCTGCTTTGCTTTTCCATCAGTTCTCTTCCACAGTGGCAGCTCCCAGGCAGCACGAGGCTGGGTGACCCAGGGACACCACTACCAGTACACACCACACATATTGCAGATTTGCATCATTTCTCACTCTACAGGTGTCACCTGTGTTTTTGATGAAAAGCAGAGATTCTCATTCTACTCATATCACACAATATACCTTTAAATTTTTGTCTGAGTAAAGGTATTTCTGAAAGACACATAATAAGGGGTTTTTTTCTATATAACATTACTGTGTTTCTACATAAATCAGATATATGCCGAGGTGTCCCTGTGCATATTGCAGCATGCCTTCCAAATGTAAGAGCTGCATGATCCCTGCCTCTTACTTTTTCTAGTGCCAAAAAAAATACCAGTCATTTTGTGGGGTATGGGTTTCCAAACTCTGTTTTTTTCAATGCATTTTATTCTTACCATTCCTAGTGTTTTTAGCAGGCAGGTTACATATTTTCAGATTGTCAGTTATATTCTTGGAGGCATATGCTTCAGTTATTTAAATTGCATAGAAGTCGGAAAAGCTCAGGGAGACACCTCAGTACTATCATAATTGTGCCTTTGGTGAGGATTCACTTACTAATATCACTGCCTACATAGTACATATGAGCATCTGAACCAAGGACCCTTAATTTCTTTTATAGCCAGTAATGAATTAATCAATATTGTTGCTGGAGTTTGCCTTGAGTCATCTTGCTCTAAAGCAGAAATCTGTATATAGCCAGATGAATCATCTGGACTCCATGGACTGACTCCACAATGTGTGTGATGGGAAGCTGGGCATGATACCCCTCTGTGGCCACCTACATCAAGATGTAGCCAGAGATTAGTCCTACTTCAATTCTATCATAGAGCTGTACCCAGTGGTCTCTTGAGAGAAAGGTGTATGACAAAGACTGTGAACTTGTCTTCCTAATCCCTTGTGATGAATCACTCCCACAAGCTTCTTGCCTTCAGCTTGAGGAAGAAATGCTAGTTTAAACCAGTTTAGGATCTGACCCATTCAGTTCTTAGTCTTAAGTATCAGGGATTTCAACCACAGCCAATTTATCAGACAGATTTTGTCATGTAATATCAATTGTAATCAAACCAGAGATCTCCTTTCTTAAAATGTCTTGATGTACATGGAGTCAGTCAAGGCAGAGTTTAAAGTTTCATGACTCTTTCAGCAGGGCAAAGATGAGCACCACCACAGATACAGTTGCTCCTGAATAAGCCTGTCCTTAGTTTTAAAGGAAACTTGGTACCTCTTGGGATATTCTGGCCAAACCTGGACCGCTGTACGTGGGTCTCAAAATGTTAAAAAACTTGTATTTCCATACATGTCTGAAAAGAAAAGGTGCTTGATTAGGTGGTGTTTGCATTTTGTTTTGAGAAATGAAACCATATTCTTAGGTCAGTTCATCCTGTGGCCAGCCTAAAGTGAATAAAGACCTGGCTTGAGCTGACAAATTGCAAATTAAGCCAGACAACACAAGTAGTTTCCATGTTATTGAACAGGTAATGTTTCTGACAGAGGTAGACTGATTTTGGTCCTGTAGCAGAAGCAATTATTAGTTTTGTGTTTCACCTGCTCTGATCTTGGAAGAGAAAGAACTTTCTGATTGAGCAGTGAGGAAAAGGAGCAAAAAGGAGAAGCTATTGCACAGGAAGCTGAGCATGGCCTTTGCTCTTCCTGTGTCAAGAACATTATGCTGCCTCATGGCTGGCTGAAAGCAAAAGGGGCCCTGTGCTATTGCTCTTGAGATGGGCAGAGAGCAGAAGGAGGATTCCCACCTGCTGAAATCTGCTCTGAGCAGCACACAGCATGCTCTTCTGCATGCCACCAGCTGGAATTCCCTGTCAGAAAAATATTTCAGGTTGCTGAGAACTTATCTTTGCCACTGGAAAATGAAAGTTGTTCATCTGTGGAAGAGGTTTCACACATTTCACTTCTAAGTGGGTCAACAGATCATTTCACTCTATTTCTCTCCAAGTCTGCTGTTTTCCAAGAGTTAGATACAGCATTCTTCTCCCCTTAGCCTCTTTTTCAGGTCTGAATTCATTGGAGTTACATTTCCATCATTCCAGGCCAGTTTTCTTCTGGCCAAGCTCTGATATGCATCACTGATCATGTATAAGGGAGAAGGAACTGGATGCACAGGGATGAAATCAGCTTCCAACCTACACCCTGCTGGCAGCAGTACTCAGGATGAGAAAACAGCTGAGCTGGCTGAAATGCAGTGCTTTGGTTAGCATAGCAAACCACAATGAAACCATGAATATCAATATTTTAAACATGTAGGGTTTTTTGAATTATTTCCCTGACTCCTCATATCTGTTATATAAAGTGACACTACAGTATTTCCTTCAACAGAGAAATTCCAGCCCTGAGCTAACTGAGATGTGATGTGTATGTAACATATCACCAGCATCAGAAGAAGACCATGTGGGTTTTAATGAGGTTTGCAAGTCCTTGATCTAAACCAAATTTATTCTCAAACTTCACACAATTGTTTTAACAACCTTACAACAAATTCCCCTACATATGTCCAAATCTCATAACACCTGAAGACAGTGAGAGAGAGGTCCTTTCCACCCTGCAGCTAAGACTCAGCCCTGGGGGTGGTTTCTTGCTTTGCTGTTAATGTGTCTAGACTGGTCGCCGAACCTTGCTGCTTACGATCCAAGAGATCACCTTGGGGTGAGGCTCTGCAGGGACATAACTATCCCTGTGTGAGTGCTTCAAGGCTGTTGCCAGTACAAAATAAAACAGAACACCTAAAAGCACCTTTGGTGACTGTGGGTTCTTCAACAACCGCAAGTTATTGCAAATTAATACCTGCCTTCTCTCCAGATTCAGGTATGGCTGGTCATCAGCTCACAGTATACTAAAAAAGCTCTTAAACTGGCAAGGCAGATTGCTGGAGGAAGGGACTTGCTGGTCTATCTGCAAAGATGCATCCTGTCTGCAGGCCAAGGGTTTAATTTCTGCATTAGTGGTTGGCCTGAGGCCCATATTGTGTTTGTACTCAGAGCACGTACTGCCTAGCACTGAAGAAGTGGCTTTTAGAATTTACTGGAGCATCAGAAATTAGTAACAAACTACTAGCAATCTGCATCTCCTCCTCAGTTTAGGCAAAACTCTGTAAAGGCCAAATCAAGAATCTTTTCCCAAAGGCCCATTCCTAGAATCTACCATTATGCTGCTGCAAGCTGGGACAGAGCCCTGAGGATATTTGGAGAGGTGTGTGAAGACCTGTGCAAAAAGGACATTATCCATAAAACACACACTTATAGGTAACTAGTTTTTGGTGCTATGGAGCTTAAAGTTAAACAGGTAACATTTATACCAGTTATTAGTGCAGAGAACTTCACTAACCATTCCAATTCTGAACAGCCTATGGACATCTGATACCAAACACATCGACCATCACTACAATGTGAATATTGCCATGCCAGCTGTATCATAAACCCTATTCCTTTGATACGTGAAGAAACACCCATGGTAGATACCATTGCAGTAGGATTCCTGTACCTGGATTTCCCTGAGACATGGAGTCGTATATGAGTTTGCAAGTCTTCAGCAAGATGGCAATTTTCTTTTCTGGAGAGTAGGTCTTGTGCATGGTCGTGAACTTGTGAAGGATCTTTTCCAGCACAGCAGTTTCAGGCACACTGGTTGTGATGCCCAGGTCAGTGGTAGTTGTGTTTTGTATCACAAGTTGGTTCTCTTTCAGCTGCTGTAGAGATCCATCTTTGTTGTGTATTTCTTTTAAGGAAGAATTAATGGCTTCCTTTAAAGGTTTCAGGACACACTTGTACAAAGCTGTCTCAGCAATCACTTCTGCAGAGAGAAAGGAGAACACAAAAGCACATGATAAATAAACAATACAGTAGTACAGGTTCAAGTAAAAGTCCTAAAGAAGCATGGGGTTGGTTATTCAAGCACTACTACATAGCTGTGAGAAGGGAGCAGAAATTACATCCCAGAAAGTAAACATTTCATTACCAACACTATCCAGATGTCCTAGATGGGCTTGAGATGAGCATCAGTGTGTGGTCTCTGTCACTGGGGCTGTAGGAGACCTCTTGCTACCAGCAGTCCCTGCTCACTTTGCCTGACTCCTGGCTAACCAGCATGGCATTGCCAGGCAGCAGGAAAGCCAACTCTGGGGAGAGAAGAGGAATCTCACCTAACTGTGATTTTTTTCATAGCCCTGACCTTACAGATGCCCAGATGCAATTCATCTCATATCTCTTCTGACCTCTCCTTCTGACTTGTTTGAGATAATTGCTTTGGGATGAAATTAATTGCACCCTCAAAACATCCCTTTCTTTCCTCAAAGCAGCTCAGAGACAGACACCAATATCTGGTCAGAAGTTTCTCAACATTACTGCTCAAGGGACTCTAAATTACTGATCCTATACGACACTTCTTATGCCACCTGTGGAGGAGGAAATAACATGAGAATTTGCTTAACCTTTGGCTGAAGATGAAAAGAAGTGCAAGGGACTGAGGAAGTCTGTTGTCTGACTCCTAGAAACCAGAGGCGACTCCTAGAGAACTAGAGGGACTGCAAGAAGTCCTCTTGTTGCATTGAGGCAAAAAGGTCATTGGCAAAAGAGTTCATCTGCTCAGGCAGCGAGGAATGAACCAGAGGGCAGTAATATTTATGTATTTAAAATGCAACTATTTTGAAGAATCCAGAGAACCAGTGAGCCTGAAGCAGGGCAAATTCAAGTTGTAAATCTTCCAGTGGGGATCCCTGTCCTCCACAGAAGAAGATAGTCCTGTCAAGTTTGACTGGGCCGCATCATCCTGTTAAGGAACTGTCAGTGAACAGGGTTAGATAAAGGGTCAGAACGAGGCATGTCTGTAGGAAGGTGGTGGGATACTTGCACACATGCAGCTCTACCAAGCAAAACAAGGACAATTCTTTCTTCCTCCTTTCCACTTTCACTAATCCAGATTAAAGACAGATTTATCTGTGCTGCCCCTACACCCCCCCACCTTGAAGAAAAAGGTTATTAGGACAAAGATTGAAGGTGTTACACAAGGTGCATGAGAAGTGAAACTGCAGGTTCCCTTTGCTAGCTATGGCAGGGGCTGACTGCAGGTCTGTTCTGCTGGGGATCTGCAGGATCACATGCAGCCTTTGCTGGGAGAGAAGGAAATCAGCAGAGCCTGCTGAGACAGTGGATTGCCTTTTACTCCTGGCTCACCACGTAGCTGAGTCTAATACTGGAGCTGCAGGATCTCCTGGCCTCCCCGGTTACTCCTGTGGTTCACTCCATGTTCTGGGTTCAGCTCCTAGCTTGTTTTAAGCCGACTTAAGGATCCACAAGTAGTTCTGCATTGGTTCTCAGGTCCTCAAGAAACAATTTGAAGCTTTCAAAGAAGCGTGTGTGTGCATGCATGCATGCTTTTTCTGGCTGTACAGCTTTCACTGGGATAAAAAGTCCTACAACTCTTTTTATATTCCCTCATGGATGTACATTAAACAGACCAGTCCAACTCTTAGCAAGAAGAGAAGTAGCACATTATTCTCTCACAGGATATGAATGAGAAACAATGAAACACTCATAAACAGTTACAAATAATTTTTTTTCTGCCCAAAGGCAAATTGTATCCAGGGCAAAGAGGTAACACTTCATTTTGGGGCTGGGCAGTAGGCTTGCAACAGACAGGTCTTCTGTACCTCTGAGCTCTGAGGAGCACAAAGAGGAATCAAGTGATTCCTCCAACCTGCCACTCAAAGTCATCATAGTCTTGTCCCTCCCTGTGAGACAGTGATTGACCTCTAAACTGTATGCCACATGCAGGGAGTTCTCCATCCTTGTAACAGAGCAATGGACGTGGAAGGACATGGGAATGCAGCTGTGAAGGGGAAAGTTTGCCTTTTGTGTTTGCAGTGAATTCAGCTCTGTGTGAGCAAACCTATGTGTATACATAAACACACACACACACACACACACATACGTATACACACATACATGTGTGTCTCTCATACACACATACACGTATCTTCTGCTTAAACTCTTCCCTTTAAAACATTCATAAAGGGATTTTTCCCCTCATTGGTCTCCAGCTTTTAGAGCTGTTCCTCCAAGTGCTGGCAACCACAGAGCAGACTTCAATTCATGCTGCTCAGGTTTTAGGAGATGGTTTATAATCCTGTAAAGCAGAGCCTGTGTCTGCATAATTCTGTGTCCCTCCTCACCTTCCCAAACCATGCCCAGAGATGAATAAACCACAGTTACCTACCTAACTGTTCCTCGGTGTAGGAGGCTGGGTCTATCAGAGATTTCAACTCGGTGCTCTGCACTAAGTAACTCTTCAGCTGTGTCATCATCAGCCGGATCTCTTGTAGCATCTCTGTGCTGGAGCTCTGCTTTGCCATCATCTCTAAACTGTACACTCTGTAGTCCCGCACCAGGTTGCCAAAGTACGAGCCCTTGTCCTGTGCCAGCTCCACTATCTTCTTCTGCAGCTTCCTATCACTAGACAAAAAGACTGTAAAGACGTTGGACAGGTTGGCCAAGGACAGCCTGTTTTTGGCCTTGGCCAAGATCACGGAGCGTGTCTTTTTACCGGATGAACTACTCAGTAGCTCCAGGTCATCCTCTGTGCTGCTGGTGGAGTAGGAGTCTGGCTCAGATGTTGATGCCTGAGCCATGGTGCTGCCTCCCAGGTCCTCTAGGGACAAGTGTGAACCTTCCAGTTCAGCTGAGCTGGTGGATTTGTGGCCATGTCCCGGTTCAGTCTTGGTGTGTGTCCAAGCAGCACTACTCGTCACCGTAGCTGGGCTGCCCCTGCACACAGCCTGCTCTGTGGCCACAGCCGTCTCTCCCACTGTTCTTTGCTTTAGCTGGCAGGAGCTGGGGATCCTTGGTACCTGGGAAACCCTCTTCCTTCTCGGTGGTGGGATAGGAGGTGGTTTTCCTTTCTCACTGGCGTTGCTTTGTATCTTAGGCATGTCCTCCTTCTTCTCTGCAGGTTCAGGCTTTGTCTCCTGAAACTGTGATACAGCCCCCTTGGGAACCTCCCCAGGCATTTCTGCAGCCTTTTTGCAGAGCAATGTTTTATCTCTGCTCTCTGCACTTGTATCTTGGTTTTCTTCTGTCCCTTCCCCTTTCAGCGTTTCAACACTTTCAGAATTACCCACACAGCTCTCCTCTGAGGTCCTCTCACTCACCCGCCTCCGTGGGGGAGCAGAGGGCTGGGAGCCCTTCCTGGTGCTCACTGCCAAGGGCTCACTGGCCAAGCAGCTCTGATTCCTTTCTTCTTTGTCATCATCATCCTCAGTTTTCATTTCCTCAATGCTCTTTCTTAGTGGCTTAATAAGTAGATCGTTTTCTTCATGGGCAGTCATGGGGTCCTGTGGGAGCTTCAGGGAAGGTTTCTGAATGAGAGCAGAAGGTGGAGGGGGAGGAGGCCGTCGAGGAGACCTCCTTCCTGTAAGCATGGTGGCAGGGGGGAGATCAATGCTCCCAGAGTGGCCTGTAGGAGAAGGTACATCTGAAGGACAAGGATTACTACATTCTTCTATAAAAATAGGATTCACAAACCACAGCCTGTCATTTCCTATTGACAGCTCAATTTCACATGAGCAGTGGTTTGTGCTACTTGCAAAACACTGGGTAGATCTTAAACTGTCTGCCTGGGCAGTGCTGAAAGCAGAGTCTTTTGCAGAGTGGGATAAGTCCTGTCTTCTGTGGTTTAAGTAAGAATCCCAGAAATCTGTAAAAAAAAAAAAGACAAAAAGAAAAATGAAAAAAAAAATCAGAGAGAATTTTAGCTGCTAATGATATGTAGAAAATCTACTTCTTGTTAAAAGAAATGCTACACAAATTTCAATGTCAAACTTTCAAACCTCTGCAAAAAATAGTGTGAAGAAAGGGTTGCCTGGTTGCCTGTTTTATGCACGTGAATTTCTTCAAGCCAGGGGATAAGCTCAGAAGCTTCACCAGAATTCTCTCCCCTGTCAATTTTAGGACACTTACCTAGTGAAAGTTGGGAATGCTGTTCAATATTTTCAGTATGAGCAGGAAGGTACAAATAACGAATACAAATGATTGTGAAAAGGGATCTATACTTGTTCAGTGATCACTGCTCTCCAAATGCAAATAGTTGTGGATACCTGAGGAGAGGATGTGAAGACCTCAGGCAAGTTGTGTCTGCCTGTTGCTTACAACAGTAAGGTGCATGCCTGAGCTAGACAGCCAGGATCCAACATGCACCAGGAGACAACAGCTGAAGATTTCTATGCAGCAAGCTCGTGTGGCAGTCTGTTCTACACAGAGGTCTGATCCTGCCAGGCAGTACAATCAGCCTGGAAACATATGATTTTAAGCACCTTCCCCAGATTAGTGTTACCATTAAAGTTTACAGTTCTGGATGACTGTTATCTACCACCATGGCTGCTCTGCCTTGCACTTTGCCTTGAGACTGTCTGCCTGCAGGTGTCAGAGAGAAAAGATGATGCAAAAGGCTGTACACAGGAAAGATGAAGGACTAAGGAATAGTTAACTACTAATAGTTAACTACTTCAGTGCTTTCAACTATGACTGAAAAAGAAATACGGTGTTTCACATGAAAGTAGTAATTTCTGTCAGAAATCTCTTATTATAATTTGTCTTTTAATAACAATAAGTTATAACAATAAGTTTTTAAAAAATTACAAAGCACTGGTACGTTTTTTGAATTGATTCAATATCACATCCAACTTTTTTCCTTTTCCTCGAAGGTGAGGTTTCAAACCTGCCTTACAAGTCTGATTGCTTTCAATCAATATTAAAGCTTCTGATCCAGGGTCCACTACTGGAAGCATCTGGAAACAGGATCCAGCGAACCTCATATGCTCTGACCAAGGAAAAGGGTATAAATCTCTGAGGGTATTCACTGGATGAGAACTGTATAGATGCCCATAAATTTAGGGATAAGGGGAAGATGGGAAATCCTGGAAACACAAGGATGCAGACAACTAAATAAATATTTCAGCATGCTTGGTCCCCAAACACAGAGCTGACACTGATGGCACACTTTTCTGTGTGGATTTCAGGGGACACAGTGGGGCTGCCACAAGATGCCTGGACTCTGCCCTGTGCTTGGTATCAGGGGTGTCTCCCTGTCAAAGCATCACATGCTGGGCACAGGAGAGGATGGATGGGGCTGCACACAGATGGCTTGGCCCTCTGTGCTGAGCATGGCTACAGCTCTCAGGTCAAGAGATGAGCTAAAAGACAGTCTATTCCCAACAGGATAAAATTGCCTATTTATCTTCTCACAGCCTAGGCTAGTGTCCATGGCAAATTCAGCTTTATAAACATGTCAGCATATTATCTTAGGGTGACTGACATTAGAACATTTTTATTCTCTGACTTCTTACTGTGAGAGGGAGGAGAACAAAGAAACTTAAAATAACAGTGTTTCTAGGAACAACAGCATTCTTAACAAAGAATTTGGGAGTAGATATGCAGATGCAACCACACGTACTAACAACACCATGCTGCCAACCCCCTGACAGCTGAGAATGGCTGGGGTACCATTTTCCTTAAGCTCTCCAGCTCAACTCAGATCAGCAAATGCAGGACAGAGGAAGTTGTTTCAAGTCAGAATATAATGCTCTGAAGTCTCATGGGCTGAGGAAATGGTGAGTAAACCAATCTACAGAGGGGAAGTTGGTCATTTTTCTTAGTAGTTTTCAGGATAAGGCACTGTGATGAAAATGCAAAGCTCCACTCAGGCTAGGAAGTAACAGATGATATGGTTCTACCAAGTAACAGAGCTGCTTCAGACAGGCATTTCCCAGCACAGCCACACTGCTCCACACTGCAGAGAAGGCTGTTTGATCATCTCCCATTGCTGTCCTGGATCTTCTCTTATCTTGCACTCTGGGAGGGATAATTAAGCAGTTCTTGGAGTCTTTGACGTGTCTGTGATGGTATGTGCTCTTTGTGTGGTGCAATCATGCTAATTCTCCTCCTAAAATAACTTCTGTACCAATGAGGTCAGGACTAGAGGGCCTGCAGTACATCCTCTGTGACAACATACAGAACAGCAAGATCATTTGTGGAACAATTCAGCTTGCAGATAGACATCTTACTTCTATCCCCTTGAAACACATATTACTTTGAAATAAATACACAGCAACATATGAGAATTTCAGGCAGTGCTTTGTTTCCTTTGGAAGTGCCACCTTGGGCAGCACTTAGTTGTTTGTATACCCATTTTTATCCACAAAATTTTGTTCCAGGAAGTAATAACCAGCATCTGCCAGTAGCTGAGGCTGTTCAACTCTACTAAGACAGTATGACACTTCAGGAAGCTAGCATCATTTCCCAGGAAGACTGCACACAATGGCAGGTTTTCTTCTGTTGTCAGAAACTTGACTGGTATAAAATACAAATAAATTTCCAAGCCTCACTACTTTTATGACCACCAGTACAGGAGAGAAGAAAAAAGACTACAACCAATATTGCTTTGGTGCTTGTGCTTTAACCAATCTCTTCTTTCAGAAGTTGCTGGAAACTGTTGCCTGAATCAAGATAGCCTCTGCTGGCTCAAATTAGACTGAAGGTTGCAGATTCATGGTACACTTCCTACATTTTAATCCAAATTTTTAGACTTGTTATAAAAAATTAAGTTTGCAACTTGCTATCACAAGCTGTAAAGTACTTTTTTATCAGCAATAAGAGCTGGCTGGACATCCATATAAAAGGATGCTTTGACAAACTGGAACATATTCAAAATAGAGGATGCTGAAAGTGTTAGAGACAAATCAGTTGTTGAAAATCAACAAAGCTGCCTGAACTGAAAATAGTGGGGTTTGCCCATGTCTTCTGGGAGGTATGATGCAGAAGATCCAAAAATAGTGAGAGTGCTCTAATAACTATCTGTAAATGAGCTAACTCTTCAATTTTCTCCATTGTATGGCTGTTTTCAACACCTGAAGGAAAACTGAAAAACCAAGGAGCATGAAAGTGGCTAACTGAAGTATCTGTCTCAAGTGGAGTGTGTTAAATGAAAAGGAATAGAAGGGAGACTTTCTTTAGTTGACAGAATTGCTTTTCCTAACTGTAACTTTATACATCCCATCTAAAATTTGCTTGTTTGGTGCTGTCACTAAAAATAATGTTCCTTTTTGCATGTGATTAGTGTGAGGTGAGAGAACATGTTGGGACGATACGTATTTCTCTATCAACTAGAAATCCTGCAGGAGGAAGCAGAAATATCAAAATTCAAAAATATCACACTTTCATCAGCATTGCCCCCACACATCAGAAGGAGAAGTTGCAAAGGTGTTTTCCATATAGCTCAGATACCAGCTACTTCCAATAAATGTGTAAGTTATCCCGTGAGGTTGTGCTGCACTTTAGCTGGTTAAAGCCACAGCTTACCCAGACATTGGTACTATATCCTGTACAGAGATCTAGGTAGAGGTTTATGGCCAAAGGGGCAAGTGCCTTTTTTCTCAGCATCTTGCTATGAACATAAAGATCATAAACATCTTCCTCTTGCATTCAGATGTCTTTAGCTGTTCCAAAGACAATAGTTCATCTATCTTCTGGTTACATTATGTCTATGCAAGGCACCATTATTCTCACGAGTCCAAGTGAAAATCTGACTGCTTTGGGTGACTTACCTATCCCCAGACTAGAGATGGTTTCAAGGTCTTGAAAGCTACTGGCTTCTAATATTGCTTGTGGCAGCTTCAGGGTAAAGGGCAGCAAATCCCTGTAGAAAAAAAACACAGTAAAAAAAAAAAACCAGCAAAAGGATAAACCCCACAATTGTTAGGAACTCCAGATTTCACTTGATTTTAGTGATTGGATTAGCTCACAATTTCAGCCGTGTTCTGCAAAGTCGTGGCTGGTAAGGAATTATGGAGATTGTGCCAGCCTGGGTTGCTCTGGTTTCACAAAAGGTCACCAGCTTCTGTGGTGATGTTTCATGCCATAGCACTGACTTAATCACTGTGTCCTGGCTCTGTCCTCTGAAAACAGCAGGAATGCCTCTCACCTCAGAGGAGGCCACAAGGGTTGAAATATCTTCCCATTAAAATGAGGTACTGCAAATTGTAATTATTTTAAGCAGAAAAGCCAATCTTTTTCATGCTTAAAGGATTTGAGTCTGTTTTCTGAATTCTGAAAATTCTGAAAGATTTCTTTCTGTTTTCACCCCTTTCTCACTGTTCTGCTTCCTCTTTTAAAAATATCTGTAAGTGTAAGGCATAGGTACAAGCAAGGCACAGAGGGACTGGGGAAGGAAGACCCTGCCTGGGGAAGGGTAACCTCTGGGTGAAGGGACAGACAGTGAGGAAGTGCTGCATGACACTGAGAAAATACATATCCCTCTAACTCTCCACTCTCAGACTTCTGAGTACTTGGTTTCTGGAAAGATGCTGTATTTCCACTGGAAAAAAGATAAGAGTTTCTCAGAGGATGTTGGCTGGGTTTCACTGAAACACACCCAAATCTCAGGCAATTTAACAGAGCACTTGGTGTCTGCCAGTGAACTGTTCAGGTTTGCTTCTTGCCCAGTGACAATTTGCTAATCCTGTTCTTGCCTCAATTCCCAACAATGACTGGAAAAGCTAGTCCCTAAATGATGGCAAAGAATGGTGCAGGATCATTTTACATGTAAAAAGTTTTACAAAATGGTACAAGGAATTGCTATAGAAAAAACTGGCCTTGTGAGTAGGAGGTCTCTGATACACAAATGCAGTCCCCAAAAAAGCACATGAATGCAGACCTAATCTGTTGGCAGATGAATGCAGGGGGCCTATTTCTGACCTTTTTAACACATACATACTTTACTGATGTTTTGTATTCTCCATGGGTTCTCTGTGCACCGCTGAGCACTCTGTTGTCACACTGACATAAACTGATGTGATCCCTGGCTTATTATTTTTTCATGGCAGATATGAGGTTTAAAAGAGGAAGAGGGTCCATGTACCTTCTGCTTTCTTTGTTATTTTATATGCATGAATACATGAATAATTCCTTTGTTTCATTTTTTTTTTTTAGAAAAAAAACATATTAACACCAAATATTAGGACATTGCCCTAATAGAAAAAGATCTGCTTTTGTTAATGGGGCAACAGCTTGCATACAAGCCACCAAGTCGCCTGTTACCTACAGGTAGGTAAAATATCCAGGCCAAATTTTTTTTGAGAAGAGCCTGTCAGCCCTGAAAAGCTGTTTCCAGCTATTCAAAGACAATTTACTACATCCCTGTTCTCAGACCTCTACATTCACCATCACAGAGAGCTCCTATGAGCTGCCAGCAAATGGTAGGTCAGTGTCTTTTTATTACCTGCTTCTCTCAGAAAATTATTCCCTTTTTATCTTGTCTTTTGACAGTAGCCTGAAAAATCACATGAACCAACTGAATGTCTACCTGACATTCAGAAATAACATCTATAACAGGAGCTAATAGAATAACTTTTCTTTCTTTCTTTCTGAGTCTCTTTCTCAAGCCATGATCCTTTTTGCAGGAAAGCAGAAGTGAGCATATTTTCTCTGTCACCAGCCACTTACTAGAAACACCCAATTCTATTTTGCGTTTGGGTTGTTCTTTGCTTTGGTGAGAAAGAAATCTTTTTAAGGGTCTAGGGGTTACCTTATGTTCATTCTATAGGGTCTATACGCATCTAGATGACTAAATGTCTATTAACTGATGAGGGTGAGGTGGAGCATGGTTTCTTATGTGCAGGTAGGAGATGTGGCTCAGTAGTGTTGAACTTGGTTGGCTGCAGAAGCAGCCCTCAGAATAGTGGGGGACTCTCTGGATAAGCTGTAGCGCACTGTAGCCTGTCCCAGACAGAATGTTCCTACTGTGTGACCTAACCAAGAGACTAATGTGACTGCCTTGTAAACATATCCTGAATCTGCTTTCTCTTCTTAAAAGGAAATAGCTACTTTAAGAGTCATGTAAGTTTATAGAGAGGAAAAGAGAGTCAAAAGTCTACAATCAACTCACAACCAGGCCTGCTGCTTAGGGATGGAGTAAGTAGGTGGAGGTATTGCTGCAATGTGCTAAGCACAAGGACGCAGATTAGAGGAGGCTACAGACATATGGGTTTAATTACACAGAGGGGCTCATCAGCTGCTGATCAAACTCTGCACTAGTGAAAATGACATTACAGGTCTTTCCCATCTCTGTACCCATTATTCTTGGTATTTTTGTGCTGAGAGCAAACACTTTGTTTTCATTTTAAATTTTTTCTTAAGAACATACATTGTTTCAGGACTACTTTCCTTGACAGATTCCCCAGAGGTGACTAAGTGCTTTGAGTCGCCAACAGGCAACAGTCCATTAGTAAGTTTGCTAAGTTGCTACCAGGGGTGTGTGTGTATGCTTAAAGCTTTAAATAAATAGTTAACCTGGGGCACTTCTTCCTTCCTGCCCTCCTTGCCCCAGTTCTGTGTCTCTGTTCTTTGTGGAAGCAGCCCTATGGACAAAGCTTCCAGCTGCAGGGACAGCTGTGCTTGTGGGGTGATCTGGCCCCATTGTGGATACAATCATCTGAAATACCTTCTGGTCTGCCAGGCTGAAGGGTAGCAGAGGAAACAGAGCAGTCTGAGCTGGGACTGGGGACTGGGGAAGAGCAGACCAGAGGGGAGGGCAAAATGACTGTGCCACGCAAGCCATGAATCCAACTCACCTGCTGACGCAGTAGAAGGCAACCAGTTTGAAAACATCCTCAAATACAAGGACAGATCCTTCCAGGTACAGGACTGGTGAAAAACAGAAAAGACAGTCAGCAGCTATTTTCTTTGAGCTGTATGATAAAAAAATCCAGGTAGGTTTGGCTGGCACATCTTGTGTTCTGTGACTGTCCAGTAATTGCATGGACTGATATGACGAAGCGTAAAGAACTGGCTTCAGGTGCCCAAATGCAACAATATTCTTCAGGGAGACACTAGAGAAGAAATATCTTAGCCTGGCTTTCTGAAAAGTTAGCTCAAGATATCCAAGTGTCGTCACACTAACAGAAACAATGGGAAGAAAAAAATCCTCCCAGGTCACTTTCAAAGTGATTGTTACAAGCGCCATCTGTCTCTAAGGATGTGCATATCTGCAATACATACAGGGCTGACCTGTGACTCTCCATGTTGGAATCTGGTTTGCCTGGATGGACAAAGTGCTTTGAAGAAAAAAAAATAGAAATTACTGTTTAATTACTGTGTGTGTGGGCTCTGACCTGGGTCACACAGGCAGTATGAGCACAGCCTATTTGTATCTCTTCCATCTTCTCCCTCCCATGGTGTTATTCAGTGACTGCACTCTCATTTAAGTGGCAAAATACAATCCACCATATTGCAGAGTTCTTTAACTTGACCTTCTTTATAATGACATGCATTTGGGCATTGTGTAGCCCAAATCTCACATGCTACTATAGAGCTTTTGGGTTTTAAACTAGAAAAAATTCATTGGCTGGAGGAGAAAGTTTCACAGACCAACAACCCAAGGCAGAAAAACCTGGATCTGCAGGAGAGATGTGTCCATCTTTGCTTCAGCCTTATAGTCTCACAAACTCAATGCCTTTTTGTGCACAACACACCCCCACCACAAACATTGGCAAGGTAAGGAAATCTGCAGTGGATTCTCAGAAATGCCCACTTACAGTAAAGAACCATCCCAAAGCTGCACCCCAGAGCTGCCACAGGAGCATGCCAAGAGTCCCTGGGGAGCAGCATCAGCTCCGGCCCCCATGGCACTGCCCACAGATGCTGTGCATCTTCCTTCACACTCTTCTAGGCCATGGGTCAGAGCTGTGGGTACAAAGCTCAGCTATTGTGATTCAGCTTCCCCAGTCAGCCATGATTCACAGCCCTGTGAGCCATCTCCAGCCCCTTGCCATCCCTGCCTGGTGGTTGGTCTCCTGCAAAGAAGGGCCTCCAGCACCTGCAGGAAGGAGACATCCACCTGGCTCTCCTCTCCCTTGCCTCTGTGTCCTGGCTCTTGTTTTCCAGCCAGCAGGTAATCCTTCTGCAAGGAAATGCTCAAGATTGTTTCTTGTTCATGTTCATATCTCATGCCCCAAACCAGGCATTTCCTCCTTTTACTTCTCCCTTTGTCTTAGCCCAGGCCCTGTATGTTGCTATTTTGGGCTGAATATTCCAATGTAGGCATTTTATATAAAGACAAAGACCATGTAATTCTCAACAGTTATTCCCAGCACAGTTTATGCTGGATCACCATGAACAGTTTAACCTCAGTGTATGCACCCATACCAGACGGCAATGTAGAATTTAAAACATACTTCAAGCAAAACAATCCCTTTCCCTCGCTTTTCTCTCACAAGTGGAAAAATCATGTTTGGCGAGTTTTTTTCTTTTTCTGTAATAAGAATCATATTTCAGTCAGGGATTTTCATTAAGCATTTACCATGAACAATTTCTGTACTTTGAAACCCATCTGCTTTGCAGTTCTGACACAGGAAACGAAAACAAAGACAAAACCCAGTCCTGTTCTGGAGAATGAACCAAAACCCAAGAGTCTGAATTCACCCGAATCTCCAGCTATTAAATAAAGCCCTTTGTACAGATGATGGTTTTAAGGGAGTTTTTTTTCTGTCAAGAACCACATGTTCACTTTTGCATTCTGAGTTGCAGGTATCCATACGAGACCAGGCTGCACCTGTACATGCTCACATACATGAGCAAATTGCTTGGATTGGGACTATTGATTGTTTCTGTGCCAGGAAGCTCTGCCACTTGGGAGCTTGAATGTTAGACAAAAAAAAAATATTAGTCTGAGTGCCTCTGTGAGAGGAGTTTCCACACATAAGTGCCTTGCCACCACATAGCTATTTCTCCTCACATATATAGTTAAATTGCATAAAACACCACAAATCACCAGGAATTATACAGCTAAAGTAGACTAGCTATACAAAAAGCTGCTGAAGCTCAAAGACAGAAGTTTTCAGCAGGTGGTATATATAAATAGGACTGTCCCTGCTCTGGGAGGTCATAGAAGGTAACAAAACCAAGCATATTTCTCAGCAGGCTGGAATTCATCATACAGAGACCCACAGCTCTCTTGGGACATTTTTGGGCAGCCTGCAAACAAGTAAGAACAGATGGAAGAATAGTAAGAATAGTGCTTTAGATGTGTCATTACTCGAGGTACTAACACCATCAGGACCAATACTCAGCCCAGAATTTATTCTGAACGGTGGCCATGTCAAGCAGCTTGCACAGGGTTGCCATGGCTACTTGGATCTGATCCCAGCACAGCACCCGTGGGGGAAGCTTTGCAAACTCCTGTGGGGAACATCTTCCTTGGGAGAAAATTTCATACTCTTCTCTTAACCTGTTTTTTTCTAGACACCTGCTGGCACCAGCAGACATCACTGATAAGTAGTGCTTTTCTTTTGGATGGCAGATGATGGGTTCAATACAGGAACTTCTCTTGTGGCAGTGGTTGTCATTCACCTGTGGAGACAATTATGTGCATCCTGCTGCATGTTTCTAATCCTTGGAAAGACATAGAAAATAGCAATTTTGTGCAGCTAAAAGGGCTCTGCTGACTGTTGGGGACAATATTTCTCTCCCCCTGTGCCATTGCTACCTTCAAGGCACCCTGCTCTGAGAAGACAATCAGGAAGAGGTGATTTTCTCTGGCTGTGGGTGTGTTGTGGGTAGCTGGGGACATTTCATTGACATGAGAACTGCTGCTTAGGGAGGGATCGTGATGCTGCCATTTATAGGAACTCATGACTTTTGCAGAATATACAAGCAGGCATCTGCCAGACTGCTGGTAATTCTGATGAAAAGTGCAAAGAAAAAGTTCACCTTTCTTGGACTTGTAAAACTAGATCCAGAGCACCTGAAGAGCAAGGAAATATCTACATCTTACCATAACAGTGCCAGACTGTCAAGAATATGATCAAAACAAGAGAAAAAATAGGCTGGGTTCTGTGAGCCAAACATATTGCCACAGCATATTGAGTTTTACCTGTTATTTAGAAGCCCATTGAAAAATGTCACCTTCAGGAAATAAAAGGGGAAATGTGTAGATCAGTGGACAATTTTGAGTAGTCTGAAACAAAACCATAAGAAATGATTGAATTATTCTTATGGGTGACAAGCATTAATAACATTAATTAGTGGTTCATTGGTGGCTATACTTTTTTTTTTGTGTCCTTTGGCAACTCATTAAATGAACAGAACATGGCCAGGTTATGAACTGTTGTATATATTTATGATTGTCTCATCTTCCCCTTTCAAACACCAGCATGCTCTGAAGAGTGTCATCTTCAGGCACTGACTGGAATCTGTGTTCATGTTCCCTTTATTCTTTTGTATCTCCCCATCATTTCTCCATCCAGATGCAGATGTCATTGAGTCACACTGTCCCTGAGCATTCTGCCTCCCTTTCCTCTCCAATTTTTCCCCACAGAATTGTGTTTGCTGGTTCCATTGTTCTGGTCACATGGACAAGCCAAGCCAATTTCCATCTTATTGCTTACACAGGCTCATGGGACTCAATTACTTCAGTTTCTTCTTCTCTGGTGGCACTGTTAGTGCTATCCACTTGGTTTTTCATTTGTTTTTGGTATCTGCATAGTACTTCAGAGACATCTGAATTCAAAGACCCAAATTCCTTATTCTGCAGCAGTTATGTTGACAGAGGACTACTGAGAACAAAACCATTCTCAGAAGTCCTGCCTGGATGTGCTTAGATGTTCTCATTCTTCCAGGTTCTGGAAAACTGTGAGATTTATCGTCATGGGTGTGATTCCAGTATTCTATTTCTATTTTCAGATTATAAGTACATAGTCTCCTAACAAGAGGTGTTTTTGTCCTTTGATATTAGTTTCTGGTTTGATACCACAGTTGCCACGACCTTTGCAGTAAGCAGCACAGGCCAGCTTTGCTGCTGTTCTGCTACCCTTAGTGAGTAAACCTTGCTATAAGGATGGGATCACTTCAAGTCAGAGGCTACCAAAATTCCTTCTCCCAGACACTGACAGTTCAAGGTGTTGCAGGTTAGCAGTCTCCTGCCACTGGGGAATGAGCCCTGAGTATTTTAATGGAGTGTTACAGTGACTGCCATGGCCCCAGTGCTGAGGCTGTTGCGTCTGTCATGGTACACTGTGCTTGCCCTACCTACTGTACTTTGCAGAAATGCATGAGAGTGTGATGTAATTCCTTCAGGTCATTGTTTCAGTTCCCCAGCTCTGACCCTTATTCATGCAATTGGTTCATGGTGGTTTTAAGAGAAAGGGCTTCAGCTGCATGTTGCTGAAGAAGGGAAATTTAGACTTCATTGGTAGAAGTCCTTTGTGTGTTTATGGTACCTTTTTGCAATGTCTCTGCGTGGAAGTTCCTAGTATCTGTCTCCAGCATTATTTCTTGTGTTATTTCTTGATGACCTTGTGGACAGTGCTGTATGGCCTTCTAGTGCTGTGTTTTGGTAAAACACTGCCACTGTTTATCTGTTTTCTCTTCTCAAGGCTTTTTTAAAATTTATATTGTAATCTGGTGCCTCTGCTTCTTCCACATGATGTCGAAGCTGCAGTTTCGGTATAGGTTGCACAATTCTAGACTGTCCTGGTCAGCCTATGTCTGTTTTGTCTTTCTCCTCTTTCCTAGTGTTCTTTACTTAACTGCCAGCTGTTTCTGGGTTTTTTCCTCATCGAGGAAAGGCTGAAACTTCCCTGGTTTGAACTTCTGCCTGCGTCTCCTGTTGTGCATCCAACTCATTCTTTTTCAAAAGATTTCAATTTTGTGGCTTCCTACAGAGTTTAATCTTTCTGGCCATGATGAAAAAAAATCACTGCTCATGGCAGTTCCTGGGAAATTGGAACTAATGAATTATGAAAGTGATGAAGTGTTAATGAGCTTGGTTGTAGAGTATAAGAGAAATCTATTTTTAAACCATGTTCTTCACTAAATATAATTATGCTGTACTCAACAAGGTGTCATTAAAGAAGATGCAAATCTCAGGCTTTTGTACTCTTCTCAGGCTGGAGCTGAGTAGAAGGGACACTCGGTAGAGATGACAGTTCCCCTCTACCCTGTATGCATGTTCTGCTCCTAAGGAACTGTTCTCACACCTAACAGCCACAGGGATCTTGACCACTCCCCTGCACTTTGGCACATCCACATTCACCCAAGAAGATGGGCAGTATTTGGTGTCCATGGAGATTTAATACCTTTAATTCAGCTTAAAATCCCAGTGCTATCTGGTTTTGTTGTCTCTGCTGCAGGATGCTGCAGGAACCTGTTACAGGCATTTTGCTGCTCTGTTTTCTCCTCACTGCAATCAGTGTTTCAGCAGGGGATGAGAGGGTGCCTCTCACACATACTTCAAGCACAGCCAACTTAGCTAAAAGAAAAGTGTCACAGCTCCTCAGTGTTTTCCTTAAAGGTATCCATGTGGATAGTACTGCCAGCTATTTCAGGGATGAAGAGCAGAGCACATGCTGGAGAGTGGCTGTTCAGTTTCAAAGCCCTTGCCTTACTCTTTAGGTCCTCAAACCCATATCCCCTTTCCAGGTATGGAATAAACACCTTTAAGTCTGTGGAAATTCCAGTGTTTCTTCAGCCAGAGGAGATCCAGGACTTCTTCCCAGGGGAATTCCCAGGACCAGATGTCAATATGAGATACAGCTGAAGTTTTAGATGTAGCCACACAGGGTCTATTTTTGCAGGAATAAGGGAGGAAACATGGTCTTTCTGAAATACTGAGGACTGAGGGGGACAGGCAGGGGAGTAGTATAACATACTCAATCAATGTGGACCCTGCCCTAAGCAGAAGAGCAAGAATTGGGATCATTGCTGGGAAAGTCACATTTTTGCAGGTCACTCAGCATCCACTCATATGTTACAATGGCAGTACAAGATTTATGCTGCCCAGCTGTCCATTAAAACTGTCAGGACTGAGGCCAATGGCTGACAAGACAAACTGGATATAGATACTTGTAAGTTACTCTCAAAAGACAAATTTCTTTGGTAAAACTTTGTGAAGCAAACAAACCATTCAGATATATAAAGGGTCTCCCCTGTGCCTCATGTAGCAGGAAACAGTGCTATGATTTGAAATTCTGGGGATTTAGTTCTTAGCAACAGTCGCCAGGTCAGATGGATAAACCTTGAGAATCAATCTTTATGTGAAAAATGTATGCTATCATACAGATGTATTTTATTAAAAAACATTTTTCTCCATTTAGTTTGGAGAAAAGTTTGTTTCTCTTGTTCTGAGATTCATTGTGAAGTACCATGTTGCTGAGGTTAATCATACAGAAAAAGGAAGTTTGCCGGGTGTTGTAAGGCAAGCCATCCAGAATTCAGAATCACATTCTGCTGGAGAGACTTCCGGGAAGAAAAGCCTTTACAAACAAGACTATTTCCAAGGGTGAGTGACAAAAGCGAATAACTCACTTTGAAATGGCAGAGGTCAATAGGGTGGACCAAAAAAGGAAAAAAATTACACTTCTGCTTCCTAGAGCTTTAATCCTACCTAGTTGTCCACCTGGTGAAAGAAGTTCTTTTGTTTCCTGCTTCTGGGTGGGATAGATTGCACTGCAACTGATTTTGAGGGTCCTACTCAAGGGTCAGAGAGTGAGGTCCTTAGTGCCCTCACTTCACTTCAAACAGTATCTTCTTTATCTCATTTACAAATCTAAACTCTTGTTTATTAAGCTCTATAAGATCTTATATAGCACTGTCCAAGGATAAAAAATTATCATTTTTTTCAGTTTAGCCACTGAGACAAGGGCACTTGTATTATGGGTACTGATTTAGAGTAGCTGTTTTAAAGCCAGTAATCTTTTTGGGTTGTGTTCAAGGTACTAAGCAGAGCAGGGTAAGACAATATTATCCTAGAACAGCACGCATAGTCTCTAGCTCTGATTACACACAGATTTTGCATTATGTCTCTTGGGAGTGAAAAATAAGGAAAAAAAAAAAGCCAAAGTAAGGATTAACAAAGCTAACAAGACCCTGAGAGCTTCTTTCCAAAGGCTTTCCCTACAATCCCATCGGTTTAAAGCTTAGAGTAAAAATGAAAGTATTTGTATCAAGAGAGGGGAGGTAACTCTTCAGGATGAAAGTTAAAAAAAGAAAAAAAGAATAAAGCTACCCGCTATGAGCAACCAGAATGTTTCCAAAACAACTTGTAAACCACAGAGAAACCTGGCACTGTTCAATCTTGAAAAAGCAGCTGCACAAGTGTTTTATGTTTTAAAATAAGCAGTACGTCAAAGTGATGTGGGACTCAGCTCAAATAAGAAGGACTTGGTGAGACTTTCTGCTTTCCTTGTGCATGTCTGCATTTAGGAGAGCAGTGATGGACTTGCACAACAGGTTATAAAATGTGTCCTCATGCCATGTTTTACAGTATCCCGCAGGCCCATGGTCACTGTTCTTGCCAAACCAAAATTCTGGGCTCCTAGTTCAGAGTAGTCTCCTTGATTCTAACCCACTTTTCAGGGTTAATAGTGATGTGGATAATGGAGAACTCATCCTTGGCAGACAGACTGATCTTGGGAAGATGTCTAGGTTAGACATCCTTAGGGGACTAGAAATCATTCAGTGTCTTATCTGAAATCAAACCACAGACAGCAGACTAGACAAAGATAATGTCTCCTATCTCCTTATTACAGCCCACACAGAGGTGGCCTTTGCTCTGGTACTGCCTGTGGAGGCAGACGAGATCCAGCAGAAAGCAGCAGCAAAACAGCCCTCCCAGAGCTGCAGGTCAGGGCTGGGGCAGAGCTGCCCTGTTATCCCATGCCATGGAGCCAACTTGCTCAGTGGGAGGTTTTTCATGGCAAGAAGGTGATGGCAGACTTTTCTTGCTAATGAGAACATGCATAAACAGGGGAAATAAGCCCAGGCAGAGCCCCTGGTGATGCAGGCAGATTGTTATCTGTGTCTGAGAGAGGCTAATCTGAAGATAACTGGGGTAGCTCTGTATCTTACATGCAGCAACAGGAACTGAGTTAAGCAACAGCATTCGTCAGTCTATTCTCCTTAATGGCAAGGTGTTTGCCACCCTGAACAGAGTCCTTTACACTGAGGAAAATAGGAGACAAGGAGACAAATAGGAATGTGTTCAGAGGTCTCCTTAAATGCAATTAAACTCCTTAAAATGTGAACCTGAAGGTTAACTACATATTCAGCTTTCCCAGTCTCCTCTGCTAAAAATACACAAATTTTTACTCATCAATTTGCTAATCCTTGAAAAAAAGTCGTCTTGGACAAGTTTTGCTGCTGCAATATATGATTTGATTAATTAAGATGGAGTCAGCCAGTTTTGGGGAAAGAGAGGAAGGGGGATCTTCTGTCCCAAGAGTGTTGATAACTTGTTATTTTTTCCAGCACATTTCTTTTTTCAGGTTTGTCAGGCCCAGAGCTGACAACAGTTTCTTGCTTTGCCTCGATCACACGCTCCATCATGCAACAATAAAGGAAAACATTCATCTTAAGTAAATTGGAAAAACTGACTCTCCACGCAGTACAGCAGCTGAGCTGCCTGTCAGGCTATACAAAAAGCATACCAAAGAAGCCTGAATAGCTGTGTTGATACCTCAGTGCTGGACACTGTCAAGAGCTGAGCAAGCAAAAGGTCTCTCTGCAGGGCTGGTGATGCACAGCTGGCCGAGCCCGTTCAGCAACCTGTGCTTCAGCCCCCAGCCTGTAAAATCGGTGACTTCCTTTGGAAAAGTCAGCTGAATTCACCTTGGCAGGGAAGGGAAAGGTCAGCTCTTCATCCTGCTGCCAGCAATACTCTGCCTCAGGAAGGTTGGCTGCTATGGGGCAATTTGGCCAGAGTTTTGCATCGACTTCCCGCCCATCCCAACAGTGCTTTTGCCCTGCCTGCTGCCTCCTCTCCTGGCACCATAAAGCAGCTCTGATGGGTCTGCCTCTGTGGCCAATCTAGAGCATATTGGAGGCTCATGCAATTATTCAGCACCACAGAATGTGACCCCATCCTTGGTCACCTGCTGCCCCTTTCCAGCTTGCTCTCAGACCTCTCTCTGCAGTCTGCCACCAGCCCTTCCCAACGTCACCTGTAGCCCCTCAGCCCTTTACCACTTTTTTCTCTATTCCAGACTTCATTCCATATAACCTAGCGTATGGTGACACCTCTAAGGAAGCATTTCCCCACCACACTGTCCTGCCTTGACACCCCCACATCCACATTGCTCGCTCCTTCCCAGCCATAACCTGGACGAGGCAGAGGACAGGGACCAGAGGGGCTGGAGGGCAGGGACACTGACAGATGAGGAATGGCAAGAGCCCTTCCTGTGGCAGCACTGTCAGCACAAAGTTACAGCCCAAACTCAGATAAAACCTGACCCTTTCTCCTCAGGAGAGGGCCCATGCCCTTTTCCACTGATTTTACTTGTACCCATGGGGCTGCAGTACCTTCACTACTAGTTGCTGGGATAACTGATACTTTTTCCTTATACACGTAAGTGTATATTCAGTAAAGTCATATTCTGTAGTGAGCTTGAAGATGCTTAGTGACCTTCCTGACTGGTAGACAAGTCTCCAGGGCAGTTCATGAAGTGGCTGCCAAATCAGTCCTCTCTTTGCTTCATTGCTGAATGCCAGAATGGGTTATCAAAAAAACCCACACACAACCCAAAAATCAAAAAAAACACTACCTTGATCTTTTCACTCTGTAATGTCAGGTTCAGCCTCTCATCTATTCAGAGGAAATCAAAGCTATAAATAGTCGTACCCTGCTTTCACACCTTAGTTTACAGAAATAAGAATTCTTCTTTCCGGTGTTGAATGCTGCAGGGCTTCCACTGAAGAAGCCCAACTGCTTTGTTTAAAGTGACCACTTAAAAAAGAGCTGTGGTACCATTACAGTGATAACAGAAGTAACCAAATATACTTTCTGATGGGCCCTTCTGCCTCCAGTCTGATGAGCCAGAGATTGTTTTGAGAGGTTCAGCTTGGGAAGGGTGGAATGTACATTTACTCCTTGGATTGCCCCATGCCAACCGAAAATTCCCTTTAATATCTGTGCAACAACAGCCCAGGAGCATTTCAGTGTTATTAATGGCACATGATGAAGTCTATTTCAGCCTGCAGCAAGCTCAACTCTCCAATATGCCTAGGGGCATATGATTACATCTGTGGGGCATTACTGGGCCTTTTCAAGTACATTCAAGTACCTGATAGGAGTTAACTGCAAATCTGGACTGATTAAATAAACCGAGCACATTCTACCTTTCCCTATACATAAAGGAAGAAGAAGCTGAAGAAAGAAAGGTTATGGGTTTTGGGGAGATCACAGGTGACAAACTAATACAGAAAATATTCGTTTTACTTATTTTTTCACCACTATCCCTTTGTGAATAGCAGTTATTTCTTCAAGAACCTGGACCTTAGAGAATGGTAAGTGCTGTTGCTGTTCTACTAAGATATCCCTTCTGAGAACTGCTGCCTGCTCTAAGCTTGCCCACAGCCTGACTCAGTATCACTTATGGGATCCCTCAGGCTGGCAGGAACAGTAGGAGGTCTCTAACCCAAAGTCCTGCCAAAACCAGGGCCATCCATGAGGTCAAACCAAGTCACTCAAGGCTTCATCCATCCCAATCTTTAAAACCTCCCACAAAAATCTGCAAGTGTTACCCAAATAAATGTCTTTATCTTAGAAGTCAGGGTCAGGCGTACCACCACATACACCAGTTTATTGTCTTTAGCTATGAAGTGAAGGATCGCATCTTCCTGACCTCAGTCTGTACCACAGATTTCTATCTCTTCCAACTTCATTCTAGTTCAGAAGGGATCCAAAATAAATGTAATTAAAACTATTTTTTAAAATGACAGATTTTCTTCTTATAGGTTGCTTTCCTGTAACTTCTGTTTTCTGAGTATTACCAAAATTGTAAGGTTTTTTCCTGCATTTGTGATGGTTGTTTTTCTTTCTGGAAAAAAAAAAAAAACTGCCTATCTTCACTCTACTTCCTGATTCCAGGAGACAGAATGTTAGCAAAAAGACTTGCAAAACTGAGGAAGCTATTGCAAGAGCTGTCAACACTTCCACAAAAATATTCATATCACAAAGTTCATCTGCACAACTGGCCGCTCGCATTAAAGGAGTTAAATTGTGAGTTGGTTGCAGTCACTGAGCTATCCTCCTATTTTTTCCTATGACCTCATTTGTGCAGAACTACAATGTAGTTCATGTGGGAAAATACTACCTGACCATACTGAGACATGTTAGCAGCAAGTACTTTAGTCTCTGAGTTCTTTAATCCAGCCTCAGCATTACGTATTAAAATAGACATTAACAAAATTAAACAGGGAAATCTCTCATAAATGACCGTATTTGGCCATGTGAGCTGGGATGCCAAGGAGTGCAATAGACACGTCTGTTGTCAGCATCTGGAGGTGCTTGAGCCAACAGAGATCATCTACTGCGTTGTTCCTACTCAATCTGCCTCCACTTCCCTACCCTGTGAGTGAGAATCCTTACAGAGCACTGGGACACACTGACCCAGGCAGGCACACATACAGGAATATCTGAGCTCTGCCATCATGCCAGGCATGCCCACAGTCCTCACCTCAGGCTGGCTGGGATGTAAAGACCAGGGTTTTCAGCAGCTTTGTTTAGAGCTAAGCCTGCAAAGATGAACAAAGTCCACCCCCCTGTTGCTCTCATGCCCCTCTGTAAACATGCTGCTGCCTGATCACTGTTGTTTAATTTCCATCTGTTACTGTTACGGGACGGTCAGAATGACTGCACGTGTCCTTTTTATCTGTGCAAATGGCATTAGCCTATGATAAAAACTGTGGGGTTTTTTTTCCCATATGTGCTTGGGAAGGAGGAATGGCAGTGTTGAAGTGACTGAATTGACTTCATACTGATTGGCAAAGTTGACTCTGAGAATTAAGCTTACTTTCACATCTTTAGACTGCACCTATTTGTGATCATTAAGGCAAGGAAGCACATTGTGAGATCTTAGCCCTTCAGTAATCTTTTCCTGTTGATTTCACATTTCCTAACATCTAACATGGAAAGGAACACTTTTGCTCATCTAAATTTCTGTTTGGCCTCCCCAGCAAGGCCTGCCTTCCTGCTGCCTCTCTATCTGGTGTAACTTTTCTTTCTGTCCTGATAGAGTTTGCTGGCAGATGTTCACTGGTAGATGTACAAAGTGGTCAGATCCTCACAAACTTTCATGGCAAGCAGGTAAAAGCCATTAGAGAATTAACCAGGGAGGTAAAACTGCTCCTGTGTGTTTTACTTGAGTTGTGATCCTTCCCTAAAGCCTTCCTGTCTCAAGCATTTCATATCAAACTCCAGTCTGCTCTCCCTGAGCTCAGCCTGACTTTAAGAAAGGTCAAATAAGGTGACCAGGGCAGACATTGGATTTCTTTATCAACATCCTTTTTGCTACCAGACTTGCAATTTTGCAGCAACACTCAGTGATTGCTCTTAAACTGCTTTGGAGTGCAGTAATTGCCTGCACCTTTTCTGTCAAGGTATACTGTGGGTCCTTACCACAAGCTCATACCACATAGCCTGGAGTACAGCTGCTGTCCGTAAACCAGAAATTGAGTATAAGCTACCGTGTCCAATGGCACCGTGTCTCATCCTTCAAAGGAGGTATTAATCATGTTCTGGACATTTTTGTATTACTTGGAGATAATTTATTTTGGTTTTCCTATTTGATTTTGCTAAGGTTATCTCAAGACCTCTGTTATATTCCAGCTTATTTAGAGTTGGTTCGCAGAGAAGCTTGGAGGGTCAGAGCACAGACTACTTTAAGTCTCATAATTTCCCTCTAATAAATGAAATAGCCACACTAAAGCCAAGATTTCACTATAAACCCCTCCTTCAGCTGTGCACTCTGATTTTGGGGGGCTCAACCCAGCCTAGGCCCCATGTGTTGTAGAAGATGCTTCTGAACAGTTGTGTCTGGTGGCATATTGTGCCCCACAGGAACAGCTTAAATAAGGAACAAGGACAGCAGCTCCATAACGTGGGCTTGTGTGGACTGCCTCTGAAAATACACCTTCAAGTGAGCTAAGACAAGTTGCAGCAATGGGGGAGGCAGGATCATGATTACAGGTGATGGGCAGCTATGGCAGGATCAGGCCAGCCTCAAAGCCCTTACAACATGAACCTGAAGAGTTCAAGACAGACTTAGCAAATAAATTTCACTGTTTCTATTTTAAAAAATCTAAAAATATGAACAATATATTCTTTATTCTGTGAAATTGCAGATGCTTTGATTTAGTGCCATTTTGCTTACTTGGAAAGGAATCACATCCTTTTTTCTTGGTACAGAAGAGCTTGGAAAACAATTACCAAACATCCCACACCAAAGCATATGTAAAATATTCCAGAGAATTATGTGATCAACTCATGTGTTTCATGAAATCAAATTATTTTCAGATATTATTCACAAAATTTCCCAGAAAGAAAGAAACTATTAACCTCAGTTTATGGTGATAGAGCCTTCCTCTGTTAAAGGACTTTACTGTTTGGCACGTGCCTTCATGACAGTTTGTGAAAGTAAAAGCTACTGCCACTACCTGCACCACAATGGTCTATGGTACTCAGATGTATCTTCCAAGCTCTACTTCAGAAACACACATATACTTTAAACAGCTGATTCTTCCTTTTTTAATACTGCTGCAATGTAGCTGAGGTCAGCAGGATGACTTCTGAAGGTATGTACACAAAAAGGAGGGGGAATTAGGGCCTGAGGTTGCCACCAGTTTGCTGAGAAGAGCCAAGGGCAGCAGTCAGCTGAGGAAGGTGTGCTCAGTTTGTGAGGCTGGGGCTCCATCTCAGAATGAAGCAGAAGGGGAACTCTCGGAATAGAAAGTGCACAAAGTTGTCAAGATTTTGGCAAAGATTGAGAGGCAGCTGCCAACACTGCATCTCTAAATGGTAGAAATCTTGTAAAGAAATGGTAGAAATCTAGAAAGCTTTAGGTCTGGGAGATTTCCACTGCTTTGACTAAGAAGTAAGGGATCCTACAGGCCAAGTGCAAAACCACAGAGATTCAAGGCTTTGACACTTGCCAGGTTTCTCAGCTTTCTGATGAACCATATGGTACCTGGTATCAGCTTTTTGGTCTCTTCTACAGCTACTGATACCACTGGAATTTAGCCTTCCTGTCTCTGGAAGAATTACAGCTAAAAAGAACCAGAAGAAATTTTTTAAACTCCATTCTCCTGTTCTCTCTAAGGGCTACTTCACAGAAGAGGTGAAAATTTCCCAAAAAGAAAAAAAAAAAAAAAAAGAAACAAAGAAAAAAAAAAGAAAAAAGGAAAGAGGTTTCATTTCTTTATTCTCTTGCCTAGTGGTTCATTGGGGATTTCCACTTAAAAAGAGAAATCACAACTAAATACACTCTTCCCATCAGAAAACTATACTTCCCTAAATATTTCACCAAATACCAACAAAGTTGATATGGGGAAAAGAAATAGTAGAACAACGAAGCATTCTTATTTGGCAGTGCAATGCCAAGAAGATTCTGAAGAGGTTTTTTGTACTTCATTGAATGGCCATCTCTATATGGAGCACAGGGGCCGGGCAACAACCTCTGTACCATCATCATGATACCAGGGAAAGCCTCCCCAGATCCTGACTGAAAAGTAGGATGGAATGAGAATGGCTCTACAAACAGCCAAGGACAAGAAGCAGCTGGCAAGATTATTCAAAACAGCAAGCTGGTTGCAACTTGAATTTCGCTAGGTTGCAATTTGAATTTTAACTGAGAGAAGGCTCTCCATAAAATCAGAACTCTATATGTCAAGGCAAATCCAGATTTCAGTTTACATCTGAATGCATCAACTGTGTGGAGTCTAAAGAGCTGAACTGCAGTAACGTGAAGAATTTGTTCCTGCTTCTTCTAATGCTTTAGGAGGAGCCAGCTCTCAGAAAAGGACAAACAGCTCTCCCTGGAGCACATCACACAGATCACTGCTTGTGTGTCAACTCAGAAAGGAAAGAGAGATTTTTCTGAAGTTAAAAAATAGATGTTTGGAAAAACCCTGCCAGTCCACAGTGGCCCTCAGGCTATGCAGTTGGGGCGTTTTACATATTTTCAGGAATGTAACACCTAACTTCCAACTTACTTGTATTTCACAGCAAGGGAGTACCTCTGGGAGTGCTCAGAGGTCTCCTACCCTCACACTTACAGAATACCATGGGTGAGTGCATGGCACATCATTAATCTGAGCCAATCCAGACATACCAGGTTACTTTTCAAGGAAGCTTAAATTCTTTTAATGCATTTGGACATCTCTTAATTTTATTTCTGAAAAAAGTTTAGAAGGCAGTGTAGTAATGCAGTTGTAAAGCTAAAGATTTAATTAATTACCTAAGGTATTAGTTTACTCTGTGACACAGAAGATTTACCATTTCCCCTTATACTAGGTACAGTCTTTCAGCTTAATTAGCAAGAACTAATTCAATTTCTTTTAAACTTCAAATCCAGGGTACTTACCCTAAATGAGAAAGGAAGCAAGAGTGACCACTTCTGTACCCAGTGTGTTCTTGTCAACACAGTGTAGGATGGAAAACCGAGAGGCTTTCTACCAACAGACACGCAACACTGACAGAACTCAAGCTAAAAATAATGTGAATATCCACCATAGGAATGCATGAGCCTCATGGCTGCTGGGATTGTTGCATGTCATGGCAACCCTCGTCCTTTATGAATGAGAGATGAATTTTAATTACCCTCCTCCATTTACTTTGCAACTTGTATGAAAGTGGCAGAAACTGGTTTAATTCTTGTTTCTACCAGAAAGCTTGTCTCCCAGTACATCCTTTGCATTAAGGTAGTGATAAATTAGAAAAAGCAAGGAAGCTGGAAAAGCATGGCAGCAAAGTCTTTCTACATAGGTTAGCTCAGTGACATTTTTGTACTATATTTTACTTTGCCTACCCAAAAAGAAATCAGATTTTATGGCACAGGGCATAAGAAAAGAAGTAACGTTTCTATAAATGACATTTTTTAGGATGACATTATTTGATTTTTTAACTTTTATCCAAAGGAAAGCTTGAATCATCTAAAACTGATTCCCCACCATGAAAAATCTAAGTCCTAGGTCAAGTTCAAATAGCTAAATAAAGAAAAGTTTCCCTACCTTGCAGCTAACCCTTGCCCTTGTATTCTTAATTGAACATGTGAAGTTGTGGCAAAAGGTTTGCTGTTCCTGCCCTCACACAGGAGCACTGAACACTGAACATCTCTGCAGCTGGGTGCTCCAGGAGCAGGCAGATGAGAGAGAAATCTTCCCAGGGGGATGCAGCATCCAGACAGGGAGCTGCACCCTGTGCAAGAGCAATGCTGTGACATATTGTGGTCTGGCCTTGAGATTAGAACAGTTTGAGATTCAGTTGTACCTCTGGCTTTAAAGTCTGTTTACAATGCAGAGATATGGGAAGAAATATAGGAGAAGGAAAAACTATTTGAGCAACTGTAAAAGTTCATTTGAACAAGAGGAAAGTAATGTTGTAGCACTGATCTGCAGAAACACAAGTGTTTTAGCAGAGAATAAAACAGTTTCTCTGGGGAGCTGGCTTTGAGACAGAGCTCAGTGGCAGAGGATTTAGATATGCTCAGATAAATAAATAATGTGAAGTTATTTTTATGAACTCTTTTGAGTGTGTGTTTCTATGACTAACTTAAAACTCAGATGTTCCCAAAGATTCCTTTGAAAGTGGAAATCATGTGCCTTACACACCCATTTACACAGAGAGCTGCATTAGATGTGGCTGACTGTGAACTGGGTTAATTTTCACTTGCTCATGACAGACTTGGCTATCCAACCGGGAATAACACCGATACCACCAGCCACCTGCTTCCCTGGCTGGCTTTGAAAACAGTTTAGCAGTAACTTGTTGTTCAGTGTGACTGTTCAAAGAGCATGAAAAGACAATGTAGCAGATGTCAGATGACTGGTGATCCCCAGATTCAGTGGCTTAGAGACAGAGTCAGTGAGTTAACAAGGTTTAGTCTGCCAATGCTTTCCACTTTCCTCAGGACTTCCAGCTGGTGAAAGGCAGCTCCCCATACTCGATCAAAGCACTGGCCTCCTCATCTGGAGGTGCTTTATTTCCCTGTTGTGAGTCTGTAAATGGTTACAGAAGGTGCAGAACCACAGAGGAGCTGAGGTAAAGCAGCTGCAGGAAATATTAACTGAACTGCATCATAAAAGCAAGATCTGCTGCCGGTCACAAGAGGAACCTGTTCAGTGCAAGTGAGATTACATAAATACTGGTGATCACAAGAAGAGTCAGTACAATAACCAGAGCAAGACCAGAAAATGTGAAGACCTTACTTGATTTTTCTTCTTTTATGTTGTACTCCAGCACACCAGGAGCCTCGTTCTGCACTGGCAGGCGGACTGCAAGGACCATGTTGCTCACATTACCCTCTTTCCTAACTAAGAATATCTGAAAAAGGAGAAAAGAATCAAGAGCTCAGCTACATTATGTGAGCTTCTAAATTTTATTTTAAGTCATTGGCTATGTAGATTTTTATCAGTACAATCCACCTTTAAATAGCCTTATTTTAGCTTCGTTCCACTTAGTTAAGCTTTATATAACAAAAATAATGGAGAAAGGGACATTTCATCTAAGTGAAATTCAGACCTGCCAAGAGACTTACAAAGTTTCTATGCATCACTGATGTCCCACTTACGCCTAAATCAAATTATTTCACTAACTGAAGAGTTTAAAACTGCACTCACAGTTTAAGTGATGGTCCTCACATCAGTGTCATAAATTATGGATGTCACCCTGGAATGTCCCAGTCCAGGTCTAAAGCAAGGGAGTCACTTGTACATTTATTTGATAAGGATTTGAGGGTCCATGAGTGGAACATAAGGCCAAAGGCTCTGGTGGTCACAGTGTCCATGGCAGAGCTTTTTTATGGGACCAGAAGACCATTCAGGCTGGCAGGTATCCTGGGAGGACCCTTCTCCAATTCCCTGGCTGAAGCCATGAGGCCAGACCAAGTTTCTCAGGGATTTGTCTGTACAAGTCTGGAGAATGTCTAAAGCGGGAGACTGCACAGCCTCCCTTGTCAACCTGTCCCACCACATACTGTCCTCACAGGGAGAAAATGCTTCCCTGCACCCAGTGTGAACCCCTCTGGTTTCAATGTATACTGCTGCCTCTTGTCTTCCCACCCTGCAGTGCTGAGCACAGCCTGGCTTCATCTTCTCTGTGACGTCCCTGCAGGTACCAGGGGTTGCTGCGTGGTTCCCTGAAATTGTCTTCTGACTGAACAAGCCCTGGTCTCACTGCCTGTCTCAGTGGGTCTGTGCCCACCATCCATACAGGTCCTTTCCCACAGAGCTGCTCCACCAAGAAAAAGGAAAAATGCTTCATTCCTTGTATTGTGTGAGATCCTAAGTGTGTTTCTAATTAAAGCTCATTGTCAGGGATATTTTTAGCTTGTATCTTGAAGGTGCAGATATAAAGACAAAATAATCTTCACCTTCATCTGTTCTTTGATAGTAAGCTTAGGCAGAAAGGAGTCAAGATATTTTTAAAAAACTGAATTAAAAAATTAATTTTGTAGCCTGGATAATATTAGAAAGGGAAGTGTGAGTTGATAAAATCATTAATCAACTGTAATGTATGGAAATCTAGCAAAAAAACATTAATTTCTTGGGCAGAGGAATTTTAAAAGGCTTGTCTAGAAGCCAGGAATTTTCCCTGCATGAGTCCCAGTCATAAGAGCATCTCCAGTCACTCTGAAGCACCCATGCTGAACACACAGCTTTGGGGCTGCTTCACAACCTCACACAGTGCTGTCATCTTGGCCTCTGAGTTCAGAAGAAATGGAGCCCCAGGGGGCCCCAGCTCCACCCACCGACAGGGCAGAGAAAATGCAAATAAAAGCACATGTGTGTGCTTTAAACAGGCTGATTTCTAGAGCAGGCAGCCCCCACCTTGTGTCACAGTAAGTGTCTGCAGGTAGGAGCCAGGTAGTATCTGCAGAGAGAGGCTCTCCCTTGCCCAGGTCCGACCACCCACATGGCAGTGCTGTCCCTCTAACCATGACTGCCAGACAGCACCATCTTATATTGCTACATCTGAAATTTAATCTAAGCAACCAGGGAAATGAAACCTGGAAATGAATCACTTCTTTTTTCCTGATTGGCATGCCTGGTTGCCATGGATCCAAAGGCTAAAATTGGACTGCGGCTATTCAGAGAAGCAGGAGGTGGGTTTTCCAAGCTGTACTTAACCCTGTGGCCTGGGTCAGGACTGGTATAGAAATCAATCTTTTCTGTTTTCACCACAGGTGGGAATGGTGCTGCCCGGCCTCAGGTGGGCTCACAGAGGGCAGGAGATTCTGCCCTTGCCATGGGACACCACTGATACAGCACCCCTTCTCCTGCAAGGGCAGCTGGAGGCTGTGCCCAAGGGCAGTGTGAGCAGGAGGAACAGAGGCAAGATGTTACCCCAAAGCCACTCAGAGGTGGGGACCCCCTGCCTCTGGGAATGGATAATGGCTGAGGAGCCTTGGGGCTATACATGGCTACATTGCAGACAGTCATGCACATCTCCACTTACAGACAGAGCAGAAAAACAAAGAGAATAACTTGCTCAATCTAATTGAGAAATCTGATTCAGAGTGAGGTGCACTGCACAGCCCAGGCTACTCAGGTAATTCCCACTGGAGGGTGTCACTGGGTTGTGCCAGCATTCAGCTCTGGGATGGACTGACTCAGCCAAGGGACAGGTCCAAATGTCCTCAGAGCAGGAGTGTCCTCACATCTACCCAGGTCATTTGCACCTGCCCTTTCCAAAGGATCCACATCTACAGCCTGCTATGCCTCATGGCTCAGACCTCTCAGGAAAGGGGAGCAGCTCCCTTTGGCACAGAGCTGTTTTCCTTAACCAAGCTCTGAGCTTTACATAATTGTATAATTCTCTAATACTCAGTTTATGCAAACCAGATACCAACTGTTGCAATAAAAACGACTCCCAGCAGCTCCCTGAATCTAAGGTCCTTTCCTTCACAGATTTTTTTCTCATTGCTCCAGATTAGGATAATCATCATATTTGTGAGTATGGTGGTGAATGGGGGGCCATCTCCATGAATATACATGGTAAGCAAATAAAACAAGAGATAATATTCCTTGTTTTCCCGAAGCAAATATAACTATTTTGTGCTGTTGAGAGAGGTAAAGCATCAAATGGTAATGGAAACAGTGAGCAGTCTGCTAAATATTTTTGTTTCCACATAAAAAAAACCCACTGCTCTCCTAACCAAGGACAGGAAATGTGGTTGTCTGAACTGAAATCGTTTTGGACTTACCCCTGCTGTTTCTTTGCCAAGGATGGCCCCAGCCCTTTCCTGGCTCATGTTCAGCTGAAGCCAGACAGGACACGTCTTGATGAGTTTGTCAAGGATGCTGATCCCTGGAAACTGGAGGCAGTTTCGCACAGCAATGGCCTGACAGAGATGTGCCTCTTTCCTCTCTTCACTAGTATCTCTGACAGGGCTGAAACACAGCAAAGGAGACCCTGGTAAGCAGAACTGCAAAACTGGGGGGAGTAAGGACTGTAAGTGCAAACACAGAGGCAGACACAGGGGCACTTAGACTTCAGGAATGCTCCTTGAGGGGCATCAAACCACAGGCACACTGTTCTGACAGCAGGGTGGCAGGGTGCTTTCTGCTGAGCTCTCTTGGTTTTGGCTTGCCAATTGATTCTGCCAAAGTAGAGGTGCCCACAGACACGGGCAAGGGGTGGCCAGAGCCACAGAGGGTTGAGCAGGCCTGTCCCCTGGATGCCACCCTCCAGCTGAAAGGTTTGAGAAATATTTAATGGCTTCAAAAGTAGCAATGCAGCAGAGGAGTCCCTGCAGTCTAATGGCAGACTGGTGTTAAATATTGGCATCGAGTTAAGGTGCTGATGTGGTGAAGTATTTATACATGTGTTTAGCTCTGCAGGCAGTGGAAATACTTGTGCTGAAAAGTCTGGTCACAAGAGCTCTACTAGATGAGACCATGGACTCATGGGAATATGGGCTTGTCATTCATTTGATTAATTGATTTTACATTTAAAGAAAATGTAAATACACAAAAGTGGTTTGCTGCTCTAATTTTCTACTTAGATGTCAGAACTGAAAATAGGACTCTCGCTTTTTATTTGGTCTTACTTCAAATATTTTTTCTTTCCTTTTATTTTTAAAGATACAGATCTTAAGGCAAGATAAGGTCAGTCTTAAACTACTAAAAGAGAGTAGTTTCAAAGGCCTAGCCTAACACAGCAAGTCTGTCCCAAACGTCAGTTTGTGTAAAAATAGTGTTTCAAATCCCAAAAACAACACAGAGATTTTTTTTTTAGCAGTATTTTTCTTTTCCAACCCTTCACAGACAGCTTTCTCATAAAATACAGGTGTCTCTGTAATTCTGGTTGTACATTAAGGGCATTAGTTCACAGAATCTCAATTTAATCAATACCTTTTTAAGATCATAGCCAAGACAGTAGGAATGAGAGAACTGTGCTTTAAAAAAAAAAAAATAAATTGAAATAAGTGAAACTCTTCCTTTACCTGTGATAAAAGCCTAGCTTGTCAGGTAAGTGAAGGAATTTCTTTCCGATGTAACAGCATGTGATTTTAATCAATATAATCTGAACATATAGAGTAAAATGATGGAAGACAGCTTTTGGAAGTTACCCTGAGTCATCTCTTGGGGTTTTTTTTACAGAAGAAAGAACCAAAAAAAAAAAAAAAAAAAAAAAAAAAAAAAAAAAAAGTCTTGTAACCATGTGAAAGGAAAACATGTGTTGGATGGCAATATTCATACTCAGTAGTGGGAAAGAAGTAATGAATTGAAGGGAAAGAAAGTTGACATATAATGAAATGTTCCATAACAGCAAAAATTACTCCCCTGATTAGTCACATAGGCATGAACCTGATCACATCTGAACAAAGTGTGAAGCCTAAATCAAAAGGCGGTCAAGGCTGATAATGTCCTACTGTGGCACCAGAAGGTGTCACGTACAGCCAAAGCTCCTGTGGTGCGAGACTTCGTTAGTCATTAATTATGTAAGGTGGGGCCAGCAAAGCACTGATGCCCAAGAATCCCATTGCCTGGAGGAAAATGAGGGTTATCAACAACGCCAGGAAAGTAACTAAACCAGCTTGGACATGGTGAGCATCAGGCACACAGTGACCCTGACACAGGGTTCCCCACAGAAGGGTGCAGGCATCCATCCCTCTGCTCCCTCCCACGGGCACATCATCTGAGAGCCCTGCTCACAGCACCAGTTGGGGTTTGGCAGCAAGAACAGACCGGTGAGGAAAAATAACAGAACTGACTTTCCAGTACATGTGGCTGCATGTAGGGTCTAAAGTTTGGAGAATAGATAGAAAATTGAAAATAATTCCAAACTCAGACATAGAAGATGAAAAAGTAAGAGCCTGAAAGTGTTTGCCTTAATGGAAAACCTCATTATTTGAGTGTGTGGAATCTTTCAGTGCAGCAAATTTAGGGCAGTAGATAAGGCTTTTTTTTGGTATAACAGGAGTCCAATATTTTGTGGGTCCTCAGGGATGAGGTGTTCTCCTCTCAAAAGCCAGACCTGCCTGAAAGGACCTAAGCAGGCTCTTGTACCAGTAAAGAGAGAGGAAAGCACAGATGAGTGAAAGGGGAGACTTTGGCAAAAGGAGAGGCAGGAAGAGTCATTAACGGGATCATATGGAATCAGGGGAATGTTTGGTGAGACGTTTCCTGTCAGCGAGTTATAAGAGAAGATGGATAAATTCCCAGAAGAAGAGGAAGAGAATTGCATTGCCCAAATCTCTTAAAACGCCGTGTTTGGAGCAGTAGCACACACTTTATTGAATCAAATCTGTGCTGGCTAAGAAATGCGAGTGAATGACCTCCCAGCCTTATTTCAGCTGTAATGCTGTGACCCATGACACACCAGTTGACGCAGTTATGGCATCGATGCTTGACTTCTGTCCTGGGCACAGCTGTCACAATGATTTGGATGGGGCTGTGGGAATGCTTAATCCAGCAATTTAATCTGGCTCTGCGGTAGCTCTGTGGCTGCACAGAGAGGAGGGAGCCCAGGCAGCTCCTGGGTTCTTGCTGTGCTGCCAGTTGAAGGGATTTCCAGGGCCACCACGGTGAGCAGCCAGCCTTTCTGCTTCACTCACTCAGAATTCATGCATCAGATAATTTCTAAAGCCTCAGTTTTCAAAAATAACGTAAAACTCTGTTCTTATCCCACAGTTCTGCAAAACCCTTTGGCTGATAGAGGTAGGTGCTCATTTTGCTAGGTGTGACGTGAAGCTGAAAAGCTGTCCCTAGATCTGCCTGCTTTTCTTCTCTTTTACTGAATTCTTACTGCAAAGTATGTTTAAATCTTGCAGTGGTTCTGCTAAATTGGATTCAGTAGGGAAGCAGGGAGCTGTGTGGTGCATACTAACTGGCAGCACAGGCTAATTAATTGCACAGCGATTACATTCACACACCTGCCCAGGGCTTGCAGAAGGCATCAGGTTGCTTGTTGGAAGCAATAATAATGACAATGGTGGTTTGAATTTTTGCACAGTGACTGTACACTGCAGTAATGACCACCATGACTCATTGCTTTAGCAACCAGGAGCCACACTTGCCAATTGAATATTCCCAGAAATCAGCAGACTGGCAAGGAGATATGATCCACTGAATTTTGTGCAGGTGAAGGCCTGAGCATACCTTTGCAAGGGGTTTCAAAAATATTGTCACAAACCTTCTGACACTAAGGGCTTCCTGGCTGAACTATATGTGGCTGGTCATTCTGAATTTCCTTGAGGCAGCTGAGACACACAGCAATTGTGTGAAAGAGCAGCAGGGACTGCCAGATTAATTCTCCACTCCTGCACATTTGCTCTGAGAAGAGACATAATGTGTTTTTAAAACTTAATCTTAAATTGGAAATTAAATGCTCTGTAGTGCACTGATAAGTAATGTCTGAGCGCCTTAGTGTTGTTTAAATAGACCAGATGTAAGGATTAGGAGTTAGTCTTTTATTATTATATTTTATTGCTTTTACTTCTCCCTCTGAAAATGAGAAGACACCAAGAAGGAGCAAGAGCAAGGGTTTACCATACTGTCCTCAAGGAAAGAGATACAATGGTATATTTATAGCAGAGCAGGAGCCACAGGTCTTAAAATGTGTGCCAGCTGATGGAGAAACACAGACACTCAGTCACAAACTCCATGATCCAGGTGATAGATTAACTTTTTGCACCAAAGCTACCTGGCACCTGAAGGGATACCATTTGGGACAAGACAGCTTGTGACTGAAGCTGACATGTGGAAACCCTTCAAGCATTGCAGTTGTAAGGAGCATCTGAAGGAGGAGGAAAAGATAGAAGCTCCTGAAGCCAACAGACCAGTCCTGATGGAAGCTGATAGGCAGTGCTGTTAATTCCTGTGGTTAAAAGAGGCAGTTGGGAGCATGAAGCTTCATGGAGATGGGTGAGATGATGGTGCTGGGATTAAAAGACTGACAGAAGACTCACAGGGCTGGTTTACATCCTGTGTCACAACCAACCCAGCCGGACTTGGCTGCAGGGCTCTGTACCACTGGCAATAAAGACAGATCTCTGTATCACTTTTTTTCATAATCACCTTCTTTCCTTACAGGAATAATTGGAGTTACCTAAAGAGCAAATAAGTACAAGTTTTCACCCATTGCAAGAAACAGAGCTTCCGATGTTTTCTTTGGTTTGGTATCACTTCTGATTAGACAGATGTTGAGGAACACATTGAGTGGAGGTAGCTTGATGTCCAAACTATACAGACTTATTAAAAATCTTTGTTCAGACATGTGAATTCATGTGCTGTTACTTTCAGTTCACTGTGAGGGAAGTCATTCAGTGCCACAGCTAGATGACATCAAGCTTCATTTTGCTTCCATCTTAGAAATGGCCATTTTTTGATGCCATCTACTTACTCTCATGAGCCAGCCCATCTTTGATCATTTGATCAGCCCAGATAAAATTAATCTGAGATGGAGGAGAAGGATTCATTTACTCTCTGGACCCGCCTTTGGTTACCTTGCTGGGTTCTCCCTTCTTCCGACAGGTGGTAGAAGTGAGACTCTGAACCCAACCTAGCTGCAGGAAGAGCTCCAACATCTTTGAAATTCTGGAGTTGTTCCATCATAAAATGGAGTATTAGGAAGATGGGAAGGCAGCAAAGTGATATACTGAAAAGCCCATAGCACAAAAGCTAATTTTGTGCACCAAATGTGAATCCTGACTTGCAGAAAATTCAGGGTTTAATAAGTGCTTTTTCATAACAGGGCCAAGGGATCTGACAAAAGTCAAACCAACAACCTGAAATAAAATAGCCAACAATGAAAAACCCAAAAGTAGAAAGAGAAGTTCTTGAGATCTTCAGGGATCACACCCAGCTAATTGTCACCCTCTAGTCAGAAATAAGTAAGTTTCTTGTTGTCTGACAGGCAGAAAGAAAGTAAAAAGAAGTAAGATGTAAAGCAAGCCATGGGAGCTTCCTGCACTGTAAGGTTCTTGGATGTACAGAAAAATTGGATAATGGAAATGATGTGAGAAGCTTGGTGTGTCCCATGAAGCAGGCTTGCCTGTCCAGTGTCCTCCCTACCTTGCAGAATGCTTGTGTTACTGGTCCACCCTGGTGACAAGTTTATAGCTCAGGAAGTTGTGCTTCTTAGCCTGTGGTCTGTGGAGAGCCTGTGGTTGGTAGAGCACTTCCTCTTGCTCACTGGTCCCCTTGTTCCTACTCTACTTAAATGTCCACCCTTCGACTCTTGGGTGTTTGGTCTAACAGTTGATGTGCTCTGCTGGTCCAGGAGTTTTGGCTCAGCCTGGGAAGGACCAAGCTTAATAGCCAAGGCAGCAGCTGTTCCAGCTGTCAAAATGTAAGGCAAACCAAGGGTGTCCCAAATATCTTGACACCTCATAGCTCAGAAGAACTCTCTGTTTCCCACCTACTCCACTTTCTGTTACAGGCACCGTCAATTTCACCAGTGAACTTTGCACTCTGCAACTGAAGTCTCACTTCAGGTGAGCTCTTCTGTACCTGCCAGGGATTCCCAAATGCCCACTTCTGTGAAGGCTAGAAGGTTTGCATGCAGCTGGACCCTGTTTGCACATGTTCATCAAAGTTTGTCAAAGTGGAGCAAAGTCATCACCCTGCTAGGGAGCTCCATTAAAGGCACAGAGGAATCAGGTGATCAGGTGTGGGACAACTCACCTACCCTTAAACCACTCACCAGTTCACCAAGCCCTCACCACCTTGGAGAAAACCAACAGAGGAACTTATAAAAATGAACAAGTTCTACTATACTTCAAGGGCAAAAAGTTGTCATGGCCACGTGTGCTGGTGGCAGAATTCTAAGTCATGTGTCAATTTATTAAGTAACAAGTAGCCACAGAGTTTTCTGTTCATATATGACACCAGACTGGTGGCTCACACAGTACATGGCTCGGCTTGAAGGTCTGAGGATCAGCAGCCCACTAGAGGAGCTGTGTGGACATGCACTGCTGCCTGCAGAGCACAGCAAGGATAGCTGGGCTAGCTTGAAGGAGCTGAGCCTCAGGAGCAGGCTCTGCACAAACACGTGGAGCTCACTGGCAGAATGACCAAGTTTGTGCTAAGCCCTGGTGCCTGGATACTGCCATCACCAGGTTTAAAGCTAACACATGTGTTTTCCTCATTACTTCCATAATGCAGGCAAAGGAGGTGACTGCAGCTTGTCTGCATTTGAACTTAGTAGAGTCTTGCCCCTACTGAAAGGTGAGGAGCCAGGTCAGCTCTGCAGGAGCCTTGCTGGATGAGAGTTGCTGATGTTGTGAGGGACGTGTAACCACTGTCCCTCACCAGAGCACAAATGTGGTGTTCAGGACCAGTGGTGATCCTCTAAGGGCAGGAGCAGCAGGGCCAAGTAACTCAGGAACAGAGAAGCAGGAGATGCCTGCAGTGCTTCCAATAACCCTCTAATGCTTCTTCCTCTTAAAATAATAAGCTTAATTGTAAGCACTTACAGAGAGGCAGCAGCAATACCCCTGTCAGACCGTCCTGTTTGACCTTGTCAGAAACCTTTCAGCAAAGAGTTCTCTCAAGGGGTGGGGACCTGCAACTAAATGTTTATTGAGTTCCCAGCCTCTCTGTGTTTCCTAGGTTCACTAGGTCTGTCCCTCTATTTAAATACACGAAGTCATGTATACTATAAAGGACTGCGTGTGCATAAAACCCCAAAGTACAAGTTACTTCTCATTACTGATAGTTCCCAGGTCAGCTCTACTGACAAACAAGCCTGCTCACACACACTCACAGCCATGGCATAGACAGAAACAACATAAAAAAACAAACATCCAAAAATTTCCTGAAGGAAGAGCCTTCTTTCAAAGGCTCCCTTTTTTTTTTTTCCCCTTCAGTCTAGCCATTTCCTGCATTCATTAACACCAATGGAATATGCTTCCTGTGGCCCCACACTGGACTGGGGCTATGATATGATATTGGTGTAACATGTCTTGGCTGCTATTTAGAAATTGTACTGCTGCCTTTATGTAACTTTGCATATTTATTTTTGCAAATTTATTTTATATTTATTTTACATATATATTTTGCAGTCAACAATTTGTCTTACAAACATCAACTGTCTCTCTTTTCACTCAGTCAAAACATGCTTTGTCGAGTCAAAACCACTTTGCAGGTTTTATTAGCTGTACTCCCTTCCTAACAACAGTCAGTAAATGATAAGTTGTTCTCCGTCACATTTACCGTCAGGGATTTTTGGAGCATTTGTCCTTTGCCTATTTCAAACCCAAATTATTCTCTTAGGAATTTCAGCATATCAGCAAAACTAAAGATTTTTTTTTGTGTGCAGGCAATGAAGGATCATTTATACTTCTGCAAGGCCCTTTCAGTGCAAAGAGAAGAGAGCTGCTGAAAGGCAGGGTCAGAGTGGGTAGAGACAAAAAAACCCGCAAACATGTTTGGTGGATAATTCAGCTTCTCTGGAAAGGCTTGGGTGGGGCAGAAACCAGAAGCAAATGTTGCTAAGAGAAACAACTTCCTAGGCTTTAAGACCACAAGGAAACCCCAGACCTCCCTCACCCTCCCATATCAGAGTTTGAGAGGGGCCCAGCCAAGCCTTGACCTGGAGAGAAGGGCTTGTTCTCTGCATGCCAAAACCACTTGAAGTGTTGGAAGCCCAGAGCACCTCTGCTTTTACTGCAGGGTCAAGGTGATGGGCAGAGGTTTTGCCCCTTTCCAGCTCATCTGGACAGGAAGGAAGACGGGAATGGAAACCCAGGGAATGCTTTTCTATATTGTAATCACCTAACAAAGAGGGGAAAAGGAAACGGAAAATAAAGGGGAGGGACACATTTCCAATTCAAACTTCATTAAGAATAGACTGCAGTTTAGCTTTCACAAAGCCATTCTGTTTCAAACTCTATATATTAAAAAATATTTGAAATCTGCATGATGTGTTAGAGCCAAAAACCTGGGCAAAATATTTAGAGAAACATCAGACCGGTGACAGAAAGCTATGGCCTTGCTCACCCTGTGAGTAGATTGAGTGTAGCCATGAAGCACACAAGGCATGAGAGGCTAACCACACAAACTTGCGTAACGCTGAGCAGCTTTCCTCTGTACCAAGAAATATCTGCAAATGCTTATCTCAGCCATGATTTGCAACTAGAAATGGTTGTGTTGCCAAGGGGAATAAATCCACTGGACTTTCATTCTGCAGTATCTGAAGGAGCAGAGCACAGGACTTCTGAGGTCTGTCCTGTCATAAGGCACCAGTCAAAGTGTCTTGCTTACACACAAATATTCCTGTTCCGTGTAAGATTTCCTTCCAGTGTCACTGTGAACGGATTTCAATATGCACCGCTCTTAGTGAAAAAAACAAATACCTGGATCTGTGAACCTACTTTTTGTCTGTCCTTCTTAAGCCTTACTCCAGTAATTTTATGTCTCTAACTTTCATTAGGCATTAGATAAATGTGTTATTTCTTGCTTTGTTGCCTGATGGGATTCCTGCCTGCATTAACTGGGGCAAGGTTAGAGATCTGCCTTCCTGAGGGAAGAAGAAAAGAGCTTGTTTGGGTATTTCAGGGATATGGAAAGGTGGCGAAAATTCATGGTCCCTCACCATCTTCCAGTGGTGAACACCTCCAGAACAACTAGAAACAACTCAGGGTGGGAGAGGTGTTCTAGTTTGCTAAGATGAGCAACCTGTCTTGTGGGTGGGCATGCCCCTCATCTTCCTGTGCTGGTGGGACAGCCTGGGACCAAAGGTCTGGTTAGTGGAGCAGTGTCAGAAACTGCTAAAATGTCCCTGCAGTGACTGGCAGCTCAGTATGTAACTACAGATCCTGTCAAGCAGCAAGACAAACCTATCAGTTCCCCCAGACCCCACCAAACCACTGCTGGGACCTCAGACTTGTTCATTTGTGTTTATGGTCACTGCGTTGCCAAGGCTAAAATGTAGGTAAGTCATGAACCACAGGCTTTGTGGTCATGGTAGTTTAAGACAATCCACTACATGGCTGTCTTGGTCATGTCCTGCCCAAAACATCCGTGCTGCAGCCACCCCCACTTCCAGGCTGCTATTGCTTGTCTGACACTGGGGCACTCTGACTCAGTGGGCCAGAGGGAGAAAGAAAGTGCTGGATACAGTTCTCTGGCCTGGTTCCTTGCTCAGTTTGGTGAGGCATGAACAAATTTCAGACTTGGATTCAGCCCACAGGCACCAGTCAACTTGAATTACTCCCCAGAACAGTTGCTTCTCCAGTGAGACTAGAGATCACCACGGGTGCATAGGTTTCCAAATGGACTCAACAATTAAACACCTAAAGTTAGGCAGGGTAAATCCAGACAAAATCTAGACAGGCAGTCTAATAGCAAAGTGAGACAGCAGAATTCCAGGCCAAGGGACTAAATCCATCATCTATCCCTGTCTCAGGCTGTTATTCACAGTGCCCCTCCTGCAATCTCCTCTGGTTTTCAAGTACTGAGGACCCATCTCTGCTGGGAGGGTAACAGTCATTTTCTCTTTTTGCAGGAAAGGTTATTTGTGAGATCCAGCCTAAAATTAACTGCTTTCTAACCCTAAAAAAGGATTAGAATGGGAGTTCAGGACACAATTACATGAAAACATTCAGTATTACATATTTGTCCTATGGACAGAAAGAGAAGTTGGTCAAAGCCAAGCTCTTTCCTGTGTGTTGATTCAGTAGGAGAAGCTTTGAGCTTTGCCTGGTTTATTGTTTTGTGGAGGGTATCAGAAGTGACAAATTCCTTGAAGAGAACTCAAGTGGGGCAAAAAAGAAAAGAGAGAAGAGAAAGATTCTTGCCAGGCAAGATGAAAGGTTGGGCTGGGTCCCAGGCTGTCATTTAGCCAAATATGTGTGACAACGTTTTTTGCTTAGAAGTCTGCTAGCAATTTGCAGAACAGTGATGCAGGTAGCCAGCAGTGCTGTCCCTCTCCAGACTCTTCTATTTGTTGGTCTCTCTCTGTTTCCTTGGTGAATTTTTTCAAGCAGCAGAAAATTTAATCCAGTTCACAAGAGACTGCAGCTGCTTTCTGTTCTACCCAACAGCTGTTTTTATAAGAGAGAGACTTCAAAAGACTGTCTTTCTCCGGAGGGCCATGAGAGGGATGTACATGAGTTGTGTGGATTCCCTATATTTAGCAAAGTTTTCCCAGCATCCAGAAGGCTGTCTGTATTCAGTTGCTTTCAACAAAGCACTTGAAATTCCCCAACAAGTCATTAGTCTTGCAAAAGCAAAGAGAAAGTACTAATTAACATGGTCAGGAGATAATTTCAAGCAGTAAGACAGGTCTTCCAACCCTACCAGGAGCAGTGTTGATACACAGACCCCGAGTCACCTAGAGCAAATTCCAGCAGTCCCACCCCTTGCAGGATCATTCTCAGAGCCAGGATTCCAGGCCTGCCTCAGAGAACAACTCTCAGGGTGGGGTTTTGTGCTCCCCCTCATCCAGGTCAATGGAGGGCACTGCAGGAAGAGTACCACTTCCACACCCTCCTAACAAACCACTTTTGCTTCAGCTGTAGAGGCTGTGTAAACACTGAGGAAGCTAGTTTAGCTCCATAATCCAGCAGGAAACTCATCCACCAAGAGAAAAGGCTTTCTGAGAAATGGATTCTGCTCCTAGCATCACCCCAGACTTAAAGGATGGTCTGAGAAAGACCAGAGTTTCACTGCTCAACAAAGATCCAGCGGGTTGGGCTACGAAGTAAGTGACTATAATCAAATCAGCTCTGTGAATTTGTGCCTTAGTTTCCTTCCTATAGTAACAGTATCTGTCTTCAGCTGGTTTTTGGGAGGCTTAATATCCATGAAACACCCAGAGATCCTTTCATACAGACAAGGACTTTATATTAATCACACAATGTGATTACAGTTACTGAAAACACTTTGTCCCTTTTAAAGGTACCAGTAATGTAGAAAGCAGAAATCCTTAACTCAGACATAAATACATTCTTCATTTAGCAAAAAGCTTATAGAAAGGGAAAAGGCAAACACATAGGCATGTATGTATTCGTCCATTTGAAAAGAGCTGCATTCCATAGCACTCCCTGGCTTGCATGTATCTAACAAAATATCTATTTAGGAAAATGTGACTAGCACAACCAGCTATGCAATGCTCACATCTGCTAATCCTTTACTGCTCAAGTAATCATCTTCACTTGCAAAAAGATTTATACCATTTTGGGTGCAGGCGAAAAGAAGCTAAGCACTTCAAAACTCTTGCAACTGACTATCTTGAGGGAAGCACTGCCTTTATGGTCCTTTCCAGCAGCGTATAGAGGGATCTCATTTCTGGAGATGGGTAGAATTACTTTAGATAGCTCAGACAGGTACAGAATGGACAGAGGAAAGGCTTGTGGCTACAATATTTACCATACTGGGTGATGCTGGTAGCTCTATTTCATTTGCACAGGTTAAACAGCACTGCTCCCTCAACCACAGCTGCTTCACACTGCTGTGTTACTAGGTACTTTCACAGACACACTCCCCCCCGGGCCCCCAAACTTCACAATTAAGGGACACCAGCTGAAAACTTGCCTTGCCTCTCTGAGATACAACCACCTGACAGCCTGGGATGGGTTCTGAACTCAGCCAGGTCCTACTCTGGAGGGTTACTCCAGACTGACACCAGAGCATGGCTCCAACTAAGCCATGTGCATCTGTGTGGTTTAGGATTTCCCTTTGCCAGGCTGGGGGGAAGGGAATGGCTCTTGTGTTCCTGCATTGTATGAGCAGATCAGGGTCGCCAAACAGAGTGGTGAGGGAGAGTGGGGTGCCAAGAAAATACAGCATACACACAAGCAGCCCTGTGTAACAGCCCTGCCCTCCATAGCAGACAGGGTGCAACCACTGCACAAGGACAACTCTCCTCTCCCTTGTGTACCACAGGCAGCCCTCACTGGCTGGGAAGCATAAAAACAGTTTGACAGATTTTGACCTTGTGCACCTTTTTTTGATGGACAGCTCTCCATGGATCCCTGCCTGCCTGTTCAGCTGCCTTCTCACCTTTGTACAACTAGATCAGTGTCAGAGCCAGGGTGTGCCCAGCATCCTTACATCTCCCACTTTGCAGTATAGACATGTCCCACCCTGTAACAATGAACTCCAGAGTACTCCACTGCTGGCTTGTTCTGCTAGAAGAGCTGTGCACCCTCGTTCAAGTGGTGTGTAAGCAGGACAGGACTCAGCCATATATATATCCCTCTCAGGCACCTTGCTCTTCAAATTCAGGGGCAGCCCCCAGTGATTTCACCCCACAAATGCCATACAATGTCCTCTGTGGCCCATGGCCAGTACTTCTGGTAACCTGACCTAGCTTTGAACAAGTTCTACAGCTCAGAGAACACAGTCAGGAGCCCAGGCCATGCCTACTAGGGCTGTGCAGGCATTGCCTCCTCTCATTCAGCAAATCCTGGAGAAGAAAGCACCTTCACTAAACCTCTCATATACCTGTGCCTAGATTTTAAAAAAGACATTTTCTAATACAGGAAGACAGGCATACATGATTTTGTCTAGCCCCTACCTGGCTCCAGATAAGGATTTACTCAAGAGATTCCACTTTGTTGCTCATCATGAAACACCTGCCCAACACCACAGAAAAAACTCATCTCAAAATTGGGATTAGGAGGAAATGTAGGACATAGACTGAATTGCATACTGTTGAATACCAATGCCTGCTTTGAGATCAAGAACTGCAACTTCATTGCCCTTGTAGCATGATTTTGCATTAACTGCTTCCACAGGTTCTTGAAGGCCTTCTTAAACTCTCTTCTACAGTGAAACACAGTCTCCTCTCATTCTTGTTTTCTCAATTTTGGTCTAGAGAAATCTGAAAGTCTTCTTTGGTAGTATGAACGTTTTAAAACTAATTTTTTTTATAATGATCAAACATCTCAGCTTTGTAACAATTTCTTCTTTTATTCTTCAGAAGAAATTAAAGGCTCCAGGTCAGCAAAATTATCTGTGATGCAGCTGCTGCTCTGAACACCGGGCCTGCCAAGACCAGGTCCATCCCAGCACATCCCATCCCCTGTGACTTTAGGACCACCCAGAAGTGATGACATTATCACAAGAGGCATCATAGCCTCTCTTTGGTCTTCTACAGAACATGTACTAAACATGCTTTCCCCTGGTTCTTTCTAATTCTAAATCTAATTAGAAAGATTATAATGACATATAAATACCTAAATTCATTGTCACTAATTTGTAATTCCTCACAAGGGCAACTGAAACAATCACACACATACAGACACCCTTCCCTACACAGGAGGAATGCCTTTTGGTACAGTTGGAAAAGTGTGATAGACTTCTGGGGCACCAAGGGCTTTTGAGGACCATATCTTCACTCTACTCACAGATCCATTTGCACTAGAATTTGACCAGTCATTCCAAACAGCTGCCTGTCCATTCTAATTACCTTCCAAAAAGCTATTCCTTTCTATTCCCAAATGCAAAAAACCTTCTCCCTTCAAAATTATAAAGGTTGAAAGTCTGCAATGGACAATATTTTGTCCAAGTTTAACTAAGGCACTTTGGTTTCTGTGCTCTTTATCAATTGACCTCGACAAGCATTTAAAACTCTCCAGCTTTTTTCTCCCTTATGGATTTAGTTCAGGTATTTTCTTTAATGTCTATCATTCAGATAATTTTGGAGATTTTCCTGAGTCTCACAATCCTATTGATCTCAGAGAAACCATCTATATTTACTGAAGAATGAGTGGGAATATAGTCTTACTATCATTTGGAAATATGCTATAAAATGGATAATCTCTAAAGTACCTGGACTATGTCCACATGGTTTGATAAGGGATGGAACTGATGCCTCACATTTTAGCTTTCGAGTTTTTCAGATTCTGTGCTACCTTGAGGTGTAGTTCTGAGCCTCATATTAAGTATTAGTAAGCTCTCTTCACAGAGTAGGTAGACAAAACAAATCTTTTTCCTGCTGAAGACCAAGGACAACGAGTTCAACTTTCAGGCCCAAAAGCATAAACAACAGTGGAGTGAAGAGAGAAACAAGAAGGATGAGACCGCACAACCTGAAACTGTAATTGGACAATTAAACCCCAATATGCAACCATTTGCATATTAAAACTTATAAAAGTGTAAGACCTCATGATGGGTCATCCATTTTGTGACCACTTTAAGTTCACTTTGGGTGTAGCCCTGGTCAGACTCTTGTCTTGCCCAAGGTGTACCCTTAAAGGCCCTTCAATAAACGTCTACTTTATTCTCTAGCTCCGTTTAGTCTCTGTTTCAAGTCAGCCTCCCCAAGGCATCAGAGCCAGCCCAAATTTGTGCAAATCAAGCCTCCCAGCTGATCTCCAGGACCCATTGCTTTACATGAATACCTGTGCACACAAAGCAAGGGAGATGTGTGCAACTTATGTGTACATTTTTCGGCCTGTGTTGCCTCTAGGATGTAAAGCCAGCAACATAAACCAGCACGTAGCCATTTAGGACAGGAAGTGAATAACTATATTTAGCTGAACCTGTAGTAGAAAGTAGATGATCAGAATTTTGCTGACATTTGTGCCCCCATTCCGGTGAGCACTGGTATAAGACTGTCTGCAGTGACAAGATGTTCCTGCTCAGGGGCAATATTCCCAGTGTGGTCTGTCCTCTAGGAACCAAAAGGACAGATGCCCTCTCTGCTACCACCAGTACCACTGCACAATGTGTTCCAAGCATCCATTACATTTGGCAAGGTCTCACATACTGGAAGTGCTGAAAAAACCATGTAACAAGGAACTGTGGTTGTAAACGTGCTTTTCAGTTAAACAAATTTCAGGAGATTTTTGTCTCCTCCGTATGAAATTCAGGTAGCTTTGGAGAGCACCTCCTTCTTTGTATCTTTACAGTCTTGGTGCAACGCATCTTGAGCACAGAGATTTCCCTCTTGAGAAGCACCATCCCCTTCAACTGCAAAGTTTATCCCTTTTCAGATCTTGACAAACAGCAGGGATTTAATAACACTGATTTGTTTCCAGTTGCCTGAACTGTCCCCCATTTAAATACCACATCTCACAGGTTCTGGTGGGAGTGCTCCTTTTCTTTGAGGAGTACTTTGCATTGGGTCCAAGACTTCCCGAGGCCAACAGGACTTTTTCCACTGATTCAAATAATCTGAGATTTGGCCCTTTACAAAGGATGGCTCTTGAGAAATTTTAAAGAAATTTTTTCTCAGTTCAAACCTGAACCTGATAAAAGTTGGTATAAGATTTATTTACTCCACTGCAGAGACATATATGTAGCCTGGATAGAAAAATCCCTTGATAACAAAGCTCTTGTGGCCAACTAATAACACCAAGGTCATGGGTTTGATCCCTGTATGGGCTATTCACTCAAGAATTGGACTCACTGATCCTTGTGGGATCACAGAATATTCTATGATTCTGTGAAAACTCCCATTCCAGCAGAAGTCATGGTTTTCATAGCATGCTTCATAGGTTCTCTGGGCTGCTCTACACAGGAGATCAGACTAGACAATTAAAACATTCCCTTCTGAAGCTAAATTCTGTGAATCTATGAGAGTGCTTCAGTTTACAGATTCCTTTAGTGTTTGACCTCTTTATGGCTACATTCATCACATGAAATCTGTCAACTGTGATGTGGGTTTCTTGCCAAAAAAGACATGTCTCCAAAAGATGCACAATCATTTCATTAGGTAATCTGGTGTCCCAGAAATGAGACCCACTGTAACCCATCCCAGCTATCTGAAACAGTACTTTTCTCAAAGATGGATTCAATATTTGCACATAACATCTCTGTCTCAGCTCCTGCCTGCTCTGCTCATCATATCCTCCATACATTTGCCAGATGTTGGAGTGAAGGCATATATCTTTACATGAAACCATGGTCACTGTGGTCAAGTAGCTCACATTTCTCCAGATATTTTGTGATCTCACCACTTATTAATGTTCCTAGGAGTTATCCTGACTCTAGGTGAGAATTAATGGTTAAATTTCCCTGCTTCTCTCCCATAGCATTTTGGAAGAATTTGATTATATTGATTTCTATCCAGCCCCTAACTGCACTTCTCCCTCATTCCTCTCTGAGTAGCTACTAATTCCAGAGGCAGATTTCTCCCCAGTGTCTTTCTGATATTTGACAGATATAAATCAGCAAAACTTGTCTATGGATTTACTACATGCAGAATAGACCCTAGTCCTTACTAGGAATGAATGCATGGATATTTCCAAGTTGCTGGGGTACTTCCATGATAATTTGCACTGCCACAGTTTCTGTGCATGTGAGTAAGCTTTCCCTTTTAACTAATGTTAAAACTATTCTGAACAGAGGGGCAATCTCAGAAATTTGTCATGCTAGTTTTGTGCACAGAATTTTAAAATCAGGTCTAGGTTCTCCATCAACACCTTGCCTTAGGTTACCATTTCTTTTGAAAGCTATGAACTCCAAATACTTTGCGTAATTTGTGCCTAATTCAGTGTAACCATAACAGGAAATCAGCTAAACACCATTTAGAAATGTTTCTAATTCTGTAATGTGTTGGAAGCCACGATGTACACACGCTAAAGTGTAATTTTGAGGATCAATATTATAGCAGGTAAACAGAAAGAGTTAAAATAGATTTTAAAATACCCAAGTTCCCTTTTATGCATGGGAGATAGATTGGAAATAAAAACAATCAGTTAATGAAATAAAAAGTCAATCTGTTAAATTGTTCAGATGTTCAAAAACCTATGAAGAATGCAAGCAGCATGTCGATTGATGCTTCAGTATTCCTCCAACCTGAGGACTGATTGATTTACAGTCCTAATCTAGGGTGTACAGCTTCTTTACTTTCTCCTGAAACTCTAAACAGAAAACAAACCTTTGCAAACATGTGGCTCCTTTCTGACATCTCAGAAAGAGACAAGTGAATATATCTTCCAGTTTATCATACTTAACATCTTAACTGTCACAAATGCAGTGAATATCTCCAAAGAACAAATTCTTTGGTTTACCATATAGTATGTTCCTCTTGCCAGTCTACAGGGATTGGATGCTTTCATTTTTTCCTGACAGCTGCATGATCTTTGTCCCTCAGTGTTTAACATTCCATGGAATTGAGGAATTATATCTTGAAACAGGAGTGGCATTGCTCCATTTAATGCAAACAACTGAACAAGGCAAAAGCAGTGACAACTGCAATGCAGGGTTCTGCCTCCGTCCCCCCCACTCCATGTATTTGGGAACAGTGCTATGGTAAAACCATCACATGGTGGCCTGGCAGCAGCAATTTCTCTCCCTTTTCCCCCTTTTTTGACTGAGGGTGCTCTAAGTAGGGCAGCACCCTCAGCAACTGGAAATGCAAGTATCCCATACCCACCCATCCACACAGCTGCTTCTACTGCATTCATCTCAGAAATATCTGGGAGCTTTTATTCATGGAAAACAGGCTAAGGTTGTTAGACCGATAAGAAAAAGTCTCAGTATCTGGTATTATTATGGTTTTCCAAGGGGGAAGGGGGAGTTGTGTGACTAACAGTTTCAGAAGCTATGCAATTTTTCCCATTTGTTTACAACAGGAAACAGAAATGCCCAGCTTCAGCATGGGCTTTATGATACCACCAAGCCTTGGGAAGATTCAGCCTTATCCTGGAATCCCAGTAGCTTGCTGACTGTTCTCCGTATCAAAACCAATTTTCTCTCACACTGTTTCTCTGGGATTTGGTCCTGCAAGGTGCAGTTTTTCAGCCAGAAGCAAGGAAAGCCTGTAGTCTTTTCCTGACAGAAAGTACACTTAAAGTCTCCTGGGAGTCTGGGGACAGGGTTTGTGTACACCTTAATGTGCAGGCACTGAAGTGACCATCATAGGGATGAGCCCTTATCCACTTCTGCATTTGAGCAGAAACAAAGCAAGCCTTCCAGAAAAGCTTTGTCACATTTCCAAAAGCAAAGAAGTCCCTTTTTCTGTCCTTTGCCCCAGACTGCAGCTTGGGATTCATCCCTCTTCCTTAAATAGCATGGTTCAAGCTAAATAAAGGTATTGCCGTTTGTTTTTAGCTGGAACATGTCTGTTAAAGGAAATACTGCAAATTACAACACAGTCATGCCACACCACTGTGTAACTAGTAACTCAGCAGTCAGCTCACAAATGCAGCCGAGAACTCTTTGTTAAGTAGGAAAAGGAAAGCAACAGTTATTAAAAATGAACAGTCACTAAAGATTCAGGACTTACCCTGAGTCATCCCTGGCTCCTTTCTCTCCTGCTGATGTTTTCATCATTACAGCAAACTTCAAGTCACTTTCTGTATCACAGTGGCTTGAGAGTTCCTCGGTCAGAAAAGCAATTCCTTCCCATCGCTGAGCAGAACTTCCACATCCTCAGGTTTTGTACTGAAGATGGTATTTCAAGGGCGTGAGGGGGAAGATGTTTAAAACCAGCTTCAGGTTCAGTAGTATCAGAGGGCGGAGGACTAAACAAGCACTGAAATGAAAGCAAACTACCAAGAAGATCCGATTTTAGCCTCTCTTATTTCTACTTCCTGTATTTATATGAACGGGGGATTTCAGGAAGAGGCAGTCTTTGGTGGTCAAGGGTGTGCGTGTGTGTGTGTGTGTGTGTGTGTGTGTGTGTGTGTGTGTGTGTGTTATAAAGCCATATTTAGTAGTGCAGGCAGGTTAACCTTATTAGAAAGAAGGGCCTGAGACTTCCAACTAGTTTGTTTCTCTAACCTAAGTAAGTTTCAGAGGAAATAATTTTACAGACTACAGGTATATCAGGAGGCAACGGAGCACAGTGAACTTTGTAGAGGATTTTGTAAGGCAGCAAAGCAGTAAATCTCCGTCTGCAAATTCCTGAAGCATGTGTATTTCTACTGCTTGAGTAACTGGAACCAGATGGAGCTTGGAAACCTTTATATTTACACAGGACCTGAGAAAACGAAATGTCTAACGCCAGCAGAGGACAGCTTGGCAAAAGCATTCCCAGTTAAAGCAAAAGCTTGTGTGACTGCTGGCAAAGGAACAGCTGTCCATGCTGGGACGCTCCCATCGGGCTCCGTGCACGTTTGACCTGCAGTCACTGAAGTGATCGAGGGTTTGTTGTGTGGGAAACCCGACCCAACACACACCAGCTGTGGAGGCTGGGGGCTGGCAGATGTGCTGTCAGACAGGGCTGGTGGCACTCCTGCTTGGCAGCCCCCTTGCTCCAGAAATATTTGATGTTAGGAGAATACATCATGGAAAAAATGAGGCAGAAGTAGAAAAGTAGAAAGAAAAGGTAGAGAAAAGCAATTGCATGGAATGGGGTGGGAGACAAAAGTAACTTTTTGCCCCTTTTATCTTTAGAAGGAATTTCTCAGCCTTCTAAAAAATAGTGCCACACAGTCCACAGTGGAAATACAAATGCCAGGGAGCTGTCAGTGTACTGGCAAGAGGGAAGCTAGACCTCAGTGTAGAACACAGAGCCAATTCTGCTGGCATTGAGCTAGAGAGAGGGTCAGGGAGACTTTTACAATCGCCAAGTCACACCTTTGATGTAACACAAGACAAAATTTTCCTTTTTTTTTTTTAATAAAGACTGTAACTTCAGTTCACATTAGGAAATTTATCTTCTAGCTTTTACAAGGATTTATCTTAGAAATTATTGTCTTAGAAAGAGCCTTACTGAAAGACTGCATGAAGGAAAATTCACCACCCTTCTAAGTTAGGTATGTTAGTGCTTAGTTGCTGATATTATTTAAATTCATGCCTGATTTTTTGCCTTATCTAATTTTAAATTTTCAGCTACTGTATATTTTCCTTTTCTACTATACTAAGGATCTCCTTGCTCCATCTCCTGGAATAATTTTCAGGCAATGACAAACTCATTCAATGAAAAATTTAGTCCTCTTAGACAAACTGGTTGGCTGAGATTCACTCATCCCTTACTGCAGACTTGTCAGATCTCAGCTCTGAATCCTTCTGTGGGTTCTTAGCCCAGAGGTCCAAGAAAAAATACCTTCTAGATTTGTTCACCAGCTGGGCACCTTTGAAACCCATCTCAGGTATTGGCACAAGAACAGTCACCTACACGCACCACACAAATTCAACTCTACCCCAGTTTCCACTTCCCTCTCCTGCAATTCAGCAGGGACCGGGCCCACTCAGCATTTGCCCTTGCTCTGCAGGAAAAATGGTTTGCTGAGACAAAAAACTGCAAAGTTCTGGTCCCTTGCATGGACCTGCTCACACAGAGAAAACTGTTCACACAAGTGGGCAGCCGGCCTAGGCAAAGATTTTGCAAATGCAGAACACAACAGAGTTAGACAATTCCAATTATATTTTTAGGGAAGAAGAAAAAAAAAATTACTAGAACTATTAAAAAGGTCCAGGAAAAAAATGACGAAAATACAGAATACAAAATTCCAATATTTTGGTGCCATCTCAGATTCATGTGATTTGAGTGAAATCTTTCATACTATTTCCAATGTAAATAATAAAGTTTCAGAAATTTGAAGTTTTGAAATTTGTTTTGTTAAAGATACTGACCAAATTTAATTTAAAAAGTCACATATTTTCTGCAAAGTACTCAGTATTTCTGTAAAATATCTAAAACATGAAAAATAAGACAAATTTTGTCTAAGCTTTATTAGGTGTCTTTTAGAGCCAGAGATTTGACAGGATTAGTATGTGACTAAGGTGTTCTAGAATCAGGCTTTGGAAAGAAAAAATTACACAAAAGCTACATGACAAAATAATATCCAGTTACTTCAAATTGACGTTCCTCTGTTATAAATCCAAGCCAAATGAGAGGATTTCATGTCTCTTCTAGGACTGATTCACTCTTTCCATCTTAAGCCACAGCATCCTGCAGCCCTTTTTTTGTAGTTTTATGCAGCTGTGTTGGAAAGGTTTAAAAATGGCTTATGGGGGAAGCCATTAAGTACAATGAGCACTTGAGCTACAATAAAGGGCTTTCAGAATATGCCCAGATTACAGGACAGTTCTGCTTTCCATACAGTAGGGAGAGGTTGCATCAATAATATGGCCTGTGAAAGGAGCCCTCAGGAACTGTCATGCCTATTGTGTCACTAATCCATAGATTACGTGCCTTTTTTAGAGCCTATTACATAACAGATCATGGTGGGTCACCATGTCAAGGATGGAAGGATTAAATGAAGAGGCACTTTTCACATTCGGATTCTGATTTTCAGAAGTAAATTCTGTGTATAAGAAGAAATCTTTTTTTTTCCTCAGCTTAGAAAAATTTAGCCTAGTATACACTAAAGAATTAAATCTTTGGCAAAATTCAGAGAACGCATCCTTTTTGTCCACTTGCATAAGACTTTTCTCTAGATGCAAAAAAGCCCACAGTGGCCAATGCCAGGTTTATACAGCAGTAGGGATTTCAGTCTCATGCACAGTGCTTAAGAAAAAGATGCTCAAGCTTTGTTTTAACTTGCATCTCCCGGTAGTAAACTGGCTAAGATTATTCATGAGAAGATTCTTGTCTAATGAAACTGTTAATACACCAGGCCATGAGATGAAGTAAAAAGACTCTTAGCTCCTCTTTTTCCAAGAACTCCATTTAAAGTTCTCCTAAGCCCAGCACAGACTGTAGACAATATACGCCCACAAGGAGTCTCCACACACCCTGAAGTGGACTACAGGGATGCTGGAAATGAGCAGTCAAGGGTAAGAAGGAGTATCTCCAGAGCCTAGGGGACTGGGAAAGTAAAATAGTACTGCATGGCCTTTGGACTTTATTTCCAGCCTCTCATCAGCATGCAGTACTTAGTGTGAACCTGCTGGACACCAATATACCAAATGATCAAGCAGCCAAAATGCTCTTGATCAGGGTTTTTCTGAGATTGCCAGAATTGCTTCTGGACCAGTGCCTCAGTACAGCAAACTGTGTTCTCAGCAAACTGAGTTCTCAGTTTTCTAGTCCCAAAAGTGCAAATTGTGTGTTTCAGAATTGCTGCAAATCAAACTGATACACTCAACTCACTCCAAATAATGGCTTAATCCAGACAATACTCCCTAGAATACACAGAAATGTGGGTGTCCTGTCACTCAGTTCAGCAGGGTCCAGATTTCACCAAAAAGGTGTACAAGTCCTGTTTGGGTCCCGAAATTTTAGAGTTTCAACAATATACATGAGAACATTTCACATCCGCTGAGAAAAAAGCTATTACATCATCTGAGAGAAAAACCAGCAAACACTCTTGTTTATATAATTTATTGATAGTGTACATATTTTTATATAGTGCATTATAATACTGACTGCTATAATCTTTATAAATGCTGAGTTAACTATTTTTTAAAATTCTCACAACAAAAATAATCCAATATCATGCCAACATTTTGTAACAAATTATCACATTAAACCCATCTGGATTTCATGACATATTTATCTGTACAACGGACCCCATATCACAGAGCATTCACAGTGCATAAGGTCACAGTCATTGAAAAAAATAAGTAACATGAGAGATTTCTGTTATTTACAGTTTACAAACCCATCCCTTTCTGTTTTCAAAGCAAGCAGTTCTAGAAAGTTTTCATAATATTTAAAGAGGTATTGCACCTCTGAAGGGTGCACTGCAAATGCCTGCAAGTATGAAACACAGGTTTTAAAAAGGTTCAGAAGTTATTTTAGTGACCATAAATGATTTCAAAGAATTTCTTGCAATGGAGGAGATACCATGGCCAAATTCTATGCTCAGTTCCACTGATACTAATTTGTGCTAACTACCAGGACATTAATTTGTGCCAACTACCAGGACACTGGCACCACTCCCAAGAACATGAAGGCAAAGTCATAACTTTGCTACAGTAACAGCCATTTGAAACACAGGCATTGCTGGGGAAGCAGATTTACAAGTTTTCTTTGCATACTTAACTGGTATATGAATAAAGGCCATAATCTTTCTGAAAAACCCTCTGAAAGGAAGCATCTCAGTTGTTATTAATCTTTCTAGAGATTATATCTGTCTGGCTTTCATATATTCTGATATCTTTGGAATTTGTTACCATCCTAGTGCTATAAAACAATCTTTTTATTTGTTGTTCAAGTTTATCAAGACCATCTCAGTGATAGGACAGCAATGATCGCCTACATTCTTTGTGCAAGTGAAAAAGAAAAACAGGATTAAATTCCAACTGGCAATTCTTCTAAGAAAATATCCAAATGGCATTAATTTCCCATAATTATTCATTTATTTCAGACAGTGCACTGTATGGCAGCAAGCAGAACCCTGTGATGAACAAATTGCCACAATCACTACACATCCTTGCCTGTGGAGAAGCAGCTACACATCTCATGTGTCAGGAGAGGCATGTACAGGATTTCACAGACTTCTGTGGGGAAAAACCATCAGGACCCCACACGTGGGAAAATGTGAGAAAAGTGTATGCTCAAGTTATTCAAAAGGAGGCTTTTAAACATGTACATGGTAGGTCAGAAACTGGAATGCACACATCAGTTGAATGGCATTTTCTTCTTCAGTGGGACATTGATCACTTGCATACAGACTTTTCCAAATGGTTCAAGGGATCGATAACAGATTTGGTACAGAATTGCTGGAACTATACAGGTCATTTACCTGTGTAAGGATCACATAAATCTCACCATCCAACAAAATGAAAAATGTGGCATTCAGACTCATGGAAATAGCAAGAAAATTGTGCAGCAAATGCATGAGCTGCAGAGATTTTCTTCTGAGCGTTTAAACACAAATAACACAGAGATCTGAAGTTTGCAATAACAGAACATTATGCTCCAAGGTACTTCAATTAGGAAGATTCTTTGGTTTCACCTGGCTATCAGAATTATTTTAGTGTCTGTTTCATATTACATAATGTCTGATCTATCCTTGGCATGAATAATCAGACAGTATTTCTACAGCTTAAAGAACTCTACCACAACCAACTAACAGTGAGACACAAGTAAATGGCATTACAATTGCAAGAAATCCAAGAAAGGAAGACAACAAAACTCATGAGGCATTTGTGCAACTAGAGCAAACACATAATAGAAACAAGTGTAATCAAAGCAGAGTCACAAGGGAAACCAAAGACAGAATAGAATCTTCTCTATAATTGCTAAGTATTAGATTAGTAAAGACCTTCGCCATTTGCTTACATGTTGACAGAAAGTTTACAAATATAATCTAAAACCAGAAGCTAATTTTGTTACAGCTGCAGCAAGCATATAAAAACAAACTAAAATTGGCACGCCAATGACTGAGCCAGGAGAAAGATGGTTGACTATGCTGTACCTGTTGGGAAGACTTAAGGTGTTCTTCTAGGCTAGACTTCAGCCCAGAGAGAAGCCCTTAGACCATCAAAGAGACATTCAGATAATATCTGCAGCTTCTTAGATTTAGACATGCAGATCCTGAGCTTGAAATCTTTACTCAAACAATACTCTAAAATGCAGTACAATTGTTATGGTAAATAAATGCAATCAAACACTGCTGAACTCAATGGAAACACTCCCAGTTTCTTGCTACAGACAGGATTACACTCCATGGGTCTATGGGGGACTGTGCTACTCCAAGGGAACTGGAGCACAAAAGAGCTGCTAAAAGCCCTCCTTGGTCAGCTGCAACTCAGTTTTGATCCTGCTCATACACAAGGGCAGATGCACAGTTGAGAAGTCTGAGACAAGGAATGTGTTCCTTATTTACAAGAGTGGAAATCCAAAGTGGTATCAGCAGAGCAGAAGTCCACAGATTCTGGTCAAACCTTTTAATTTGAGAAAGAAGTAAAATCTTTAGACTACAAAACCAATAGAACATGGCAAGAGCTGAGTATGATAAAAACCCCAGAAACTATGCTCTGCTGTCATCTTAGGACACAATCCAGCAAGGCACTTGGATCAATGCTTAGCTTTAAAATGGAATCAAACCTATTGAAGTTAAGCTTTGCTGGATATGGGATATCTTTTTCTGAGTCTTGTTACTTTTCAGTGTTAGTATGCTGGCAAATTTCAGATCACACTAACAGTTTTCTCTCTCACATCCACCAGCTTTCTTTTCACTCTTGAGCTGAACATTAGCTTGCAGAACATTGTGACATACATTCCAAACTCAGCCAGCTAACTTTCGCAATGGTTAATGAAACAAAATGGCTACAAAATTTTATAGATACAATCTGAACAGCTGCAGTATAGAACTGTGCTAACAGTGGAGAGCCAAGCACAAAACACTCCTTTTCTTGACTAGAAAATGGCAAAATTTTTAATGGTTTCTTGACCAGACAAGCTAATGTTTTTATTTTTCTGTTTTTCTTTTTTTCTTTTTTTTTTTTGAATACATGTGAAAGGCACTAGTCTGTTATTACTCGGCAAGAGCCTCCTGAATTACTGATACATTCTGATGTGGGTTTATCTGCAACACAACAATTTGTCAATCAGATCTTTCTTGGACCATTCAGTTTACCTGCATGGCTTAGTGTACAACTATTTATTTTAACATATGGGCAAGGACTACTTAGGAGCTTCTTAAAGTACTTCATGCGATTATGTGTCATCAAAGCCCTGACACAGCATCTCATAATTCTTTGGCAAGTACATCCTTGGTCATGGGGTGGTGTCAAAAGAGAATCCTACAAATGTTATTTATAATGATAAGCACAGCATGATACTTGTCTCATAGCAGTAGATGCAGATGAGAACACCCCATGAAATGCAGCATTAGAATTCAATATAAATTGTCCTAAAGTGAGTTTATATTTCAGGGAGAGCTGTAGATGGCAGGAACCAGTCACACATTGTAAGGACTGTTCTGGATTCTGAAACTGTTTCTTGCTAAAAAACAACACTGCTTTTCTGGAGCAGGTGATACTCAGATTAGGCAGAGTAATTTTAAATGATGTGTGAAGGACTCATGGAATTAGCAAACAAAATTCATGCATGTTTGGGCTGAAAGTCAGCTGCTATGGAAAAAAATGGTGCCCATACTCTTCTAAAGTTGCCTGGCTCAGAAATACAAGGGTACAGCACAATTTTCTAGATCTGGCACCATAAACTTTGATGCCCTCATCCCTGTCAACTCAGATGATCACTACACATTCAAAACCAGACTTTGGAACTACTCTTCTATTATATAAGGACAACTGAGCTGCCTGAACTGTGCACAGGAGAACAAATGCTTGCTTGGAGACAGTTCTCCAAGACCACAAAAACAAAATATGGGAAAAAACCCCATTTACTCAGCCTCTCTCTCTGCTCCTTTCAGTCTCATATCTAAGCCACCACCAGATTTTCAGCAGTAAACTGTCCTCTTGAAAGGCAGCAGGGGAGAGAGTAAGACTAGAGAGGGATGTTCCTACAGTGATGCAGCATTTTCACAGCCTTTCTGTAACAGAAGACTCAAAGATGAGCATGAATTCCATCTCCTCAGCTTTATACTGCAGCAAAAATGTTGTGAATGCTTGGAAATGGGGTCACTGGCACACTTCAGATAAAATGCGTTTACTGCCATTCTTGCTTATTCAATAAAGCATTTTAGTAATGCTGTATTTGTGCCCATCTTTAGTTCTTAGTTGAATGACATAACTATTAAATTAGGGTAAGAAACCCTAAATGGATACTAATACTGACATTTGTAACAAAATGTAAAGCGAATAACAAATGTGTTGCTCTTTTTCTCTTTAGGACCCAATTCTTAAAAAATACACCAGCAGCAGTATACACTCTTTAATTTATCCTAAAATAATTTTTTAAATAGTTTTAATTGTAAACTCATTGCCTGGTGTAAACAGTATTCTGTATGTCAGCTGGTTAAACATAATTATTTTTCATATATGTCAAAACAAGGAACTTTCTAAGTGCTTATTTGCTAAGTTTTTATAGTATATTCTCATTGACACAATTTTTAATATATAGTCTTAATGGAAAATATTAATATATTTAAAAACACATCAACTGTCAGTTGATAGGTTTGGTTTGGTTTATAAACATTAAAAAATTTAAAAAAATCTATGTATAAAGGTAACTGTGCTTCTTTAGAAACTTTATGTGATCATTCACATACAGCTTCAAAATATTTTTAAAGTTTAGTAGCAATTCAAAATATGCTGTCTCAGTGATTTACAATTATATCACTGGTAAAATGTGGAATGTTACCCGCTATTTTAATACGCTGGGCTGGATCTTGCTGTCAATTATATCCAGAGTAATTCCTTACATCAGATTTATGCTGGTGGAAAGGATATCAAAACTTGGCTTCTACATGGGATTAAAAAGAAGTATATCATGCTTCAAAACTTGCATGCAATCAAATCAAGGACCATATTCTCTTGACAGACTTGCTTTTGTCAGGGTGACTCTAACCTGCACTGCTCCATGTCAGACATTCATCTTCATTAAGCTTCTGGGAATAAGAAAAAATGGTGAAGAATACACCAACTTCTAGACTGATGAAATAAGCTTCTTCCTCCCACCAATCAAACTGAATCAAACCAAATCATAATCAGGGTGGGTTTTGTTGTCAGAAAGTCTGGATTATGTTCAGCTACTACTCCCAGCTGATAACAATAACTGATAGTTACTAAGCACCCAGTTATAGTTTATTTCTTTAGTTTCTTCTAAATTTACACAATGGGTTTACAATGGCCAATGCAAAGTTTTTCTTGTGGCGTAATATTCCACAAATGTCAGTTTATATCTATGTATACAGCATTCCTCATTAACAATAAAACATATATTTCAAGTATGAATTTCTGCATGTAAATTCTCTTCTTCAGTATGCAGTTACTCTGACTTCTAGTGTGCATCATCACAAGTGATACAACATACAACCATTTCCTCTTCTTTCTCTGCCATATTGTCCACTGAACAGACTGATAAATATCCAACACTGCCATCAGAAACTGTCAGTGCAGTTTCTCTATAAGCAGAGCACTTGAAGGGGGAAATGATCCTCAACAGTGCATGCCATGATATGTGTCTTGGACTTTCTAGTCCTGTAGTTTAAATATTCTGACTGAGCCAAGAAAGGTTCCGAAATTGCCTCTTACCCTTCCATGGAAAGTAAATGTCAAAACCAAAAGAACTATAAAGATTTTTTCTCCCATCCTCTTGCTAACCTTGATGGTGGTGCTTGATTGTCTGCAAAAGGAGAATGAAAACCACAACAGAATGCCCAGGAATGGGTCCTTTTAGAGTTCTGCGTAAGATCCATGTAGCTTTATGACTGAGTAGCAATATCCAAAGATGAGGAAAATGCTTTGGTTGCCTTCAGCTAACATGTTAAAAGAAAGGTATTTTTTCCTTCCATATAAGTAAAAGTGCTCAATAGCTGATTAAGCAGGAATGACACTCAAATTACTGATGGAAAGAAGGTAGAAATGTGAAATGCCTCCTGTCATTTACAGCATGTGTAATTCAGAAGAATTTCAGTCTCCCTCCTTGTTGTAGTTTAAAGTTCTTCTCGGCACATAGGGAAGTTGACAAAGGTGAAGACATTGAACTCTATCATTATAGATAAACACAGGAAAATAGCATAAAGAAGCAACACGTAGATGCCTAATTTCCTGTCAAGTTTCCACTTATTTACATGGATTCCAAACACCTGCAAGCAAACAGAATGTCAGTTAATTAAGTTCTGAAGCAGACTTTTGAAACAACCATTATAAACTAAAAATGAGTCTTTTGAATTAGAGGTCTTGCAGGAAGACAAAAATATATTTTCAGTATTTTATGGATCAAAAAGGCAACATACATTGTTGACTCTGTCCTGAGTCTCAGTTGTCCTATGACTGTTTTACAAAATATTCAACGAACTAAACAAAATTAATGTCTCCTCCTCAAGTGTTCCCCTGCAAATCCTTTATGTCCCAGTAGTACAACAGCACCTAATGCCCATTCTTTCAACAGCTTCAGAAGAGGTGCTCTTCTTGCTTATCTGCTGAGCTCCAGAACTCAGGGGTTACAAGTCACAGGTAGCAAAGCAACAAAGTCCTCACTAAGGCATCTATTTTCCATGGTGATCAGTGCCTCTGAATTATTATTTATTTTGCTCAAAACTTTCCACTGAGTTTGCTGTGGGAGGTTCTGTGCAAATGAGGCTACTCAGCAGAACAAATGAGACAATAATAGATGCCTCAAACTCAGGTGATCTGGCTTCTGCTATGAAAAGACTCTTTTCAGAAAAGCATGAAGGACTAGCACAGTAACACCTCTGCACAATCCTCCCGTTTTTTCCCAAAGTGCTGATTAACAATATGCATGCAGCAACACCAGATACAAATGTCTACAGAACACCTGTGCTGTTTCACAGGCATTGTGCAGTATGGCAGGCTGGGGATAAGAAATGAAACGAGCACATTCTCACACACCTTACAGATCAGATACATTAGGAAGTTAGTAGCAGAGTGAACAACCCTGGCCATTCTATCACTAAAGTCATGCACAGGTGATGTGAAGATTTTAAGACTTAGTCATGCAACAGTGTGAAATCTCCAGTGGTGACCACCTCCTCTACAAAGCCACCTCAGGCAGTCAGTGAAAGACTTTAGTATAAGTGGATATTTTTATACCTTTTTGATTCCTTATACCTGATTTGATTCTTCCTACAGTGCGTTCCCTGGGGGTCAAGCAGGATCAGACCTTAAGTACCAGCAAAATCAACTTTTCAAATACAGTTATTGTTTCACCTTAAGAAGTCATGTGTTACGAGGGTGTCTTAATGCTGAGTGACATTTAGCATGTCTGTTCCAAGTCCTGAGGTTCACACTCCTCACAGACTAGTCTTCATTAAGGGTTTAGGCTACAGGACTTGATTTTGGCTGGTTTTGGAAACCAGAGACAAGGGCAAAGGATGATGAAGCACACCAGGTCTTGTCTCAGCACAGAGATGGGCTGGGGGTGTGGACACAGGACCACAGAAGTACTACTGGATTCAACAATTTTAACACTGACACTGAAATCCATGGGACCTACAGATACCCAGCATCTCTTGCACCAAATGTCAGATTTCAGTCCTCACTGAGGACAACATTAGCTCTTCAAGTCATGGTATTGCTAGGAGAATGATACTTCACAAGAATCAATGCTAAGTATTTCTAGTTTATCCTTCTGTAACATGTAAATAACTAACAAGTATTTTCAAATTGAAATACTTGTAGATGCTCTAATACTTACAGTAAGTGCCACTGATCCTAGCAAAAGTCCAACTGAATAAACCAATCCTTTGCTGTTTATTTTAACCTGTGGAAATCAGAAAAGACTTTTAAAATGCTGACCATATAACTGTGCTTTGGAGATCAAAAATCAATTTACTGATTTAAAGTCCACCTTCTGCTTTGAACAGTGCCTGACATATTTTAAACTATGCAAATCCGTAACAGATGTATCCTAATGAAGAAGGGGAAGATTAAGGAATCAAACTGAATGTAAAGTAATCCCATCTCCATTAAAAAAGAAGTGAGCATTTATAACGGATTTTACATAAAAAATCCTCAGAAGAGAGAGATATGCTGTCATTCTGATCTTAGGGACAAAAATGCTAAGGTACACGGAGACAGGTTTACTGGAAGCTGTGTAGCAAGAAAATGATAGAGCCATGAACCATTCATGGCAATAGTTTTCTGCTACACAGTGTAACGTAGTCCAGTTGACAAACTGGAAATTAATTGCAGCTTGTGGAAGAATTGCTTAACTGGGTTCCTTGGCAAAGAAATAACATCTTATTTAGCAACTAATAACATGATCAACAGGTTGGTTTTAAATTTGTTCTATTTGCATTCTATTTGCATGCTTTCTTTCTAGGATTTTTTAAAAATAGAATAAGAAGTGCAAATGAAAGATTTGCCAAGTATACATACAGTTGATCCATAATCGATCGCCATGGTCTGCAAACCCCATGGAACACCAAGTCCCACCAGAATGTCAAAGACATTGCTCCCTACTGTATTGGATACTGCCATGTCACCAAGGCCTGCAGGAAAAAAAGACGAAAAACAACTATTTGATAAAATCAAAGTATATGGCCATTACTCTGTGTACTGGAGGAAACCAAAGGGGAATGATCTGCATTGATCCAACCCCCCTTGACCTGGTCAGAGTATCTGAGGCAGGGAGACAATTTCCATAACATCGGCCTGAAAAAATCGTGCAAGAATTGCTCACTCCAACCACATCTTCCTTGTGTCTTGCAAAGCCTTTATAGGGTGTGTGGTATCCATGCAGCACCTGAGGTCTGTGTCAAAGACTTGTTCTAGGTAACCTTCAGCCACAGGGAGCCTGACGATTATGTACTGGATTTAGTATGTGGATATGTGACCTTTTTCTCATGTGAATGAAAAGAGATCCTGAAAATAACCAACCAGATTATAGTCCCAGATATTATGCACTTCTGTGGGGCTTAATCAGTAATAATCTCACTTCAAGAACAATAAAATACTACAGGAAAGGAAAAGGAAGGTAAATGGTTGTAAAGTATCTAGGTATTATTCAAAATCTACTTCTAATGCTCACCACTGGCTGGCATCTCATTCTGCACCAGTGTCAGTGGATATGAGGAAGGCAAAATTCTTCTCTGTCCCTGCTAACTTCCCTTAGACTAACTGGCCTAACAATTGAATCATTTCCAGTACATGCATTCTGGAAAGGAAGGAACTGAAAAGGATCTCTGACATAAATGGGACATGTCCCAAAAACAGTTTCAGAGTAAACAGAGTGAAGACAGACACTACCATATCATAAATACATGATCTTCTAGCAGGAAGCTGCTGAAAGGTAATGCTTTGGATCCAAATTATGCTAGTGTCCATTTATATCTGTCTGCATTCTGTCAGTGAGCAACTCTCTTGAATTCAAATACTGCAAAGTCCCTGTACTGTCTTTAAGAGCATTGGGCCCCTTTTTGTCAATCAAGTGCTTACCTTAACTTTCAGAGCAAACAATCTTTGCAGAATTTTTGTCTAGTACAACAGAAGAACTGATCTAAAGCAGTCTGTTAATTTGAAAATGTAACTTTTCCTTTGTTCTTGAAAAAAATCTGTTCACTTAAACTAATACACATGCAGAATTAATTTACTAGGAAGGTGGTTCCATAATAATTCTGAAGACTCTGTTGTACCGTTTTTATGAGAATATTCTGCACACAACAAATAAAGCCACATGGAAAATTATATACTTTAAATACATAATACTTTTCAAGCAGGCAACATATAACAGCACTACTTCTATCTCAAATTTCAAAGGTGGAACTTTTGACTACTTAATTTATCACTGCAAAGGCCTTGTTGTTTGCCCAATGATGTGTGCTGGAGATGTCATTATCTGATTTAAAAAAAAGGCTATGGGAATCGAAACAGTGGAAAAGAATGAAATTAGGTCTTTTTCTTATTCTACTGCTGTACAGAAGGTCAGACTGTCAGCTCTAATGTTTTTCAACAACAGGAGGGGATGTTGCTACCAGCATTTTACAAATAATAAAAAAAAGAATCAAAGAAACTTAAACAAATTTTAAAGATAAATGAGAAAACCTTTGACAATTTCAAATGGACAGCTGAGGAGGAGGTAATTAGTAATTCAAAACTCCTTCCAGTGCTGCTATTCATATGTTCCAGTGGGAAAGAGGTCTGCATTTGGATGAGAACTCTGCTTGGAGCAACAACACTTCAGCCAGATCCTCTCAAACCACTTCACTTCCTTGGATTTGAGAGGTCTTCTAGAAATCAGTACAAGTTTTACATGGAGAAGTGCTGGTCAGTATATATTCTTCAATGCAGCTTTTAATAGCTGATATTTTAGTTTTGTCTATGACTTTTGTCTTTTTACCCTGATACATACCATGCATGGGACATCTGAGGTTGAATTACCTTCTAGAATGCCCCATCCCAATAAACAGAAGATAATTTTTTTGTTCACAATAATTAGCAAACTGTTTTGGCTTTTAATGAGGTGCTGAAACAGTAAAGATTAAAATAAAATTATGAAATTGCATTGACAATTTGTGTGTATGGAGGAAGCAAATCACAGAGCATATGCGTAAGATTGCAGTTATGCTTCAGCAGACATAGTACCTTGTCTTGCTACTATTAAGCTGGCCATGCAGTCTGGGACACTTGTTCCTGCAGCCAAGAAAGTAATTCCCATGATCACATCTGGTATCCCAAGGGTGTATCCAATCACAGTCACCTGAACAAGGAGGAAGGTAGATTAACTTATTATATTTGGAAAGTCTCCTCATTCCAATACAGTTGTGGCATACCCTTAACTTTGATATCTGGTGTGGAAACAGGAATAGACTCACAATACTTATCCATTTTTGCAAATTAAATACTTGTGGAATAACCAATAACCAGCCTAAAACCAACCCTGCATGATGGAAAAGGACTTTGGGTCTTACTATTCAACATTCTATGGACAAACAAAATATCCATTTCTTGTTGTTCTAACATGACATACTGCTGTTTTAAGAAGATACAATCCAATTTGTAGGTTTGGGGTTTTTTTTTGGTTTCCACAAATAGCAGGATTCTCACTGGTTCTATTCTCAAAAGAACTGCAACCAATATTGTGTTGTAATATAGTGGCAGAGCCATAAAGAACTTATTATAATCTAACACATGAAGAAGGAACTAGTTTCTTGCATGACTTCTCATATAATTGTGAATTGAGCACATCTGGTTATGCTGTCCCTGATATTCCAGATGCAGCTTGAAAAGAGCTTAGGGAATCACTGAAGATTGCAGCAGAGCTCTTAGAAAGGACAGGGAACTGTATTTAGCTGGAACATGCAAAGAGGGCTGAAAAAACACCAAGAAAAGGCAGCTGAAAAGGAAACAGGCTTGTGAGAGTGAGAAGACTGAACCAGGGACAGACAGCTGTTTCCCTGCTGAGACTGCTAAGGATGGAAGTGTTCTAGGCTATGTGTTGTTTTCTTGAAATAGTTTGCCAGGCAATCACATGAGGAAAATTGGACCCTTCACTAAAGAAAAGGGGTATTTTAGTAACTAACTGACAAACCTTATCTTCAGGGGCAAGCAGAGACCCAGGAATAGAAGTTGGCATGATTCTCTTGCTGAGACTGGTAACAAGGTACTATGGTCCAGCTGCCTCTTAAAGTAGTATGGGCTGCAGCCTTAATGAGCACCTCTCTCATTTGTGAAGATAATATCTATATATGGAACCAAGGTACAGAGTATGACCTTCCAAAGGACATATAATATGATTCAAATGTGTGGCTTTGGCTGTCAAATGAATTTCTTAGACACAGTCTATGTTAGAGGATTGTTTTACAATGCAAAAATTATATAGAAAGTTCCAAAAAGTATATAGAAAACAGTCTTTCATGAGAGGAAACATAAAGCGGTTTTCACATGCCTGACAAGCATTTGATGAAAGTAGAGATGTTCTTTACTACTTTCCTGTACTGTATCATGCCCTATCCAGTAAAGGCCCAATTATTTCTGCAGAAAAAAGACAGCAAAAAGCTAAAATTACAATAATTATTGTATGAGCTGAAGAGACTGCACTACAATTACATGCCTTTCTTTAACAAAAGCACAGGAGATTTTTACATACTTTGAGATGCACGTTTCACTCAGTACAAAGTCCTGCTACATACACTTACCATCCACACCATGAAGTAGGAGAACAAGGCAATCCAGAGAGTGGACAAGATGAATGTCAGCATAAAGCACTTCTCCCAGCGTGGTTTGCTGCAGTTGGGAATTGTGGCAAACAGCACAAATATCAATGGCCATGTCAAAAGCCATTTAATTTTGTTCATTTTTCCATCTGCAGGACAAAGGAAAGAAACAGTTTAGCTTTCACATCACTATCCCAGGCTGTTACACCTCTTCAAGCAGAACAGATGATCCCAGATGGATGTTTACAACTGTGCATGTCAGCTCATTTTCCAGGGTACCTTTCAACTATACTTGGCCTTGTCACTTTCAGACAAGTTCTGCATGCTTATCCAGAATCTTCTTATAGTTTAGACTGCCAAGAGCTATGAAAATCCATGGGAGAATTACAATGACTTAAAATCACGGCTGATATTAAAACCAAAATTAAGTCAGGTTTGTTGATCTTTCAAATGTATTACTACTAATCCAGAATTTAAAAAAAAACCCAACAACAAAATCAACCAACCAAAAAAATTCCACTCTCTCACCTTAATCAAAATCCAAGGGGTGAAAATAACATACATTCTGTGCAGCAACAGGAAACAGAAGCACAAGACCCAACCTATGAATGTGACAATTTTTTTCACATGCCTCAGTGTTCTATCTTGGGCAGATGTTAAAATAAACTGATACTTAAAAGACCTAGATTTGTTAAGTCTCTTCATCTGCATACAACACCACCTCAAGATAGTAAAAGGAAACTCCTGGAAAAGGAAACAAGGTAGTGATTTCCCTTGTTCAGCTCTCCAAAATCGAAAAACCCAGAACTGTCATCGCTGAAGACTGGTGAACGCCTTTGTCATTTGTTAAAAATTTACTGTATTGCAAATGTAATTTCAATACATAAAACAAAACTATTTTACAACTGGGCCATAATTAAATGGGGTACTATTTATACTGTTCATGAGGCATCCTTCAAGTAGGATGACAAATTTGTCTATCAGGCTAAGTGAGAGTATCACAACCAACATGGTGGCCATTTTGGCTTGGGCTTTCTTTACATAGTGTTAGAATTATGCTAGAATTCAGCAAGGGTTTCCATCATTAACTCATAATGCTGTGCTTGGGATCTACTAAAATATGTTTTGAGTAAAATCATTGATCACATTGAAGGAAATGATCAGGTACATCTTCCAGTGAAGTTACTTAGCTACATTATAAAGAACAGTGACTAACCAGCTCCTATCAATTTCACCAGTAATTTTCTTTCATCAAAAATTTTGGGATTTAAAATGTGTTTAACAGGAATTTTTGTTAGTGATTTTAATTGGATTGAACTCAAGTCTTCTGGATCAATGTGCACCAGGATGCAATGAAATTTAATATTTAACATTTAAAAATTAATAATACTTTTATCATTTATGAGGCTACTTATTAGTCTAATTTAACTTGTTGAGTCCAAATGTAAGTCTTTATCCATTTACTTTCATTATATTCTAGAACTCCATTTTCTTGCTTGAGTTTTGAAACAGCTTCTAATTTGAGATTTCCTTGTGAATTTTGAGACGTCATCAACTTACTAGGAAATTTTTGACTAAGCTTTGCACTTTATTCCCATTTATAGTTTGTGGTTGTGGAACTTCCAATGCATAAAACTACCGAAGTGTCCCAGGGTCATTTCTAATTCTAGACTTTTACATGTCACTGAGGATCCATTACAGATTTTACAATAAAGACCTGTTTCTCTCTGCTTACACATACTTCTGCACAGATGTTTTTTAAAACAGTTATCTTTTGCCTGTTCTGTCCAGGAAATGACACTTCTTGGCTCACTTCTCTCTTTAATTGTTAACAAGGCTGTAAATATTCTACAAAATATCCTATGGTAATTTATACCTCCTCCTGCATAATTTGTTACAGTTTGGATTACTTAAAGACTCCTAGATAGTTAATTTGTACTCTGTGTACTCGAGCTGTTAAGCTTGGTTCATAGTCCAACAAAGTCAGCATGGCCTAGGCCAGTAATATCCTCAGCACGTAATTCCAAATGCAGGGTCAGTGGATAACTGATTATGGAGCCAATTCTGATCCGTGTGGGTGTAATCTGACTGACTTTGGTGCTGCTACACACAGGCAGTCCCATTTCTCTTTCCAGTAACACAAACAAAAGAAACAGAATTGCCTTAAGAACGAACAGAGCCTCTGCTGGGGAATATGCATCTTGTCTGGGATCCTGTTTAGTACTCTGAATTACTCAAAAAAATGCTTAACTGAGAATGCATAGTGCCTTACCATTGGCACAGCTATGTTTGTTCACTTCCAGGAAAACCTAAGTACTAGTGGAGGAGGACTTGCCATTCCATTATCTTTGCTGAATTTGAATGGATGTGTGTCAGATGTAAATTCCTGGTTCTATTAGTGGTGATGTTTTACCCACACAACGTCTTGAGCTGAAACTGCTTAGCTAGATGGTTTGTGGGAGTGACATTTGCATTTATTACATGGCAATTAGGCTTGAGACTCTGGAGAACAGCACTGTGTCATTCTGGGGTTTGCTTGGCTAACAAGAGAAGCTGAATAGCCATTTGCAGTTAGCCTGGAATAGTTCAGAACCACAATGGCCAAAGCAGCTTACTTGACACATTCTATATTGGCTTCTCTTTCGTGTTTTCATTTTCTAGCTTCTATAAACTTTTATATAAAGCCTTAAGTATATCTGGCCTCAGTTTTACCTCAGGCCTATTTATTCACCTCCTACTATTTTGGGTCATGGAACTTGTGTGGCACACAGGGCTAAAGTATGCTGTAACTTGGCAGTTTTTAAAGACTTTAAGCACATTTAGCAGCAACCTCAATGAAATGAGACTTTATTTCCTCAGGAAACCAATGACTTTATTCATTTCACCTGGCTTAGATGAATGCACAATAAATACACAGCTAGAAGATGCAAAATGTTTTTTTTCAGTTCTTTTGAAAGTACTTCTTCTGCTATTCTGTTGTTTTGGTTTTGACCACCCACACTAAAATAATAATTAAAAAGATTTAATGATAAAGATTTAAAGTGAAGTCTGCATAAGTGCATGACAAATTGTTTTACAACTGTTGAGTAGCTCCCTAGTACATCTGCAAGGAAGAAAATCATCATTCCCATTTAGGTCATTATTCAATACACAGCTGTTCTGCCCCATTACAAGACCCCAGCACAGTTGTTTTAACAGTGCTACCACCCACTCCTGTGAGTCCTGGGTTTAAAGGCTCCTGCAGCAACTCACACAACTGAGGAAAGGTGTATTTTGCACCTCCCCACAATCATGGAAGAATATTGCTTTATTACAGAAAGCAACACTGGTCTACATTCTGTTCACATCACTCTGCTGTAAAACAAGAAGATGAGGGGGTTTTTGCAAGGAGTTGTTTTTACTGCTTCATACATCCATTTTTTCTGTTTCCACAGATATTTGGAAGCCAAGCATGCCAAGTATTTCAGAGAGGTATCATTACAAAAGACCTTGATTACAATGTTTCTGAAAATGAAGTGGCAGCCTGACAACAAAGAGCTCTGCTAATTTTCAATACATTCCTGGGCTAGTCATCTTTCCAGATGTTATGCTCACAATAATTACTTTTACATACAGATAGTGTCTGGTGAACAAAGACAGCAACACATATCACAGCACTGAGAAGAAACAAGTATTCCCTTAAGGTGCTAAAGAAAGCACTTCTTACACAAAAAATTGAGTCCTATTTGCAACACTCACAGAAAGCTGAGAGGAGCTCAATATGAAAGTGTGAAACGACATTTGTGTTTACCTTTAGATTAGCAGTGTACTCTTGAAATAAATGTACTGATTGACCCCCCTTATTGATTTACTCTATTTTGGTCTGCAACATGGAGCAGCCTTGTATCTCACCAGTAACATTCCCTTGGTATAAAGCCCAACCAGAGGCACAAAATTAAAAGTGCTCCAAGTAATAATGGGCATTTTGTCCAGGGGACCAAGCTAGAGCTAGTCTGAAACAGAACTTCCAAAGGTACATAGTGCAGACAGCCCACATGTCCTAGTAAATAACCTGCAGAGAAAATACTTTTTCAAGTTTAAACAGAGTGGAGTCTGTAACTACACCATCAGGAATCACATCTAAGTTATTGTAGTCAGTTAAATTTGACAGCCTTTCCACTTAGTTTTCCCTTTAAAAGCATGTCAGCCAAGCACAGATCTCAGCTCCATACATTAGTTACTTCAAAAAATACGCCTAAACCTCCCCAAGTGAAAGAAGCATCTCCTTACACAAAGCAGTGACTAGCTGAGTGATCTGAAAAAATTATAACATCCCTGAAAGGCATGAATCTAACTGGCACACAGGAGCTTCTTATCTGTATGTTTGTGAATTCACATAAATCTCTTCCTTAAGGTAACTTGAAAACTGGGAAAGGTATTCTCTAACTGAATTTTTTAACTGAAAGTCTTTCTAAAGTTTACTATCTTTTTTGCTATTTTTGCTGTTTTGCTATTTTTCCAGGGTTTTTTTGCTGATGGTAAACTTAAGAGTAAAAATGATGCACATCCAGGCTCACCTAAAAAGATTATTGCTGCAAACTTTTTTCATGCTTCACTTAATAATTTTTTAATTTTTTAAATCCTTTTATCATTTTAAATACCTCTATCATTTTTCATTTGGGAAGGACAAAATTCAACCAACCAAACAAAAAAACCCAACTTGTTATTTCTCCAATTAAAAATGATTTTCCAAACACCTGTCCCCTTGGTTCTAATTAAGCTTTGTATTTACAAAGATGAATTTACACCCACATATTACTATCAATATCAATTCAATTGTCAACCCAAAAATGTGTAAAAGTAACACATATGCCTCTACACTAGGAGCTTTGTAATAACCCACACAGCAAGTAAATTTCTGCTAGAAAATGCTATTCACAGTTCAGACTGATTGGAAAACTTCAATCTAAGTAAGTTAGACAATCTGAAAACTTAATTAATTTCTAGTCATGTGTAGTATCTAAAACACAACAGAGAAATACAAATTTTTCTCCCAAGTATGGTACTCAATATAGAAACAACTGAAACAGATACAACAAACTAGATCTATTGTGAATTTTCCATCAGAATTATTTTCCACAGAAAAATGTCTGTTGCAAAATACTAAAAAGAAAAAGTCAGGAAATGGTTTTCAATTTTTCATTAGGAAAATTAACACATCAGCTGGCTCTCCACCTTCTTGGGAAATTCTTATTGATTTCAGCTCTGCAAATTACCCTACAAATTATGGAGGCAAGAGGTTCTCTGTATGAGTACACTAGAAAAAGGCTATGCAGTGTGTAAAACAGTATCCAAAGAGGTTCAGTCTTTTTCATCTTTCCAAGTGGGCAGCAGACAAAATAAAATATTTTTATTGTAGTTCTCCTGCAACAGACCTTTGGAAACAATTTTTCCCCCCTTTGGAAAATACCAAGGTTTTACTTCTCATCCTCATCCAAACCAGACTATTTTTCAACCTACTGATACTCTTCTCAGAAGTTTCATTTTCCAGAATACAAGTTCCAAATTCCAGACTGTGAAATCTGTCCAAAACAACTCCAATTCCTATTTTCAGCCTGTGCCTTTACCACACTTCAAACATTTGGATTTATGCCAATAATTTTCTCTTAAATAGACATTTTTGGTACAGCAAAAACTGGTCTACAAAAAAAATTTGTTCCAGTACACAGAAATGAGATTTACTCTCAGAGTTACAACAAATTTACACAAGACAACACACAACAAAAATAAGATGTAACTGAACAGAGGTTATACTCCTCATATCTTGTTAGACTTGGCTGGATTTTGGCCTGGTTTATTTTGTATCTTTTAACCTTGCTGTCTTACAAAGAGCCACAGCATCCTGAGTGTTAAAGTGAGGTATACAGGCTTTGCCTTGTCCACCCTGTTTCCAAAAAAGGAAGATATTAAGTGAAGCAAGTAGGAGCCAGGTTCAAAGTAAATAAAAGGTTCTTCACAAAATCATGAAGCTCCTTCCCAAAGGATATTGTGGGTGTCAAATGTTTGCAAAGATTCAATGACAATTAGACATTAACACTAGGTTAATTAAGAAGAAACACAGTAAGGAATTTTAGATTAAAATTTTAAATCCAGTCCAGGAAGCTCCTTGAGGTGAAAACAGCTGAACATTAACTTGCCCTGTCTCATTCTTCCCCAGGCTTCTTCATAAAATCATGGCTGGAGTCAGAATATTGAGATAAACATTTGTTTTGACCAAGTACAAACATTTTAAATGCTTTCAGCAGACACTGTTAATTTTTTTTTTATTCTATCCTACACATTATTTTTGTATTTTGGATCCAAACAAAAATGGATAGGATTGCTAATCTCCTTTATTGCCATCTCATTTTAGCTCTAGGAATTATTATTGCTGTTTTAGCTAACACCATCATGACTTATATAAAGCATCCATGCTCCAATTCTGTAAGAGAAGTAGTTCTTCATTCCTGTGAAATGATCAGGAGCTGAGATCACAGAGTATTTTAAAGGGTGCTGAACATGTGACAATGGAAGGGATTTAAGCATCCATTAAGAGCTGCACAGAAGTGCTTTTCTGAGTCTGGGCTATAAAAGACCACTGACCTATGCAAGGGCTTTAACACACCATTTTGTTGTCAACATATGCCTGCCCAGTTTTGTCCTATTTTATTCTGATCTGTGGGGTATTTTTTTAAAGTTTAAGACCTGTTTTCAAATAACTGTAGAGTAATCAAATTGTAAAGCTTCAAATGAGCTTTTCTCTTGGGAGATAATCATCATAGTCTAAAGGTTAGGTCAAGAAAGAAATACCTCTCTTAAAGAGAATGTGTTTTTCCCGCACAGAAACCAAAGGCAAGGGCTATTTGAATGATATCATATTCAGTTTCCATAAAAACTGTAAGCTGTCTCCTTTTTCAGGGTGGGCCTGAACCACACCCACACTCAGGAGTGAATCTCTCTGGATGTCTGACAAAAGGGATATATGCTGAAACAGTTTGAGACTGTTTTCATGCAACAACTATATTCTCTATTTCTGCCTGCTAAAGCCCTACACTTATTGCTGAGCACTCCTGTTGACAGAGGATAAAAAAAGAACAAAATGCAAAAGATGCATTTTGAGATGACAAATAATAACTGTGAATCACTCAGAGATGAAACTTTATGTTTCACCTACATCTACTTCTGCTTCAGAAAAAACCCAAACTTGTTCTTGCAAAAGTATGTAGAATATGCAATTTGAAGAAAGAAAGTCAAATTCCAAATTAGGCTAAAAAATGTGACTACAAACGGCACAAAGAAAGGGGTTGGGCCAACTCACAGCCATTGCAGTTGCGGCTCCTAAAATACAAGAATGGATTTTTTACCTAGGACACCACAACAAGTTGAATTGGAAAGTCCTATTGAAAACTGAAAGCCTATTCTTCATAGAACACTTTACAGTACTGGAAAAATACATGGACTTCTGATCTTTAGAAAATGTATGTGCCTTATTCCTGGACTGAAAATATATCAAAGAAAACCAGAGGGGATTCTTGGAAACTGTCTGCAAATTACCCTTCCCCTGAAGCCAGTTTTAAATGTCAGGATTTTTTTAGGCTACTGATTGTGCCACAGTACGTAAACAACAACAAACCATGATGCTGGGTCCTAGCATTTTCACCAAACCTATTGAAGTGGTGCCTTTGAAAGCATAATGAAAGAATTCTTAGTCAGAATATGTGAGTTGAGCAATGAGAATCCAACTAATGGATAATCAACTCCAGACAACAGGAGTGACAATACCTGAAGGTAATGATGAGGATTTTATACAATCACTTATTCACTTTCACATGACTCTCTTGAGCTCAGGTTGAACTTTTGCTCCATTCAGTAGGAACTGAATCACCAGTGGTTCCACTGTGGCCTGTTAAACCTCACTTTATCTTTAAAGGCTTTCTCAAAAATGCAGAAAAAATGCACTAAAAGAAGACCAGTGATATAACTAAAAACTCCCTCTTTAGTTCAAAGCACTTTATCTTTTGTGATTGTCACATACTTAGGGAAGCTCTAATCTGAAATTTACCTATTTTTTTTTTCATAAAAAAGCTGCCTGGAACATAAGCAGAAATGCATGATTGCCCTACCCTAATCAAAACTTGTATCCAAATCTTGTTAAAAAACACCTCAGTTTAAAAGTCCTCTTGCCAACACATGCCAGGGTCATCAAGGTTTGGAACAGACTGCTCATGGAAGCAGTGGAATCAGTGTCTCTGGCAGCATTCAAAGCAGCACAGATGTGGTGCTCAGTAACACAGTTTAAAGGTGGACAAGGCAGCCTTGGGTCAATAGCTGCACCCAATAATCTCAGAGGTTTTCTCCAACCTTAATAATTCTATGATGTGATGGTGTTTAGATGGTTTGGGGAGACGTTTTTTCTTTTTAGAAGTTGTTTATTAGTTTCTGTTACAATTATTACTATTATTATTACTACTACTCTTACTAACATGCTCATGCGCACAAGCATGTTGCTAATTTGGATCCTGTTAGTTCACCATACAATAAAAACATTTTTTCACCATCTCATGAATGAACAGAAGCCCATCTAATAGACCTATCTTCAGTGAACTAGTTTGCTTCCATTCCTCACTCCAATCCATAACTGTCAACTGCAAGAAGCTCCTGTGGGAGCACAGTAACACAGGAAAACACACAGTATCATCTAGTCTTCACACTGCTTCAATGCTTGTTCAATCACAAACATTTCTTCTACAATGATAACAACTGAAGCAATGGGATGGCTAAGAAATTAGATACAACATGGAAAATCCTTCTTTTTCACTGCATGTGGCATTTATCCATGCCAAGCAATACTTACGTTAAACAGTAATTATGTGACAGTCTACATGCCTGTGAGGGCTGATCTAATCTCTGCTGTCTAATCTCCAAAGCATTTGGGCAAGAGTCAACCTGCAATGTGCTAAGGGCACCAGCACAAGAGGTTGGTTATACATAGCCCTTTACACCAAAGAATTTCAAAAAAATTTCAAAAGGTGAATACTATTGCATAGTTATTCTAACAATTTTAAACACTCATTCTCTCCCTAAATATTTTTTACTTTTCATCCAAGAAGCCTGCCATGCTACAGTCACTAAAAAAATTTCTTATATATTTATACACCAAGGTGCCTCTGGCCTAGCAATATCCAGCAAGTCACTATTAACCATTGACTTCAAAATTACTCGTAGTGCAGTGCTCATCAGGTCATTCTGACATGTTTCAATACAAACTTCCCTTTCCTGCTTTCCCTTCACCTCTGGCAAATCAGTACTTCTACCATGGCTGTCCACAATGACTGGAAAACACTTTCCTAACATCTGCTTTTAGCCACTCAGCCTCCAGCCCAGTTGTACTGTCAGCAAATCCATCCTTCGGTCAAACCAATCCCTTTCCTCCTCTCTCCCAACATATGTTGTCTTTCTTACAACAGTGCCAGTGTTTGGCATTTAAATTATCTTCTTTTTTCAGTTCTATAAACATCTAGAAAGTAAGCCTTACCTGGCACTGAAAATGGAGTTAGACTGTCCTGTTCATTTTCCTCCTCTTGGTTCCCCACAGGGATGTTTCCATTTTCGATATTCTCTTGTCTCCTGTTCTGAAGTGCTTTGCTTGAGCCATTGGCAGATTGGATTAACCGCTGACGCTGCAGTGTCAAAACACAAAACTGCCATAGTTCAGAAGGTATTTACTTTGTGAAATCTCAGTTTTGCTCTCTGTCCTGCCCCAGTCACATAAGCCATGAAGCTTTCTCTTCAAGCTCAAAAGCTTTCTCTTCAAAGCTTTCCTTTCAGTCAACAACAAACCTGTCAGTGGTCTACCTGTCTTCATTAGGCATCAGGCTTCACCAGGTTAAGCACCCACTTAAAAACTACTGGCAGGAATCTTTCAAGCCATGAAGGAGAATGTTGTAATATTTGTTGTTCCACGCCATGTTTTAACCAATGTGGTTATTCTAAAGAACTTCTCACTCAACAGTTCCCACTCGAACCAGCAACAGCACCACAATCAAATGGTAACACCCAAGACATCTCTGCACGATTAGAATTTGCTCATGAATGACTCATTATCCAGGAGTTTTCCTTCTCAGATCCAATTCTTCTCCCTTCTCAACTCCATTCATTGAGGTAAATTTGAACTTCCTATTTTTAATTTCAAAAGCAAGACTAATCCCTGTTGCCCTTGTCCAAGTAGATGAAGCTCATAATTGGCCCTGCAGACGTGTGTAAGAACTGCTGCAGTTCCAATACACAGCACAACAATTACAGGGATAGGTTTTAAACATCAGTATATATACCCACTCATGCACTGGAGAATGTTAGATGCAACAGTAAGTTCTTACTTTTACATATTAAAAAAATATTTTTAGTTCATTAGATGAGGTAATTCAGGCTTGATAAGTGTTCTCTGTTCCTGACAAACTAGCAAATTCCTAAAATTTGCTCTGAAATGCCTTGAAAAATAAAATAACTGCACATCATGCAAAAAAATTTCTGAAAGCAGTATCAACATACTATAGTGAAAAATAGAGAAAAATCCTATCTGAATACTTTGCAAAACTTGTGAAATATAAGTGAGAATACATAAGATCCAAAATGCTTAAGTTTGGAGAATGTTTTTTGCAGATGCTGAAAGAGACAAATGTCAGCTTTCTACCCACACAGCCATTAAGAATTTTACTCTGATCAATGAATTGACTTCAAGGATCACAGAGTCAACTGTTGTCATGTGCCCTGTCTGATCTTCTACTCCTGACCATAACATCTTTCACTATTTTACTAGATTTTTGTTACAAATATATTAATGGTGCTCTCTTTTCTTGTGTATTCATAAGGCTGGCTAAACACATCAGCTGTGTTATGATGTTGAAATCTATTTACTTGGCAGAGTAAATACCTCTCATATTTGATATGGGAGCAAACTATAAAATCCAGCCTTTATAAAACCCAAGGTTGGTAAGCCAAAGACTTCACCCCTAGTACTTCAGCAAGCTCAGAATAGCCTCACTTGCCAAGTCCTGCCACTTCAGCTGCAGGGTAGGGAACAAGCAATATACAGTCGTGACAATGTATCAAGTAAGAGAATGAAACTGTCCAGAGCAAACTCCCCTCATGAAAATATTTTGGTCCATTTTTATTTTGAGTTGAGGATTACAGTCAATACTAAAAAGATAGGCAAATTTCTGAAGGGATCCTGAAGTGTTAATAATACAAGAGCAGTTTTTAAGAATTTTGGTTGCCTTGCCCATTATCTTTTTTAACCTGATCACTTTTGTAAAAATCAAAACCAATTCTTCTGCTATAAATAAAATCTAAATGGGCACATATGCACACACACACACTGAAATAACCATCTTCTGTCAGGGAGATAAGGCAGTCTCTCCTTTTTGATTGCCCTCCCATTAGAACAGGCAGAATCATCAGATGGGAATGAATCGTCAAATCTGTTCTCATAGAGCTGCTTGAGAAAGACACAGTTCTATCCCAACCGCAGGAACATGGGAGAATCTAAATTCCAGGATCACTCTGAGCACAGCTCTTTGGTAACCCCTCTGCCTCACGGTCATTTTTTGTTTTCCTAATGAATTACCTCGTTAATGATGAGTCGGCTTGCCATCCGCATTCTGGTGCGTGGTCCAAATTTATTTGTAATCATGATCCGTAATCCAGCTTCAGGGAACCGGTACTTGGGAGGACTGGAGCAGATGATCTCATCCACCATCACAACGCTGTTTTTGCCATACTGCTGTATCCCCTTCACTAATGACCACAATGGACAGAGTTAGCAGTGTCATTGACCTTACCATGCATCCCATCACCTAGAGTCAGGTCTTCTCAGGCTCAGGTGGGGAAAATAATGATGTGAATGCCTGAATTTACGAGTTCCTTTCCTTTAATATTTCTGCAGCCTGGTGAATCTGCTCATCGGTTGTGTGCCTTGATTAGATCACATGCTGGAAAAGGATTTCACTCTACTGAGGTAGTCACCAAGCCACTATCAGGTTAGTGGGAGCAGTTTTCCCTCACCTGTCCATGCTGTAGTACCAGTTTTCTTTGCTTACATCTCACTAGAGTTTTGTACTCTTTCTCTAGAAGTGTTTGCACTGTGGCAGTGTAGACAGCACTCCTGAAACCTCTAAAGGTCTTCCATTGAATCAAGGTGCTGCACATCCAGAAGACCCTAAGGTTGTGCTCACTCCTTTGGGAAATCTTCACTTTACCTTCACAGAATATTACCAGTATCTCTCACATGAAAAGATTTGAAAGGATGAGAAACAACAACTGTCAAGAACAAATCTATGCTATAAATAAGCCTCTGTTAATATAAAGGAACCCATACCAAGTTTAGAATTAAAAAGTTAACAAAGTTCTACCACGTTAAGAACATGTAGAGACAAAATTTTATTGGGAATCAACACAAGTACAGGCAGGGACTTTAGGAGCTCACCAACAAACCAATATTCTCACAAATGCTACAGACTACACATAGCAAGCAGAGCAAGGCTCAGCAGACAGGAGACATACCCATGTGGTGTTAGAAAGCAGGGCAGGAAATACATACATGACTATAATAAGTATTAATTATTACATATAATAATATGTACAAAAAAATTCTTTGGTGCTTGTTTTCTGCTTTGCTTAGCTTGGCCTCCCCCTCTCCCTCCCCTTTTGCATTGTTACTTACATTAGGAAGAGGAGGAGAATTTAGGAGGTAGAAGTGAAAGATAATTAGTGCATGGTTCCAGTCAGGAAGCAAAGGAAATCTAAGAAAACACTCAACTCAAACAATGGAATTAAAACAGACCTGTTCTATACACAGAGAAGTCTATATTGTTACTTTTGCAATGTCACAGTGTTGAAATATTTTTGTTTTTCAGGAAGACTGGATCCATGCATACATCTAAGTCACATCATGCAATAAAGGCTTTGCAGTCTCAAGCATCTTCTAGCATATTTGCAGTTGAAGAAATACACTCTCCATAATGATTCAGCAAGAAAAACCAGAAACTTGTAAATCACCAATAAACATCTGTAACTTTTACCCTTCAGCATTTGAGTGTCTTGCCTTGTTTCACTAAAATGGGTTCAGTGAGTACACTGGGGTCACCTGATGTGTCATAAATATAAGATCTCTGGTTTCACAAAGAAATGTGCCCTACTCAAAGAATCCACCCTGCAGTCTTGCTTCCAGCTTAACATCTCTTATACAGAATAGAACTAGTAGTAATTGTACATTTTCTAAATGTAAAGGACCAATTACCCTTCTCCATCCCAACACATAAAGCAAATTAATCTCACTGAATACTGTGGGTGATGATGCAAATAAGAAGCTCATCCACTCCAGTGACTCTAGGTGTGTAGTAGCTTTCCTGTGAAGGAATATACAGCCACACAGGTTTCCTAGGAATCAGTCCTCACAGAATAGGACTCAACCACATAAACGTAACTTTTGCTTTAGTTAAAGAAAAAGAAATGTTTGACAGCAATGCTAGTTTGACAGCAAAAAGGCCAGATATTAACAGTCTCATCAGATTAACTGCTTCCAAGTGAGTTCCTCCAGAGAATTAACCAAAATGCTTCATCTTACAGGGACATTAAAACATGGAAGCATTGAAGTTACTCTGAAACTGTTTCTTAGACCCCTGTGTAGACAATGAGCAAACACTCAGCTTTGATAAAAGTACCATAATTAAATGATGTAGAATACCTCATGCTAAATATATATGTAAGTAACAGCTATTCTGATTTACTGCGGCACAGTGCTTTTATTATTTTCACTATTTTCAGCTTGACTCCCTATGCCTGTTAAAATACATCCTTTAGCCCCATATAGTATGGACTCCACCTAAAAGTTGTTTTAAGAAATGTGAAAAGGAGAAAAGCCTTTCGCACTTCTTAAAAAAAAAATCTACTGAGAATAGCTTTTCTTTCCAACAAACTTACTGCTCACCACCAAAGGTTCATCACCAACAGCCCTGCCAAAATCAACAGAAAGCTTCTTGATGACTTTAGCTCTGAAACTTGGTCCCACAGAAACCCATTTATGTCCACATTTCTGGTTCCAGGCAGGGGTCAAACCATGCCACCTGGTGGAAATTTGCATCAATGTAATAAAAGTCAAGGGTAATACACATTTGTTCTTTGAAAATTGGAGCAGTATTCACAAAGTACATCCATTTTGCCTTTAACTGTGTGTGCAGAACTCACTATTGAAATGAAATTTTTCTTATGGTGAAAATCTCCTTTTTCTTTCTGAAACTTGAGTGATGAAAAGTTTTATATGGTACCACAGGAAGCTCTTGAAAGTATGAAACTTACAAGCATAAAAGAGCTTTACAGTGTTACACTTTTTACCTGCACCCTGACCAACAGACTATCCTTGCTAGAAACAAAGTTCCTCATTCAAAGCAACTGTTTCTTTATGGGGAGTAATCAGGCGTTTCTCCTGCGGAAAATCAGTTTAAGGTCAAACCTACACCTTGGCAAAGCCAAGGGAGGTTTTTTTGGTGGATCCTAAAAGCTGTTAACCAGTGGTTGAAAGCAAGGCAGAGGTCAGTCCCAGTTCTCTTCTTGCTATTAGCAGTGCTCCTTTCTAAAAGCTGCTACAGGGGAAAATGCAGCTCAGCTTGTGAAGCCAGCATGTGTCAACTAAGAGGGAGTCACTGATGGGTCATGGCATATTTTAAGAGAACAGGAGGGAAGAAGCTAGAGGCAGCCATGTGACAGTTTTCTAGGACAGCATCTTAACACATAAAGCAGGGAGACTAACACTGCCATCCTCCCCTCTCACTGCTCACTCCAAATCCTTATTCTCTTCTTTCTGTACTTTCTCATCCCAAGGATGTTTGCCTATGACAGTATCTACACTCTCACTCTTTGGACAACTGTCCCTCCAATGCAGCATGTATTTGTGTAATGGCTGCTGGAGAAGACAAAAGGAATCTGACTGAAACTGCAGTATCAGTGCATCTTTGAGGCCAAATCAGAAAAGAAATCTGATGTGAACAGTTGCTAGTGAAGCTTTCTTGCTTCTTTTCTCCATGTTCTTCACAAGCATTCAATAATCTACACATTTCCTTGGAAAGGAAATAGGTGGACAGGCCAGCACTCTGTACTATCATCTCTTTACCACAAGGGCCAGAGAGGAGAGTCTGCTGGGAGATTACATCAGAACCCAACAAATTCCCCCAAAGTAACCAGTAACATCTGTGGTGTTTAACTGGATTACCCTTTTCCCATGCTGCCACTTGAATACAGGAGGCATCTACGGAACCTTGCATGGACAAAAATCCACATCCAAGTGACAGATCTCACTATAGCAGAGCCAGTGCTCCCAGAAGTTCATTATAAAATGAGACAAAAGTATTTCAAAGCCACCACCATTTAATTATGCTGCAATGTCCTATGAGAAAAAAATTTAAACTAGTGTTGTCTAAACACCTTACCTAGGACCAGAGCAGCAGTGTTTTGTCACTGAATAAACCTGTAGATACCTATATCTACCTTAAAGAAATCACAGCCTAAACACTAAAAGCAGAAAAGAGTGGGATTCTCTGAGTCTGCCCTAAATTTCTGTTTGGCATTATTTGTTATTACATGAGGATCTTTCAAATGCTACTGATATTGCTGGTGAGCTCAGCCTCTTAGAATGGGAGATGTTTCCCAAGAACAAAGTGAGGAGACTTCATTTATTTAGAGCAGCCCAAGTGCTCACTAAATTGTGCTTTGAAAGTGGAATGATTTTGCTCTACAGAGAAAAGAGGCAATGGAAGAGAAGAGGGATAAGACAAAGATAAAAACAGGATCAGAAAACAAGCAAAAAATACCCAGTTATTTTTGCTTACTTTCAGTACCAGAAGCTGGCTATCATCTTCTTTCCTTTATGACTGACACAAATAACAAAGAACTTGCATTTTTCAGTTTTATATATGTGTCTGGTGATGTACATAGACTATTTAGGCATGTGAAAACCAGTCTTTTGAGGATTTGAACTAAACATGTAACCCCTCTTGCTCACTGATTGGTCCATGTCCTCTCCTTCAATATCCACATCTCAGCTTCTCATTCCAAACTAATTTTTAAAGTGAAAATTGCCTTCTTCCTGGTAAAAAAAATGTATTTGTTTCACAATGATGTAACTCATCACTGAACAGGAGATAAAAAGGGAGCAAAATTGCCAATGTGCAAAGCAGTTTGTTTTCAGAATATATTTAAAAAACCCAATACTTTTTTTTATGTGGCAATCTGACTGCTGAGTTATCAAGCTAACCCTGCTTACGATTGAATAGTGACACTGTTTTGATCCGCATTAAAGAAATAAAAAGGATACCCTGGGAACTTTTTCCAAGTCCTGTCTGCTCAGCCTTACCTTTCCACAGCAATGGAATGGATGGGTCATCACAACTAGAGGCATAAAATTTATTACCATCTTCAAGCTCATTGTTGACTGTGTCACCATTTCCAACATTCTTGCTTTTAAGGGTGAAGAAATTTTGCATCCTCACATTGTACCTGAAAGTGCAAAGGAAAGGTCTAAAAAAGTTGGATTTTTGCATTTTCTTGGCAAACTTTTAAGTCATCTGAGAACTACTTACGCAGGCAAGCAATAAAGCCTAGATGGCATGTTCTCTGACAACTAACAGGACGTGAACAGAAAGGACTGTCCAACTCAGTGGCAAGCTGAGAGGAAAGCAAGGACAGCACCCATCTCTCATGACATACAGCAAACTGCAAAAAGGCACTAGAGCAGATTTAGTGAAGGCAAAACACTGGAGCTGTGGTTTTTGGAGCCAGGACATTCACTATACAGCACCTTCTTTCCTCCTGCATCAGCTCACAATTCACCTCACTTTTTCTTTCAGTACTGTGTTCCCTGTGGGAGGGGTTTTGAGCATTTCTGGGACTGCTGACCATACCCTTCTAAAGACAGCATATATCTATTTTAGCACTAGAGTGGGATCTAAGAGGGCTGTCAATTAACTCTGCTAAGACTTGATGGAGGAGAAAAGGGAGTTCCAACAGGGTGATTTGTGAGGGGAAGGCACCAAGGGATATAAGTCTAAGCAACTTGCAATAGAAGGGTGGACTCACAGACACTTGCAGTAACAGTCAGACCTCTGACCCTCCTGTCAGAGGCAGTGACACAACAGAAGATGTCAGTGAACAGCCTGGTATGAGATGGTCTGAAGATAAATAAATGCTTAGCACTCTGTCTAATGCTCCTTGACCTTGTTCTCCAGGGAGTACAAAAAAGCAACAGCTGACATGATGTGTGTTCACAAACCAGAGTACCCTGCAAACTTTTCATATACCTTTGTATAAATTACATTTTTTCTCAAGTTTTTTTCTGAAAGCTACTTTACCTCTGTGCACTGTGAAAAGGATGCATGAAAGTATTTGCTGCTGATTGAGCACAAACCTAGAATCAAACTGGTTAAGCATAAAACCCAACAGATCTTACACAGAAACATGACTGGCTGTATTGCTCTCAGGCAGGAAGGTCAAGGACAAAACAAGACCAAAAAGAATGATGGTCAGTTAACATCTAAAGGTAAGGAGAAGTACTTACTTCATGATAAGTATGTAGAATGAATACATAATGATGAGTACAAGGCTCTCCCACCTCAAAAAGACAAAAAGAAGTGTTAGAAGGCCATTCAAACAGCTGTATGCTTCACAAGTTTTATGTAGGAGTGTGCCTTAAACATCCGGTACAAGTCACATTTGTGCACACAGGACAACATCATTAAGATTAGACAGTGTCTCAGCAGAATGAGAGGGGAAGCCGACTCTCAGTTTCACTAAACATGCAAATAAAAAGCAATGCATGTATTTCAGAAATGTGCTATGCAGACTGAAACCACAGCCACCCTCTGAGGTAACATCAAGGCCTTTTGTCATTTCAGTGCTGAAGCACAGGCCAGGCACCCTGATAGCACCACTAGAAGGTGCCTATGATCTTCCACTAGGATTCACACTGGAGTGTTCTTTGGAACACCTGGCATCCCCATAACTGTTAACAGCCAGAATCGGAGCAGAAGAGTTTTAGTGACTCTCTCTCCACATGGGAATCTTCAGGCCTTACACAGAGCCTATGTACTTCCTTATTGCTTCCTGGTTCTTACATTTTCTTTTAGCTTTCCATGACCATCACAAAAACTAAGTCCAAACAAAATACATAGGATTTCCTAAGTGATCAACCCAGCTCACACTCTCAGTGTGTAGAATGAAAGCCAATTACACTACAACTCGATTTACTGGTGAGCCTCATGGCAAACACAGGACTGCATGGAATAATTTACACAACTTACCATTCTATTTTCTCATCATATATGAACTAGAAGAAGGAAAAAAAGGAAACACATAAATTGAGCATTTCTCTGATCTATCTCAAAAAACCATCAATTTTTTTCAGCAGATATCAGTCATATCTAGACAGACCTACTCAAGTTTTGACCCTTTCTAACCAGAACTTCCAGTGTATGGATTGTGCCCCTCACAAAACACAAACCTTGGAAACAAGGCCTGGATCCCTGTCAGTGGCTGTTTTAAGTACTATTAAAGGAAACAGTACAAGCATGTGAAAGACAGACAGATACATGCTCATGTACCCACATGCTACACTGTGCAAATGACAGCAGCAAAGTCACTTATTCCAAAAAAACTTAATTCTTGAGTCCTTCTAACAGCTAGACTAGTTTTAGCAGAACAGATAGCCATTTCATTTCTCCACTTGGGTGAAGTGGTTATACACATTTTACTCCACCCTGTGTAACTGCTGTTACTGAATACATAGCTAGTGATCCACTTGTATTACAAAATACAGACTAAATGGATTCTTCCCTGCCTTGCCACCAGACACATTAAATGTGTACATTCAGGAACCACACTGCTCTAGATGAATAAAGTGGTATTTCACCTGTGCTCTACATGGAAAAACTTTCCCAGAATCTGAAATAAAATTACTGTGTAGAAGCAAGAAACAGCCACCTTCTCTATTTAAAATAGATGTGTAGCTCAAAATTTTTCACCTACACAAGCAGTCTCCTGGGTCTCAGGACTGTTATGCACTGCATAACAGTATCCTACCAGTCTGCAGAACTTTACAAACCCTAGGTACAAAACAAATAGACCCCCACATATTTCATGGGGCTGTATGAAATTTTCATATTTATACAACATTATGGAGCTCAGCCCTCAGTTCCAGATGCCACTAGAACCAGCTAGGAAAATAATTATTTGCCAGTGTGTATCAATAGTTAGCAGGCTGGTCCTTCAAAAATTCAAGCAATGAAACACAGTAAGATAAGAGAACTACTTACAACAATAAGAATGATCACAGATATTGTGTAGTATACAGAATCCCGGAACACAGCCCACTGGGTGAGACAAACCACCTGAAAAATGCCACACCTTCAGCCATCAAAAATATGGGATTTCAAAAACAAACAAACAAAAAGGCCCCTATCTTAAAATAACTTTGGTGTGTGAGCAGAGTAATTATTATTATTATTATTATTATTATTATTATTATTATTAGCAACAATTCTGAAACCAAATGCAGTTTTATGCTACCATGAAGAAGTATCAGTCTCTTAAACAATCTATAATAAGCATCAGTAATAAAAATCATATAGAAACTTCCATTATTGAAATACATTTCTTACTACTGATACTTGATTTGGTCATAATTTCAATTGTAAAATACAATTCATTGTACTGCAGCAAATCAATTGTTCCTTGTTCCTTTTATTGGGGGATATATTTGACTTACTACCTGACAAAATATGATAAAAGGTTTAACCATCTATTGAGTAAATGGAGAAAATCTCATGCTTGTGTCCCAGATTCTTTGACTCTCATCAGCACCAGGAAGGATCAGCAGATGCCACTGATCAGCTGACTGTAAACACAGTACTGTATGAAGAGGAACCAGTTTCCTCTGTATGCTACGTGTTCAGAGTGCTGACACTACAGCTGAACTTTTTGGAAATATTCGCTATTTGTAAATTCTTTCCAATCTTTGAAGTTTTTCACAATGCCACTTTTGTCTGTGATTTTGTCTTTTTTTTTAACATATGCTCATGGAAACCCTTTAAGTGTAAGCAATTGTACTATGTAAAGACAAGTATTTTACTAACCTGTCCTGCAAACAGTCCACAGACACCAACAATGCAGAGGATGTTGAAAACTGCTGAACCAACAATGGTCCCAACTCCTACATCTCCATGAGTGATAAATACACCTGCAGAGGGAGCAAAACATACATAACTACCTCTGTCATCTAATTTTAGGTCACTCAGAAGATGTACTACTTGTAAAATAGAGACAGTTTCAAAGATTAACCAAAACATGTTTCATAATTAAGGCTTGCTTCTCTGTGTAGTAATTTGTGCATTTAGTCTAGCTAGTGGCTCTCCCGCTGTGGCTTAAAATGTCTACATATATACTTTCAGTAAATGATTTCTTAACTAGCTAGTTCAACAATAAGTTCTCTGTTTCACAGCTTAGTTTTCAGTTGTGCAACAATCCATTCAAATGAGCATAAAACATCTCCAGTCACATTAGAAGCATGGATTTTATTTAAAGCATAGAATTTTTTCTCCAAAGTGAGCAACCAGATAACTTTTGTTAAAGTTACTTGATTTCTAAAGGGAGAAAGGCTAACACTCACTGCTTTTCAAGAAGTTGAATGTGAGGTTATGGTGCATTCCTTTGGACTATTTCCCTAAAGTTTGTAAAAATATCAGTCAGGAAAAAGCCTACAAAGGCTTTTCTAAAGAGTTATCAAATTTAGGCCATCGGGCTGCTAGAAAGCCACAACCTAGTTGCCATTACTGAAATTTGATTGGACAAATCCCACAGCTGGATGCTGCTATCAAGGGCTATGGGCTGCTCAAAGGGACAGCTGAGAACAGTGGTGGGGGTGGCTGCCTATGAGGAAAGGCTGAGGGAACTGTGTTTGTTCATCCTGGAGAGGAGAAGGGTCGGAGGAGACATTTTTACAGCCTTTCAACACTTAAAGGGATGTTACACGAAAGAGGAGGACAAACTTTTTAGGATCCCTAGGACAAGGAGTAATGGTTTTAAACTAAAAGAGGGTAGATTAAGACTAGATAAAAGGAATAAATCTTTTCAAATGAGAGTGGTGAGATGCTGGCACAAAGATGGCCCCACCACTGGAAACATTCAGGGTTTGTTGGCTGGAACTCTGAGCAACCTCATCTAGTTGGAAATGTTGCTGCTCACTGCAGGGCAGCTGAATTAGATGTCCTTTAAAGGTCTCTTCCTCTAGATGGGGTCTCATGAGAGTGGAGTAGAGGAGCAGAATCACCTCCCTCAACCTGCAGGCCACACTGCTTTTGGTGCAGCTCAGGATACAGTTGGTTTTCTGGGCTGCAAGTGCACACTGGCTGCACAGTGACAGATCATGATGAGCTTCTCATCATCCAACACCCCCAAGTCTTTCTCCTCAGGGCTGCTCTTAATCTATTTCCAAATATATCAAATTACTTCTCAAGGGACTTCAATAAATCTCTTCTTTTGCGCCCTGTGTTCAGAATCAGACATTTCTCTCTGTGTTTTGAGAGAAGACTCACAGTTCCATGAGATATTTTGAGTAGTTAATTATACCATGAACCACAGACTAGCTGACAGCTGGAATTGCTGATTATAAATTGTCAGAAGAATGGGTACCTGTGCTTGATCTGCTGCTGATTTCTTAACAGCAGATCTCAAAAAAGCTTGTGTGTGGGCTCCATACCTATAACAGATGCAAACAGTTCTGGGGTGGAGCTCCCTGCTGCCATGAATGTGGCTCCAGCAACATCTTCACTCAAATGTAGTTTCTAGAAGAAAACAACTGGTAATTTCAGCACTGCTGCTGTATTTACATTGTGGAGTTCTACGGCTAGATATGTAAATGAATAGTCAATTGTGGCTTACATGGAGCTGACTAAAGAAAAGTATCTCTGCAGATTCAAAAGGATTGTAAACATCTCAAATTGTTTTTATTAATTTACTTTTGTAACTCTAAACATAGTCATTCAATTCTCCAACTCCTAGGGCTTCTAAAATCGAAAACTGAAAATCAGCAACAGAAAAATATAACCTTTGTGAATAGATCCTACAAACAGCAGGCTTGATTCTGGCTTCACTTTTCCACTGTGTTAATCAAAAGTGAGTCCGCTGACACAGATAAAATTAGTCCAGTTAGACACAGAGGGCTGTGTAAGGCAGAGAGATGTATTTTTATGACAGGGTTTCTTAAGCTCTAATAGGATATAGATAACTTAGAGTTCTCAGGCCAGCATAAACACATGCAGGTGTATAAGTGGGTTGCATCAATTTAGCAGTATGAAGATCTTTCCCTTGAAATATAAACACAGTTTTATGGAGGAGTTTTTTCCTTTTTCAAAGTCTCTAGGCTCATCTTTAGTGCATTATTTTTCTTTCAAGGATAGAAAAGTAAATAGTGACAAAAGAAGAAGTAAAAAAATCCTGTATTTTTCAAGCAGTTTGACTGATAACATCTTAAGCTGGTAACAATGGCATCCTACTCATCTTGACAAAACATAAACATAAATATGATCTATTAGCAGTCATACTGCTGCAGGAGCTCAAACCTGAGTGTGCTATCTGAACTCCTGGTAGCTGTTTAAATGTTCAGCAGAACACGAGATAAGATGTAAAGACTTTATGAAGGATCAGTAACCAGTAACTGGTACAACCAACTGGTATAACTTAAATACGGTGTCTAAGGTGTATGCTGAATACAGAACATCTGGAAAGGAAAAGACCCCAACTGAGAACTTTACTACTGCTGATCACCTCCCTTATTATTCTATTTGTTCCTCTACTGGTAAGTGTAGGCTTACAACTCTGAGTAACACTAACAGGTATTTAGTACATCTAGCAACAAGAAAACAGACTTTTAAACTAGCTACAAAAAACCAACAAAAACCCAGGAGTTTTTCAGAAAATGGTCATTCTTATTTTTGTTTAAAAGCAAAGGAGATGAGATTTTAATTTTGCCTTTAAAAAGGAGTTAAAATCTATATTTGTATTATATATTTATTTTGTTCACCAAAATCATACTCAATACAACATTTACATGCCATATATAAATTCTACTCTGTCACAATCAACTCAATTAGAATCCTACACGTACTTTTGCAAAGTCTTCTCAAAAATTATGTAAAGGCATTATGTTACTTTTATTCTTTTTTTGCATATAAAATATGTATTCTGATTCTATATCCAAGGTACATAATTTTCTCATACATTTTCTCTTTTTTCCACTTTATGCTAGGACCATATATACTTCCTTTCTCCTTGCTGACACGGTGGTAGATGTGCCATAAGATTTGCATAGTCACCACATTAATTTTCCTACTTATGATATCTCTCTACAAGTTGCTTTTTAAAAAAAGGAGCACAATAAGAAAACCAAACTCATCCATAACCCATACCTCTCCTAGTTACATGCTTCAGGTATTTAAGAGTGGGCTTTGCCATCTGATCTCATTAAATCTTTAATTTTTTTCTGCTTGAGTATGGCCAAAGAAACAAGTGTGCACAGACCACTGGTTCATTTTTTGATGGAAGCTCCTATCATTTGAAAAGGACTGAAGCAAAAAAGTTGACTGGAAAGAACTCTGAACAATGATGATACAAAATTTTTGATTCTCTAAATAATATTCTCTAAATAAGTTTCTAAAAGAGGAATAAAGTTCATTAACATACCTCACAAATTTTCTCTAAGGATGGAACAAAGAAGTCATCACATACTATGGCCAAAGCATAAAACATATAAAGAGCCTGTAAAGAAAATAAATTCAGGGAATACTTCAGATTTTTCCTGTACATGAAAAGAGGAAAAAAGGCAATGCTACCTTCATAGAAACTAGCAGAAATACATAGCTTCAATTTTTATTCCGTTCCAAATAAAAATTTCCCAAATAAATCTATGACATAGAACCGGATTTTTAAATGTAAGATCTCATTTAGAACAAGAATGTTTGTCAGACCCTAAAATATGAAAGGTACCACACTTTTGACAGAACAGGATGTCCCAACAGATTTCATATAACGAAAAGTAATAGGCAGAGCTGCAAAGTTAGGTAGTCCTCCTCTATATTTTTAACTAATTATCAGACCAAGTAATTAAATAGAAAGTAAAACCAGGCTGATTAAAAATACTCAGGAAATAATATACACCTGGAAGTAAGTCGACCCTAGCCATGGATCACTGCACCAAAACACTTGGGAATGATCCTGGTTCCCTGCATATATGTGATTCTCCCACTGTCTTATGCAGCTTTATGTGCTGTGCCCATGGAGTGGACTTAATCCTGCTATTGTCCATCAAACACAACTCCTTTATACTTTACTTTCCCTGAGCTGGGAATGAAAAACTGGAGTCTGCAGGCCTCACTTGCCTTGTTTTTAATACAATAGGAAATAAAACTCCACATGATATTTTCTGTATTTCTTCAGGGTTGGTTTGGGTTTTTTTTTTAAATTATAATGGCATCTATTACATAGAGCCACAAAAGAAAATAAAGAGACTCATGAAACTTCCACATCATGCTCGATGTCATCAATGAAAGAATCCCAAACTCTGTCTATACAACATGAAATACAAGTCATGTGATCCATTCAGGCAGGATTTTATCTCCAAGAGGATGAATGAATAGGTACTGGAAATTCAGACTTGCATAATTTTCTTAAATCGTGGTGTCATAGGATCATTCAGGTTGGAAAAGACCCTTAAGATCATCAAGTTCAACTGTTAATCCAACAATACCAAGTCCACCACTATACCATGTCCCCAAGGTGTTACCTTTTAAGAAACTGTACTCATGTAGATGTACTAGAAATACTCAAATCAAAGTATTAAAAACTTGTTGATATATACAGAACTCTACTTAGCAAGGTCACTATGATGACTAATATCTTATTAAAAATAAAAATAGAATAAGAAACATAAAAGGAAAACAAAAATGAAGCACAGTAGAGAAAAACTTACAGCAATGATATGAAGCAGAATTCCTCCTTGCTGGCGTTCTTTATTTGTAAATATATCTTCAGGAAACTCATTAATGGCTGAAAGAAAAACATACTTTTTAAAAAACAAATGTACAGCATGTATAAACGGAAGAATGAAAAATAAGGAAGCATCTGTAGAAACATATGACCAAACATAAGTGCCTCCTTTTAATGTATTACATTATAGCTTGCCACTTCAGAATTTCTTTAGTGCTCTGTAGTTTTGAGACACTCTGTAACCACAGTTGACACTCTTACAGGAACACAGTACAGGGTAATTCACAAATTATTGGTCAAGATGCAGCAATGTGCAATGCTTTAATCTATTTTATATGTTTTGTAAACATTTTAAGATGCCAACAGAAGCATACATGCATGTAACAGCCAAGTAGGTCCCTTATAGTAATACACTGCTATATATAACAATATAGTAATATCTAGTATAATAAAATACCATTCACTCCACGTAATATCATTCCCTCCATGAGAGTGGAATACTCTTCTGGTATAGTACTGAAATACCATCAGTTTTAAGAACTTCTTGTCAGTTACATTAGCTGACAAAAGCAAAATTTTTCAGAGAAGTTATTTCCTACCAAATGAAATAATGTACAGTAAAAAATTAGGAAGCACACAAGGCATGTGTTTTTTAATGAATTCTGCCTATTAAAAACTAATATTATATGAAGTAATTAGGAACTAAAAAAGCATTAAGGAAACTTCTCCTGTGGGAGAAAAGACCCAGATCTACAGCTGCTGGCATCTTATACAACATGGCTGTTCTTACATTTCTGGTGAAAATACCATGCCCACATGGATGTATTCAGGACACACATACTACTTTTCTCATTGCAACCCCCATTTTGTCCTCTGTCTCCTCCATTCAAGCCGTGGCTGTGACAACACACATTGGACAGCAAAGAACAGAGCCTTGGCCTGAGTCTCCAGCAATGATAACAGGACCCTACACATGGGCAGATCTTTTCACATAACTGGATGCAAAGGTGTGCAGCTCCCATCACAGGTGTTTGTGCCAGAAGTGCCATCCCCTTACTGCCACCACATGGCAGAAAGAATGTATCCCTGCCCCCTAACTTGTCAAACTGGATGTGTCATCTGGAAAGCTATTACCTACGTGGTAATCTCATTCAGATGACTGTATAATATTCACAGTAGAATGTTAAAACTGGTTAAGTTAGTATAAACCAAAGTTTTAAGAAGCATGAATAAAAATCAACATTTTTCTAATCTTTCTAAGGTGACTTTACTTATCTGAAGTTAATACCAAATAGGAAATCAGAAGCCCCGAGGACATGAAAGGTAAGAGCCAGAAAATAAAACAGAGTGTAGGCATCTAGTCACAAAACAAAAGCAAAGCAGCTTCACTGCAAACTGCCTTGCTTCATAGACAGTGATAACAGTATATTCTGGTGATAACAGCATTAGTAATAAATAAATACTTGTAAAAAATACCCGCGTGTCTCAGAGAGGTACTACTACATGAATTAACATGAAGACAGCTTTTCTCAAAGATAATGAGCCTCTCTACAAAGAACTCATGGTGTGCAGTTTTTCTCACAGTGAGACAATTCAAAACATTCTTTAAAAGTCAGGGAAATTAAAGCTTTGGAGCTTGGTAGGCAAGACATCTTCCTTAATGAAATGGCCACCTACCAGTGAACCACAGTTCCAAGGTACAGTGTGGAGTTTTACTGTATAAACATTTACTGTCTTTACGGCTTTATTATCCAACTAATCATAGGTTAGGTCTATAAATCTATAAATTCTGTATACCTTATCTACATGCACTGTTCTTTATTTACTAGCTGTATCATGGCTTTAGTATTTTAAACTATTTGTTTTTCTTACCTACTGCTGTGATAACCTGGTTTCTCAGGAAAAAGCTGTTTGGATTCCCTTGGGTCCTATTTTAGGCCTGGGAATTCAACAACACTTAACTGAAGGGGGCAGTGGCATTCCCTCATCTGTATAAACTGACAGAGAGAATACAGAGTTGGAGAGAGCAGTCTGCCCTCGTGGTACAAGCTGATGCGTGTGCACAGCAAGGCACTGCTCTGCTTAACACAGATATTTTCTCATGTATGGGAGATGGAGTTATCTGGCTGCCTGAGTGGGAGATAAATCTCCTTGGTTTCTACTGAAAAGAGACAGAACAGATGGGAGAAGGAGATGAAATGAAGAGCAGTACATCTAATGGAGCTAACCTTTGCCAAAAAAAGGAGGGGAACATACACCCATCATCTTAAAACCAGATAGAAATACAGAAATATTTATTCTGCTGGTACTGTTGCGAACTCATGGGTCCTGCAGCTCATCTTATCCAGCACAGATCTCAGGAGGAAGGGAGGGCACCAAGAAAGCCAAGCCTATATTGAAATTGCCATAATTCGGTACCTTGCTCCCTCTCTCCAATCATTAAATGAGTGGGGAAACAAAAGCGCCTTATCCAGTTATGACTTGGAGGGGACACACCACCTTTTTCTCTGAGCCATGGACATAAAAAAAATCCTTGATTATGGCATGACAGAAAGGATGATTCACCTTTGATAAAAAGCTCTGGCTGAGCTGTCTGTGGCTAAAGAGCTATACAAAGCATGCAAAGAGCATAGAGCATGCCTCAGAACAGAATACAAGAGCAGCTGCACAGCATAAGCTGCCTGCATGGCTCTGGAGCACAGAGCTGGCACGAAGCAGCTGGGGCAACCCCGGCAGGCTGGTGACACCTGCCCTGACGTAGGCTGGTAGTGGATTAATTCTGGTACCGTGAGAGCATTGTTCCCACATGCCCTACCCATACTCTGACAGGCAGGCTGCCAATGAAGTTAAGTTTCAGAATCCCCTAAGCCTGACAAGCATCTCAACAACCACGTGGATCTCTGGTTTTATAACCTGCCTTGACATGTGATTTCTTCACCTTATTAGCAGTTGATTTACTCACAACAAACATGCCAAGTCTTAACACCTGTTAAGCATTCAAACCTGCTACAACTCTTAACATTTTTCCTCACAGGGAAAATGGATCTGTAGATTTTTGAAGGTTATGTGCAATCAGCTCTGCCTTTGCAGAAAGGGGGTTAGGCACATAATGTACACAAAAGCTCACTGCCCCTTTTATTGCCTACATCTTGCTCCTCCGTCCCTTCTGGACCCCTTACAGCTACAGATTGCAATGTCCACCCCTTCACCCTGGCACTCAGGGCCTGCTGATCATCAGGCTCACCCAGAATGGATGTGTAAGGGGATGAAGGATAGACATAAGACAGAATTATATACTTCCACTTTTACCCCTTCAATAATCATATTCACAAGCCAGCTTGAATATTCAAAGTTTGTGGCATTTGTTTAAGCACTGCAAACAGCTTTAGGCACCTCTGCACTTAAGTGTATTTCTGCTTGTGTGCAATTCCCTTCTCATATTCAGATCCTCATTTTCCCCAGGCTTGGTGTTGTGTTCATACACATGTAGCTGTGCCTCAGTGACAGTGAACAAACTCATCACTGTGTGCAGAAGTGAGCTTCTTTGTACCTGTCAAGTAAATGCATGCATCATTACCTGGTGTCAGCAGCAAAATGTCAACAGTTTGTGTGACAGGAGTTGAACTTGCAACAGACTTCATGGTACTGCAAATTGCACTAATTTATAATTCCACAAGATTTGATTGAAAGCCAGAAAATCATCACTCCTTCCAACAACATCTCCCTGGAATGTAAGGGTCCTATATCAGCTGAGCTGCAATGAACAGGATAGGTATGTCTTAGAACTACTCTTGCTTTTAAAACATTTGTGACTTTAACCCATACTGCTCTTCAAAATCAGTGCACTGGGAAGATTTTTACAGAAAGATGGTTAGCAACTTTGAAAGCATCCTCCCATATTCTGTTTACCATGAATGTCAAAAGGCTCAGTCCCCTGTCATGTTTCACACATTACTACAGGCGCTGAAATGGTACAGTCTCAGGACAGTGGTGACCTCAGTACATGTAGGTAGTCTCAGGGAATGACCTAATACACACAGTTGATCCTCTTGCACAACCTGTGCACTGCAAATATTGTGATGGTAATTGTGTACTTGAGAAAAGAATAGCGGGTAGCTTTTGCTCATAGGAAAGTATTGCCTTTAGTTATGTAACGTAGTATCAGTACCAGAAACAAAGTCAAACCCAAAGAGCATACCATCACAGTGAAACCAGTTTACTCAAATATAAAATGTGTCATCTGAAAGTCCTCCTTTTTAATAATACCTCCTAAATTGGATGTAACAGATTTGAGTAGTCATTAGAAAATCATAAATGTGCCACAGCACATGAAAGATTTTTTTTTCACAAGGTAACAGGCCCTTAACTCTAAATTGTCAATGAAGAAAAATGGTACAGTCAACAAGTGCATTTAAACATGAAAGCTGGTAACATATAAATCTTAAAAGGACCAAAGAAGAAATGAAAACCAGTTCACTGATCATGTGTGGATGTCCTCTGGAAAACGTAGGAGTTATCAAGCTTTAAGCTCCCATTCCCATTAGCTGTTTCCAGCTTTCTGTAGCAGGATGACTTGTGGATTTTCCCTCATGCTCAGTTCAACTTCTGCTGGATACTAACCTAGGCAGCAGTCTTACAGCAAATCAGAAATGGGTTATTCAAAGAAATACACAAGTTTATTTGAAAAATTCTGCAAGGACACTTTTGTAGAGATAATTCTTTAGTAAACTTGTCTCATGGATTATACTACCTGAGCAACAATAAGAATAATCCAAATGAAGTGCAATGAAATTATTTGAAACACCATCCAACTTTGAGAGGCATTTGTGCATCCATGTAAAACTGTGATGCTGAAGATCAAGCTTTCTATTTGCAGGCAAAGTACCATCTGGCAGGAGGCACACTAAGCATCCTCCTCCATACCTCTCACCTCATAAACAGTAGAATTATGAGCAAATTTTATCTCTCTGGTATATTAATTCAATTTGCATTGCTCAACCAAAAGAGGACTCCCAAGTGTGATTATATGTGCAATGGAAAAGTGGCAGCTTATGAAGCAAATAACTGACTCAACCCTCAACCATGAAATCCATTTAATATATGATTGTAAAGAATGTTATTATTTATGAAATAGCTTGAAAATTCTCTTTCCATCAGTATGAAGTTATGAAAATATCTATACAAAACTGGATTAGCTACATTAAAAAGTAGAATTTATACCTTATTAAATCCTACACTTACACTGAATTTCTTTTGTCTTTATAAAAAAAGAAAAGGATCTTCAGTCAATGTCAAACAATGAAAAAACACATTAAGAATTATCTACCAACCAAAAAATTAAAAGGCATGACAAAAATTCCAGTTCCTGATCTAGGGAGTCAGTGATGACACAAGAATACACAAGTGCTACAACACAAGGATGCATCTGCATACCAGAGAGCAGCACTTCACTTATTACCCTTTGTGTAAATGGTTTTAATGTCCTCAAAATAACTCTAAAAGGTTCCCAAGGTTTGGAATCACGTTTTGTTTGTTTTTTTCTCCCTGACCTCCAGACCATTCACACAATTTCTGAACTCTCCTAACATCTTCTCTTATTAGGACACCAGTTTTCCACAAAGCATGTGTCTAGTCTTCAAAACGCCACCTATGGACACCAACCCTTTTATTTTACATGTCAGATTCCTAAACCAGGGCACCAAAATAATTTTCACCTTCTCCCCTTTTTTACCTGCTGATTCATACTGCATCAGCTCTGTTTACATTACTCTGAGCCAAGGCTGGCAAAGCAGTTCAAACACTGCCAGGGTCCAGCACTGGTGCAGCTTTTTCAGATACAACATGTCATTTCCAGGCTCTGGGGGAATAATTCTGGTTTTCTCAGGACTGAATAAATACCATGGACTAATGTGAACAGTTTAAATTGCACTACCTCTTGACTCTTAACTACAGACATCAGTTACCAGTAAATAATTGTGTCTTCTACATGGAATTTACCTCTAGTTTCCCATTCTGAGGTTCATATATTTGACATTGCCTCTCCATTTTTTTCTCATTTTTTGCTTCCTGAAATTCTATAATGTCTATGGTCTACAGCATCTTGTCTCATTTGAAGGAGAGACCTCTCTGGCTGCGCTGGATTTTGGAGTCAGTTTGGCTGTGTCCTTTTTAAATACAGATAAAAAGTGATGTCCCTGGCAAGATCACTACCTTTTGGGAAAAGGATAATGACTGGATTAACAGTCAATACTGTGACTCACATAAAAAGGGAAGTTATTAAAAGTTCAGGCAACTTTTCATCCCTACAGAAAAAAATCATTCCTTATGTTTTTCACAGGCAAGACTTCCAGCTGCAAACAAGCTGGAGAATCAAACATCACACTATGAGGTTTTGGTATCCTCAGCTCAAGCACAATGAGGTCTTGTTTTAAATTTTTTTACTCCCAGTCAGACTCAAAAATCTCTTCCAGAACTAAAGGATGGAAAGTATTAATGCTAATTGTTCAGCCTAATCACTTATAAACTCAGTTTATTCACCTCACAACAACACCAGGAAGAGGCTGCTTTGTCTGACATGCCAACAGCCTCTTCAAGGGGACTTCACTGCAGGTCTGTTCATAAACTGTATTGCCGGGGGGAAATGACAATCTGGTTTCAATGGGCTTTGAAATCAACCAGACAAGATGCAGCACTTCATTAAAAAGATTATGAAAAGGGTAACATAATTTTAAGACACTGTGGACTAGTGATCTCCTTTGAAATGACCCACTCCATTTGGCACAAAAGGACACTACACATAGTGGGTATTAACTTCCCAGGTTTTTTACCGAGTGTGCACTGGAGCTGCCCTTACATACACTCTTGTATTATGCCTAATGAATAGCTTGACAATCAGAACAGATCACTTTCTCTTCCTTGGTTCCCAAAATTACTCTGTCAGCAGGTAGTATACAAGGAACAACCACCACAGAAGCCGCCCTTGGCAGATTTCCATAAACTACAGAATTTCATAGCAGGACAAAAATCATCCTTGTGCTGCTTGAATATGCAAGCAAGAGGGATCAGCTAAGTGAATTTGGTCCAAGGTAGAAATCTTTTTTCAACATCTGAAGACCTCATTTGGCACAAGGATGCATTATTAATACATTAAATATTATCCACTGATACCCGTGAACAATGGGATCAAAACTGCCCTTCGAAAAGTAAAAGCTGGCTACCATGGCAGAGCTAATAAGAAAGACAATTACATTTAAGAATGGATATAAATGAAGTCACAGGAAATAACATCTTTCTTTATAAAATATCACTGATCCTGTTCCATGAATATCTCTGCTTGCAAAATGACTACAAAAGTACTTTTCTTTACAACCAAGTTCCTTCTACCAGCCCTTCTTCAGTGAATAAAATCAGGTGATTACTACCTCCTTATATATGTTGGAGACAGACCTCCAATAACACAACATATGAGGCTACTACCTGCCAGGTACACCTTCAGTAGAAGTGACAACCACATCCAAATGGCAAAATGACTGGCAAAGTTGACTTGATCCAAGTCAGACCACAGATTAAGTCTGAACTGCTGGCAACCAGAAAAGCTACCAGGTTACTTGAAAACTGAACAGATCACATGTAGAAAACACTGAGAAGAAAGAACTAAGCCATCACAAGACCTGCCACGGCAGCTATCATTCAGAACAGAAGTGCACTTTAAATGAAACTGTGCTATTGTGCCTTCAGTACAGTTAATGCATAATAATAAGCCTTTGAATCCCTTCTACTTCAGTAAAAGCTTCAGCATGGCTCATTTAAAAGCAGCTGTATTGGCACACACCATTCTTTTCCCCCAAATGCAGAGAAAAGGAAACCACATTTAATACTTACAATATACCCCATCCAAGCAGGGATTTTAATCATCTAGAAAAAATGTGATAGTCTTCAAGTTGAAATACCACAAAAACTACACCCGGCTAAGATTCCACCAGGCTAAGATTAAGTTAAACAAATTGCTTTTCTAGAATCAAATGGGCATGAGATAGCAGAGCAACAGCAGACCTTTAAGTCAGGCCTACTAAGACCAGAGAAAGGTATTCAATGAAGTCAGGCATGGATATTGTTTAAACTTTTCCTGCTTAGAAGTTTCTCTTTCTAGATATAGAAGGAAAATTACAGAAGGCAGTTGTAAAAAGATCTACTCAAACATTTATTCCAACCCTGCAAATTTAGGTTTGTTTCCAACAGTGAGTTTTCCTGTACTTTGTCCAAAAAACTCCTTTAACCAAGAGTGAACAGGTAAAATTCAAAGATGCTGCAATAAGGCAAAGGCCTCAAGGCCCATTTGGTGATTTACTGAGGCCAAAATATCCAAGAGATACAGGTAAGAAGTACAGGCAAGGCAACATTTTCATGGAACTCAGATGCCTCACCCAGCCCTTAAAAAAATCAGGCTGCTGATGCCACAAGCTGTGATCTGCTGGTTAATTTTCCAAATTTTGCTTTTATTTCAGAAGGAAGTTGAATTTTGAAAAATTATTTCAAGTTGCACCAACTAAGCTCTCAAAAAACCCTCCAACAGTGTTAAAAACCTCTGGATGAAGTCAAGCTTTGAAGTCAAACATTAAGTATAATTTTTGGTTCCACGTACCCCTTGGTGCTTTGAAAGACTCATTTTCATATGGAAATCAGAAGCACAACAGTTTTTCCATGTGAGTCACACTTATGTGGTATAGCCAAGTGTCATTACTTCTTTGTAAAACATATAATATTTGGTTTTTTACTTTTTCTGAAACCATGGTCCTGAAATCGTGCAATTATGTAAGAACATCAGCTTTCACTTAAAACAAAAAAATCTGTTTCTAGCCTTTGTGTTTGTAGAAGAGGGCACAAGCCCAAAAACCTAAAAGATTTACAAAATCCAGAAGACAAACAGAAAAGAGACCCAGACTTGCTGTTTATCTTTTAAACAAACATTGCAATTTTGTGGGGCCAGGTTTACACTTTTTGAGCACACAAGATCACTAGCATTACTTCTCAGTTCATATGCTTTAGCTCAAAGTCACAAATATATGAACATTCCAGCATGCAGTTTCTGCTCAATAATAAAAAATGACGTCAACATGTTTCTTATGCCACAGACAAACAATCTACTTTACCTTTTCCATGTAAGTAATCCTATCCAAGGCACCTAAGATTCAGCCCTCCAGCTCCTATGTCATGATTTGTTTACTGCAGAAATAATTTTTCAAATGGCAGATTTGCACTGTTCTCCCCAGACAACATCCCTTGGAGTATTTTTTCATTAGAAACTCAAGAAGAAGCTGTAAACAGTACTGCAGTACTTCAAGAACAATCTCTTTAAGTTCTAGCCTCCACTACATAATTCAATACCCTCACATTTGATATGAAATCTGGTAAGTAAAAACCAGCTTCTTAGAAGATCTGGAGACTTCCACATGCTAGTAGCCTATTAAGCAGCACTGGAGATTTGAGGGAGGGAAACTGATTTATACCCTAAATGCATAGTTATCCAGAATAAAAGTTATCTTGATGTAGAATAGAGGCAAGCAGCAGGAGAGTTTTCCACTGTTGTAAAGCAGTAAGATAAACATTACAATAATTTCACAATCTGAAATTACAGTCTTGTTCACACTGTCTTCAATCACAAGGAATGTTATTCCATGGCTATTTAGTATCTGTAAATAAATGTTGCAATGAAATGTTGCTCATACCAACTCACAGAAAGGAGGAGAGACAAACTCTACTTAGAGCAATGCTACACAAAGCAGAATACAAGGCCAAAAGCCACTGAAGTAAAATGAGCAAAAGAAGGAAATAAGAGGAAAAAAGGTACACCAATTTAGTAATGTCACAGCCCAATCATGAAAGATCTGTACAGGGTTTTTTTAGACCTTAGAAGTTAAGTGTAGATGAAAGTACCGTTAAACACAACACACGTCTCTCTTTAATCCAGCCAGCTCAGATACCATTAAAGGGGGAACTACTGTCACACGAGCCTCAGATCATATGGCACAAGCCCAGCTGGAAGCCTGGATATATAGGTCATAGCTGGAGCTCCTGCTTCACTGCTGCTGGTACTACAAATAGCTCACTTGAACTCAGGTATTTCTCTGTTTCTACAGAAATTCTCAAGCTGCAAGTCTGAAGTGCTGCTTTGTGAAACCAGGCATCCCACTGTCACTATCCTGTGTGCATGTACCGTGTGCATGTGCTCCTCATGCCAAAGTAGACATCAATAGTGCAAACAACTTAAATGAGTGATAGCAGATTTTAATTTCTTTCCAAACGTCACTGTCTGACAAGCAAATTGATGAGCTCTTTCCAGCTTATTCTGCACTGGTTTATTACTCAGTCTGCATACAGACTATGAGGTTCCATTCTGCAGAAAATCCCAAATCAACACACCAAAAATACATTTGTACCTGATGGATGGTCGCAAAAGGCTTATCAGGTACCAGACTATAGTGTCCAGCCTTGAGAAGCAAGAAAGGTACATTACTTGGACCATCAGAACGGCACCATGGGAAACCATCACTGTCTATAAATATCACTGAGGTAACTACAAAAATAAATTCAGGGAATTATGGAGTCTCAGAACATAGTAGGAAAAGAATCAGCATCTGAAAGCTAAGGAAGGCAGAAAAAAAAATCAGTTAAGTATATGCACGAATTTCTCAACAAGAGAAGCAATAGGAAAATGACACTCTCATCTAATCATATCAAAGAGTAGCACATATTTAGGCCATATCTTATAGAGCACTTTCTGAAAGCATATACATGAAATTAAAAAAGCCTCTCAGAACACCATCCAAAATTTTATTAAGAAACGTCACACCAAGATGGTGCCCACAAAATACATGTAGAAATTGTTCATTCAAAGAATGTTTTTGAGTCTGGTCTAAATGAGGCAAGACTCCTGTGTTACCAATATCACACTCTGCAGTGCCATTCAAGGAATCTGAACATACAGCTGCAAAACATACAGACTGCTTTCACTTCTGCCCACGTAGGAACAATCCTGCACTACTCTTCTGTCTTAAAATAAGCTTGTATCATCTTCATCTCATTACATCACGTGGTTCAGAAACTGATTTTGCTCTCTTAGTACTAGTTTAGATGACTTGAAGAGGAAACCCCACCTTCCTAACATATATTAGAAATACACAGAACATAAATATATATATAATTCTGTTCATATTCTCTCTATATGTATCTATTTAGATTTTCCTCAAACAGTTACTTGAAAAAAACCCAACATGCACAAATAAGGTGGTTTCTTGTATTCCTGCTGTGCACCAGAAAACAGGGAGACAGTCATAAAAACAAATCTAAAAGAATATGGCTGCACAAGCAGAAGGTGGCTGAAAGAGTGGTCAGAAAACGAAGAAATGTGGACTAGGACAGTGAGTACTTAAAGACAGCAAAGCCTCACCACAAACTTCATCTGCTTTCACCTGACATAAGGCAAGCAGAGCTTTAAACTGCTGATCTGAAAAATTATATCTCATCTGCCCAGAGAGCCAGACCTAGCGTTTCAAAACTTCTTTATATGCCCATTTTGGATTACTAAATCAATTAACTTGACTTAATAGTGTCATTGTCACTCCCTTCAACAGCCTGGCACAATGTAGCTGATGAAGACAGCAAGATGACTGACCTGTTTGTGTATTTCAATTCACCTGGAATCAAGGGTTTGCAAACACCAAAGGACCCTACCAAATGAGTACCATTTTTCGAGTCTTCTGTTCTGTGAACAGAACATTTTCTGTGAAAATGCTTCTTCTGGTACTTGAAAGACAACAAATACTGGGCATAAAATCTTGCACCTGGTCTGTGAAACAGTAAGGTCTGATAAACCTTTCTTGCTTAATAATGGATTATGCCTTTTAAAATCCTTGAACATGGCAGTGCTTTGATTCAGTTGGCTAGTCTGTCAGAAAGCACTAGTTACTGCTTACTTCAGCTCCTCTCATCAGCCACTGATACAATCACTGCAGTCAGTCAATCACTGTGTGAACCTCTTGCGTTATTTTCTAGTGCAGTTCCTCTCATCGATGTTAAACTAATTCAAGATAGATCATTCAAATTAATTTTGCTGTGAAGACACAAGCTGAATGATAGGACATGATTTCCCCAACTGCATGGTGTGATTAATGCCACAGTTGGGAATGATATGTACCAGTTTGATTTCCAGCAGTTGCTCCATCCACTAGAAAAACCTCTTCCCATTCTTACAGTCAAAGCATATATTGTGGTTTAATACATGACTGGGCAGCTAACCAAGTAACAGCTTGTTTTTATCCGTTTGGTTCTTTTCTTTCTAAATTTAACAGTTGGGAGACTTTGAAATGTGTCTGCAGATGAATCAACAGCTTAAATGGTTCAGTGAGCAAAATAATTGTATGGATTTTTTTTGGTCAACATGGGAATTTTAACATATTTGCACTTTGCAGACATAAATTAGAGTAAAACTCATTTCAGTTTTGGTTCCCTCTAACTCTCATTTCCTAAGCTCATTTTTGCTGAAAAGCTAATATTGAAATTAAGAAGCATAGCTCTCCAGAAGTTAATGGAGCTCTGCTGATTTACATCAGTTTGAGATTCCAGCCCACATATTTTGCTTTAATTAGAAAGGTTCAGAGGCATAAACAGTGCAAACACTGTAAGTGCATGATGTCGCTCTCAAGTTTGGGTTTAGAACTAGACAAAAGAATTCTGAAGTAGAAAACCTGTTTGGATTATACATTTCAAAAAAGAAGAAGTTTTTATGGTGCTTCATAACAACTACATGGCATAAATCAAAGACCTAGATTCCATAATGGGCTGAGTGCTCTGTCCAAATAAGATCATCAGCACAAATCCAGCCCACCAGTTACAGAAGTTCCTATTAATATTGGTCTCATTTCAATTAAACAACTTCTTTTTAGAGTCAGGCACCTATTTAACTACTCTGATAAGGTTCCTGTGATGATCTTATCTAAAATAAAGCCACCAAGCAAATACATATTTGCCTTTGCAGTTTATTTCACTGAAGACAGTTCCAGCTGTAACTAAACAGTAAAACTACATTCTGCTAGACTACAGCACTATTTACACTGAGAAATAATTACACTCATATATTACACCAATGATATATTACATATATACCACTGGTAGGCAAACCAAACTTCTAAATATTGAGAAACATATGTTGACAATTTAGCCACTATACTCAATGGCATTGGTGCCCTTTTTCCAATGGATCCACACCAGTAACAGTTCATGCAGCTACACCACCAGCACAGACTGTAGAACAAAGCTGAGCTAGTACACAGACCATGATGTTCAAAGCCATAATGTTCAAAGTAAGGCTTTCTGCACAACTGAGGGGTGTGCACTGAGACATCAGTGTGAGACTGAGCTCCTTATTCCAACCTTTAACCCAGTCATTGTGGGCACTATGCTCTTCTACCTGCATGGTGAAGCAGTGGCAGCCCTGGAATGCGCCCAATTACTCAGCCACTCTAATAAAATGTGGTGCCCCACCCAAGGCAAATGTGTCATAGAAAGCAGCAGGAACATGACCCCTTAAGGAAGCAAGGATAACACCTGAGTGTCAGAGATCTTCAGCCATACCCAGTAACATACAGTGACAGCAGCCCAAGCTGGCCTAGCCCCTTTTACTCAGGGGATGCTGAGGCACTTAGGAAAATTATTGCCAGACTGAAATAAACTCCATTATTTGTGGAAGTATTTGGAACACAGGAGATCATCAGAGGGCTCAGATGCAAGTGGTGTTTCACACTGGAAGAGGCCTGCCTTGGTATTTGGGTGTGACACACCACACTTAAGACTGGGCAGCAAATGGTAAAAATGTAAGGAAATGACACATTCTGACACACACAGTAATAACTGTAGAGCTTAACAAATACCACCAATGTTAGTAATGACAGAAAAGGCTGCAGCCAAGGAAGAGTGATGGGGTACTGTCCACAGGGCTCCTCTGCCATCTCATCAAGCTGGAAGAAATTTGGCTGAAGACAACACAGCTTCCAAGGAAAGGAGGATGGCACAGCTGTGCCAGCAGGCTCAGGAGATGTCAGGGGCAGCTGGAAGAAGCTGAGGAGCAGGTGGTAATTGTCTAAAATTACCATGTAAAGAGGGAATAATGTACCATAAATAACTGACATGAACATCAAAAGATGAGTAGAACCTTTGCCTAATAATAAATGCAGCCACATAAAGGCATTAGAACATTGAATAACCTTCCAAATAAAGCACTGGTATAGGTATTGACAGCAAGAGTGCTGTAGGAAAACTACATATAGGATACAAAACAATGGTAATGCCTACAGAAAAAAAAAAACAAACAAAACCACAGTCTTTAGAAAGTCACAATTCTCCACACATTTGATATGCAATCATACATTTATTTTCCAACAAAAAACCCAAACAAAAACAACAACAAAAACCCAAAACAAACCAAAAAGCCCCCAAAAAACAAAACAAAAGCAAACCACACCAAAAAACCAACCCAATCCTTCCCTTCCCCCACCACAAAAAAAAAAAAAAAAAAGAAACAAACCCAAAAAACACCCCACTGGCATAGCTCTGGATTAAGGAATACAGGAGGGAAGTGTTTAGGGGAGATTCCAAAAGCCAGTTTATATGCATTTGGCTTAAATGTCAGCTGCACTTTAAATAAGTCTTTAAATACTACCATACTGACATGCTAAAGAAATCAAAGTGAGATCACAGGCCTGTATATATTAATCAAGAAATAATCAAAGTAATAGCCTTATTTTACAAAGAACTTCTCACTATTCGAGCCCAACAAAGCAGAGCTGCTAAAGAATACACACAAAAGTCATCCTACCATTAGGGAATGTTCTCCTTGTTAAGGAAAGCTGAAGTAGTGGATTATCTTCACAGCATTCTTAAAATTCATTATTCCAAATACACTATTTATAAAACTTATGTACACAGTAACACAACAAAGCACAATAGTTAATGCCATAAAACCAAAAAGAAACCATAGAGTACACTATACAGGATTAAGAGATTATTGATAAAGTAATTGCTACAAGAATAAAGGGTTTTAACAACAACAACAACAAAAAAGCAAGCATGTAAGAACCATAAAATCATAGAATTCTTTGAGTTGGAAAGGACCTACAAGGATCACCAAGTCCAACTCCTGGCCCTGCACAGGACCATACCCAAGAGTCACACCATGTGTCTGAAAGCATTGTCCAAACACTTCTTGAACTCTGTCAGGCTTGGGGCTGTGACCACTTCCCTGGATAACCTGTTCAGTGTCCAACCTCCTTCTGGGTGAAGATCCTTTCTCTAATATCCATCTTAACCTCCCCTGACACAACTTCAGGCCATTCCCTCAGTCCTGTCTGTCACAGAGCACCAAAGAGGAGAGATCAGTGCCTGCCCCTCCTTTTCCCCTCTCAGGAAGTTGTAACTGCAGTGGGGTCTCCTCTCTGTCTCCTCCAGGCTGAACAGACCAAGCGATCTCAGTTGCTCCTCATACAGCTTCCCCTCAAGGCCCTTCACCATCTTTGTGGCCTCCTTTGGACTCTCTCTAACACTTAAATATCTTTCTTATATTGTGGTACCCAAAACTGCCTCCAGGACTTGAGCTGAGGCTGCTCCAGTGCAGAGCAGAGCAGGACAAACCCCTCCCCTGCCCAGCTGGTGATGCTGGGCCTGATGCGCCCCAGGACAGGGTTGGCCCCTCCTGACTCATGTTCAACTTGCCATGGACCCCCAGGTCCCTTTCCACAGTGCTTGCTCTCCAGCATCTTGTTCCTCCACCCACACGTACATCCAGCGTTTTCGAAGAAGAAGAAATCAAAGACTTTTTATGAAGGCACAAAGAGCTAAGAAAGAGAAGACTGAAACAAGTGTAGAACATACAGTGAGAAGTATAGGAAACTAAATGAGGAGTGGGAAATTACACAAAACATGCAGAGTAAGGAATAATTACTAAGAGGCAAAATGCCGTTTTTGACTAAATACTCAGACATGTGCTAATGAGACACAAGAACATCCAGGAAGAAAAGCCTAAAGATCTGAGAACAGAAAAATGTGTGAGAATCAGGCATAGATACACACACTTGGAAATTAACCATCAATGAAGTGATGATTGAAACCAGCAGAGATGAAGACGTTATAAAGAAGGCAACAGAAGGAAGAAACATGAATTATACCAAAAGAAAAATAAAAAAGAGGGCAAGTAAAGCATAAAATATCCAACAGAGCATGACACCAAAAAAGATAAGCAGATAAGCAAAAGGAATAAACAGTGAAAATAGTATCAGCAGAAATATAAAGACAGATCAAGAACTGTCCCAGTGATCTCACTAAAAACACGCAATCACAATTACCCCATGTATTTCATTAGGAATGAACCTATGGGAACCACAGAAACATTTTAACCAAAACTCCAACCCTGTAACTCCAATCAAAGAACCCACAAAAATAACTAACATGTAAAGAGCCTGATCAAACAATATCAGTCAGGAAAAGCTTGCAGTTCAGATCAGATGATCAGAAAGACTTCAATAATTTCTAATAGTGATTTCTAAAACACAGTATATTAAACCCAGCAGTACTTACTTACACCCAATTATTTTCACAGTGGCTTTTCCCTGAAATATGGCTGCACACTTTGGCCCAACTCATCATTTTTCTTTAGACTTTAGAATCTTTTCTCTGCCAAAACCTAAATTACTTGTTGGCTGACTTTTGAACAGCATTAATTAATTAACTGTAACAGTTGGGCTACTATTCTGTCCTCAATTCAGGCAATACCCTGACATATTATCTTGAATAAACCATTTGGATTCAGATCATTCAGGTCACCCGCTTCACATCTCACCATTCTGTCACTTTTGATAATAGAGACACAAAAAGGTTTCACAACTGAAGACCTGGTAAATAATAGTGTCTACATGAAAGGACGAGCTACAAAAATACCTTCCTTGTTACTAAACATGCCAGTAAGAGTAAGGAATACACTTTCAGGAGATCTACTGAGATGCAGGAGATTAGATCGTTTAGACATTTCTTAGTTGGACTTGCTATTACTTCAACTCTTGTAAAAGCTCAGCTAACACAATCAAACAGATGTGTGCTAGCTGTGTTTTTCTGGTTTTGATAAATGCGTCTATAACACTTATGTGTGTGCATTATTTAGGTGATTTTGATGAAAATATTTCAGACTTTAGTGGTACCAAACACAGCAGTCTCAAGATTTTGCCTCTTAAACAAAAATTCAGGAAAGGATAAAAAAAACCCCACTCCAACTTGAGTACATGTTGTGCAGAGTAACAAAATAGCCATTGTGATCTCAAAGAAAATATTATTAGACGATGTTACATTTCATGCTTCGAAGGTTTAAACTCTATCAAGTCTGAGACTATCTGATCCTGTTAGCATCTGCCTTTCCACCAGCAAAAAGAATCACTGAATTGCAGAGGCAGAAACAATACTGCTATTAATCAGGTGGATTGAAGCAGAATGACTACACCAAGTGAAAAATGGAGTTGGATAAAGGGGAAGCATGTACTTCTACCTGGACTTTTCTGAACTGCATAGCCAGGTAAAACAGCTTTTTTGCTCAGGTTTGAATCACCTGTGCTACCACGTACAAGTAATCCCCTACTTAACTCAATATATTAATATATTAGTAACTCAATATTAATTTACTTTCCTGCTCCCATTCAAGCATATAAATTATACAGCCCCACTGAAGAGTGTAAAATAACTTGCATTCTAGTTTTTATTAAAACATAAACAAGCAATATAAGAGGGTGCCAGAGAATATTAAAAGACTGTGCTGTGCTGAATGACAAATACTCCAGATCAACTCCAGATCACAATGAGAAAGAAAGAACACATCATTTGGGGTAGGGTGAACATTTTTAATGACTATCAAACACCACTTCCAATGTTCTAATTATTAGAAATCTTGCAATTATATTTACAATGAAACAGCCACTAAGCTCCATTTTAACTCCATTATAAAACTTTAGGGGTGGGGTTGTGCTTGTTTTGCAGAAGACACTGAGAGTGTTTTAAGACCTGATTCTCCTATATGAGTACATGTTCAAGTTCTGTCCCAAAAATGAAGTCTAGATGACCCAAAACTTGACTTCCAGCCCTGTATTTCTGTGACTAGAGGTGTGGAAGGTTTATCTGGCTAATATATTCAAATGCAGGTGCCCCAAATGAAAGCTGAGCATCATGACTATAGATGCCTTTCTCTGGGTAAATATCCAACCAGACCATTTGTTGTCAATTCTTGAGCTCCCAGCTTCACATTTCCATCTTGCCACCCGTGCTTACCTCGGTTTATCTCTCTTTGCACCAAACTTGCTCTCAGCCCTTTGTTAATTGCACTTCGAATCCATAGCCTTTCTGTCTCTCCAGCCCTCACAGGACCTTCTTTCATCTCAGTCTTTCCTATTTTTTATTTTAGACCCTAATCTTGGGAGCCACCTTAAAACATGGTTAAACTTGCTTTTTCTTGTAAGGATAGACATTAACACAAGATATTAAGCCAAAGTCTGGGTCTATGCTTCATGTTGAAAGCTGGGGAATAAGTATCTCTCTAGGTACCCTGACCCTGTTTGACATCTTGTAAACTTACAGATGCCTAGAAGAAAAAAAAAAAAAAAATCAGAGAACAATTTTCAGGTTGCTTTTAATTTAATGAACTAGAACATATTTGAAAGTGGTTATGAAACACAGCTGTAAGAAAACATTAGAGACTGCATTTGGGGGCTGGTTTAGGGCTTTTTATTTTAACAGATTGTTGGCCAGAGCAAGGGTGTACAACATTTTCCTATATATTCTTCCTAGTCTTCAGTACACAGCTCTCCTTTACACTACAATATAGCCTCATATATCTAATAATTCCCCCTTCTCATCCTGCTTCCACCTTTTAAATGTTCTTAAAACCAGTAATCTTAAGTCTGGTCACAACAGGATACAGAAGAACCGAGACAAACAGCTTTTGTCCCCTACAATGAAAAAAAGCAATTAAGAAGCCAGAAGCATGATTCTTGCCATTGAAAAACTGCAGGACAAAAGAGGAAAACTTAGTAGCAAAAGAATGAAGATGCAAGTTTTCAAAGATGACTGGAGGACTTAGTCCTATTTTGACTTCATTCAAATTGTGTATCCAAACCCCTTACTTAATTGTTAAAATTTCATCTGGGAAGTTCAGATTCCATGACACTAGAGGTAAAATATCTAAAATTCTAATTTCTGTGTGTACTGTAATGCAAGATACAACACTGTGGATCTAACGAGGAATTCCATTAAGTCCGTAGTTTGAAAGCTTTCAAGTAACAATTCTAACATGCCAATTATCTCAGAATACAATTGAAAATGTCATGTAAAACAGAACAAATATTTCCAGCTAAGACGCTGCCATACTGAGAGTCTAAGAGTTCAGCTCCCAGTATTGTATGTAAAGAACCAGAATCTCTGATAAAAAAATCAAGGTTCAAGATTATTCCCTCACCCCTTCTACTATTCTCTTTTGAGAGAATCTGGAATAAAAAATAAAGTGCCAATATAGAGTTTATCTTCCAAAGAAAGCATTAACTCGCTAGGAATAAGAACTGTAAAGCTTATGTATTACAGCACCACCTGGTGTGGATTGCCATGGATACAGATTTTAAGCAGACAAAACCTACCAGGTCATTTAATTTACGTGTCAACCAGTGCAGAATATGTCACTGTAACACACATTTCATGATTTTAATTCTGTTTATTAGTTGTTCTGGAAGATATAATTCATATCTAATCAGATTTCTGAGCAGTATTTCATGCAGAAGTAGCAAATAAAATTCCAGTCACAAGACTGACAGTTCAGTTTTAATTAACAAATAAGCTGCTCATAGACTCTAGGACAGTCACTTCATGGTGACTGTCAAGCATGCAAGACAACATGCCACTATCTTCTTAGAAATATAAGTTGACTAAGTGTTGCAAGCAGAAAAATGTGGAATCTCAATGTGAAAATGTAAGGTGGATTAGCAAAGATCAAGATACAAAGCAGCATGACCCCTCAAATCCTATGAGAGAAGATCTTTCTATCAGGTGATGAAGGGGCATTCTGCTGAGATTACACAGAGGATTACACAGCACACTTAATTGCATTGTGCTTACCTGTTTACATGCTTAGCTGCTTGGCAAGTCATAAAAGATAAATTAATACTTTAGCTATTCTATCAATATTAGGATAGACAGCCTTAGCAAAGAAGGTCAGGAACACACTAAAATGTCTTAAGTATGTCTTAAGTATCTGGTACACAGGCACCCAACTCATTGCTTTATAAAGTATCCCACTTCCCCTTAGCTTTCTCTGCTAAAAAAGAAAAGTTACTGTATGACACACATAATCTAAAAAGCAAAAGGCCTTATTTATGTCTTTTGTTGTCATAAATGACAAAGTGTATGAAATTCAATAGAATCTGAACTGCTATAGTTCAGCAGAAAATCTGTCCCAAAAGCTTCTATTCCATCAGCCAGACCAGTCTCTTGTCAAAGACAAGAAGTGAGTTGGTGTGCTCAGCAATATTGATTCTCTTTGTCCTGAACAAAGTGTGTGCTTATGTTTATTTTTTGTCCAAGGCTACTGGCAGGCAGGGGCATCTCTGGCTAGGTACAGAGCAAGCTGGCATCTGTCTAGTCAAACAAAGGTGCCAAGATTTAGTACAGAACACAAATCTTATTTATTCTTGCCAAATCCTGATATCTAAATATTCTGTAAAATGGATTTTCCTGTACACGGTAACCCACTGTCCTCTGTTCTGCAAAGGGAAGAGCATTCTTGACAATAAATAGTAACACAACTTCCATGAATAACCTGGTATATCTCACTAGAGATCTAAACAAAAGGAAAGGTGAAATCAACACTGAAGGATGGACAGACCTGCTTTCTAAAACACCCAACAACAACAATAGTAATACTATCAACAGTACAATTGTCATGCTGCAAAGCTTGAACAAAGGCCAAGGAACTTGTAGACAGGCCTTTCTTTACAACCAGAAGCTTGTTAAGTTTCTAATTACCTCTCAAATTCTACCAGACACTTTTGGCAAATTTTAAATAGATTCTTCTGTAATTGCAGTGCTTTTACAAAAAGTAACCTAAGTTAAATCCCTCCCATAGGTTCTGAGTCTGCATGCAAAAATCTTGTGCACGTACATCACCCACTGTCCTGTAAGATGAACCCCTAAAAAAACACTGAGCATTAACACTGTCACTCAAGCTGAAACAGTCTTGAGGTACCAGTAAATTCCCTTTAGAACAGTTTTCATTTTGGAGATCTGTTACACAAAAAAACACCACCTGCCAAGTTTTTCTGAAATACAGAGGAGCATGTTTCAAAGAAAGAAAAATCATGAATGTTAGTCACAAATACACACTATGCTCAAGTGGCAATTAAAAATTCATTTTACTGTTTACTTCCCCTTCATGTCTAATTTTATGTATATATAACTCATTAAAGTTTCCTTTGGGAGCAGTCTATTCTTACTTTCTCAGCTTCCTTTCTTTGAGGTAGAAAGTATGTGCTGCCAGAACATCATCAACAGCCAGCAATTAAATTAGGTAAAAGAATATCAGGCAATTTTGAAAATAATTTTCAAAGAAACTACTCCCTCTGCAAGAAAATTAAGTGAACAAAGTATCTGTAAATCCTTGTCAGTATACTGAAAAAACAATTAGGTCTATGCGTTTGATAAAGTAAGCTGACAAGAACCTTTCACCTGCTCTGTAAGATGCAATTTGCCTTGGAAATTTCTAATTTCTCTTTTGATACACAAAGTAAACAAAGAAAAAGCAGAAAATGAAAGATTAAGTGCTTTTGGACTTGTAATAATGTAAATCATTTCCCCAACCATAGTACAAATTTTCTAAATCTAAACTTAGTTTATCAATCAGAATTACCATAAAAATAACTCAAGAATGCTTTTTTACCAAGAACAGCACAAACTGCCTGAAAAGTGGTTAAAATTACAAATTCCATTCTACTTATCTATCAATAGAATATAAACATTTGCCAAAAAACATCAAGTATGTGCAAAACTAGGTTTAGAGAAGTCTCATGGTTCTTGGGAACTGCATAGTAGTTGTCTAGCCTTCCGTGGTTTTGCCTACTGATGTTTTGCCTACTGATTTAAAGTCATCCATATGAAACACTTTGGTCATTCTTAGCACACAGGGATCTTGAAAAAATGTCTTCCAGCTTACCCATCACTATTTTTGATGTTAGAAAAGAGAAAGCAATCCATTTAGTTTCATATAAGAATTACACGCTCCATTTGTGGGCAGTGCTGCTTCAGAAAGGTTGAAATCTTTAAAAAAAAAGCCGAAAAACTCAACTGCAGTCACATGTCCAAGAATCTGAAGACCCACAGTCTTCAAAAAGGAAGAGGCAGAGTGCCCATTTTCTCACTCTTAAATTTAGTTTTAATGCATTTTCCCATTTCCTGAAAACAAAGTCAAAAAACTAAAAAGAAGACAAAATATCAAACAGTGATCAATTTTCACATGTTGGACAAGATATTTTTTTTTTACAATGGACCATCTAAATGCTAACTACTTTTCTTCCAAAGAGCAACTGGCGTGGTTTCTTTTAAATGGTTCCTTTCATAGGGGTTTATTTTTTCAGTACTGTCCTAGTGTTCAAATCAGAAATGCAGTATTGTTTGTTCTTTAAATATTTCATAACAACTTATCAAACACACAAAAAATCAGTGAGGTGATATGCTAGTGTAAGTTTCTATCACAGCAAATGCTATTTTTTGTACCCTTTCCAATTAGTTTTCATAGACCTGCACACTTTGGAGCCAGAAAGGACCTTTCTAATCAGGTACTTAATCTTCAATTTAGCCTACAGCAGGATAGGTTATGCCAAGAAACCCCACACAATCATTTTTTTATTAATCCACTGAGGATTTAAAGACAATACATTATATTGCTAAGTAATCTATTCTGAAGCTGGATTATGCTTATTGTTAAATCATTCATTTGCTTTTTACTGTGAAATTATCATAGACTTGATGGTAATTTCCATTTTCTGCCAGATGAAAGTGCCAATTTTTCAAAGACTTCAGGACAGTTATACTCATTTCTATCAAGTAAGGATCTCATATCCCAGGGTATAGTTCTGCATCATTACTGCTTAAGACATGATGAGATATAAAACTGCAGGATTTTCAACAACTTATCAAATAAATTATTTCAAATTTCTTATAAGCATATGCTCATTGAGGCATTCAGTTCTGGAAAAAGAAAAAAAGAGATGTTGAGCTATTTTGGTCAGGTATGGGTATTCCTGTGTTCCTGAGTCACAGATGCAGACCCAAGCTTATATCCATAAACAATTGTAAAAAGCAGGTTCTATTCCTGCTCTTGGTGGTCAATGTAGTATACCTACATACTACAGACACAAACAGTACTACATTTTAGTGCTATAAAATCTTATTACACTAGAATAACTTAGTTCCAAACCCATACTTAAACACCACTGCACAAACACAAAGCAATTATCAAATGCAGCAAATGAATTCACTTGTTTTTCAGGCAAGATAACAGTTACCTAGGTCTTATATACGTGAAGCAGATAATTTTATCTGCATTCTTCTTTGTTGTTTCAGAAGGGAAATTACCAGGTTCATACACCCATACATTCTACACAGAGGTAAACACCTGCTCTGTGAAAGCATCATCCCACACATCTTTCAGAACACTCTCAAAACCTCAGCTGGGCAACTGCTTCTGATTTGCAGTTCAGATATGGAGAGTAACCACAGTGAAATGGGTGCAGTGACCAAGACTGGAAGAGTCCATGGTTTGCAGCTTCCCCTGACATGGAGTGCTGCTGCTGCCATGTGATCCCTGCCAGGCTGCTGGTGAGATGCTGAACACCAGATGCACCACTCAAGTGTCACAACTGCAGAATAGTTTATATTGCACTGAATCCATACTGTGAAAAATGAAGAAAATAGCTGGATCCAAAAAACTTCTACAATCAGAGTCATCGCAGGCTGGTGTGATAATGGCACATTTTAAAAGATCTTATTTTTAATAAAATGTCAAATTCTGCCATCAAACACATAAATTATTTTAATAAGAAAAAGGTAGGCTATATTGTACATCATTAACAAACTTTATATATTGGGAACAAGAACATTTCAGGAGTGAGGATTTCAATGTCAAGAGGAAAAATACATCTGAATTAACTAACGGTAGCTAATTACTATTCAATTACTACTATGCATATGAATCAAAAACATGCCCATGTAACAGGCAACTGCTGTGTTTACATGTTTTAGCTGTTTTCCATATCTGAAAATATGTGCTGAAAACAGTGCTGAAGTTGCAACCATGAATGGTAACAAGGCCAGAAGGAATAGAGGAGGAATGAATATTGGGAATGAAAGGAAGGACAGAATTTAGCAATAACAGGGAAATGGTCAGCTTCAGCAACTCATTACTTGCATCTACATTAGTAGGGATATGAAAAGGGAGTGAAGAAAATGACTTGGGGCATGGGGAGGGAGAAGAAGAACCACAGATTTGCTGAAAAATGAGCGTTCCAAACACATTTACTGGCATGCTTACCTTCCCCATGCCTCACTTCTTATTGTTACATCATCATCATCATCATCATAAAGATGTGTTTGGCTACAAGCCGTATAAGATGAAACAATAAGCTGTCTCTCTCCTGAGGTCTCACAAAAGGTGACAGCCTCAGTGAACAAAAGCAAAGTTTCCAACACTGCTGGAGAAGAGATAATTTAGGAGCAGCTTCATTTTTATGACAGTCAAGAAGCAACTCAAAGATGTGAGAGTCACTGCCACAAATAGCAGTGAAGTAGTGAAGAGAAAAAAGAATACCAAAAGAATACCCAATGACAGACACCTGAGGGATCCCTAAGGATAACAGCGGTATCAAATTACTTCAGAAAAAAACATGAATTAATATGCTTCAAAATAAGAAAAAAAGTCATTTACATGTTGGGAGAAGGCCCTTTAAGTATATGCATTCAGAAGAGCAATAGATGCAGAGAGCCTGCTCTTCACTCTTCATGCACAGGCACTCTTCCTAGTCTCTTCAGCTAGATGGCTGGATATACAGGAATTCTCTTGAAGTAATTCCAGAGTGTTCAGTGAGAAATAGGCACTACTGTGAAGAGACCACACTGAGAAGTACTTATGGACCAGAGGGAGAAATATATAAGCTTGAAAAGCTACTAGAACATCTAAACTAGATACCCATAGATTTAAAAGAGCTAAGTGAGTTGAGCATACATGCATCACTGAAGTCCAGGCTATTTTAGAGATTAAAAATTCTTCTAATTGCAGAGAGAACACTGATCAGGTACACCAGCAGTTACTTTTTATCATTGCAGTACCAGCATTCTGCTAACAAAAAAGAGCAAGCTGTTTCCTTAAACAAAATGCTTATGCACATACCTCTATTGCTACATATAACCAAATAGTGAGAGCCACAGCAGGGCCAACAGTGGAAAAGCTAAATGAACAAGACAACAAAATAAATCTGTAATGTTCCTCAGTTACAAATTGAGATTTATCTTAAAACCCCAACAGCACCACCACCATTGTCCTAAGGTTTGAGGCATGAAAAAAATCCACACGAAATCTTGGCTGAATGTAGCCAAAATGGAACTTGAATACAATATAAAATAGACTCAATTTCATAGACAATGGAGTCCAACTTCCTTCTAAAAGGCAGGAGAGAAACAACCATGGACGAATCCTATCTAATGCTATAGGTACTGTGCATAATTGTAACCCCTAGACACGTGGAGAATAGAAAGAAGAGCTGTGTCTCAGCTTTAATTCTTTGGTTCCAGAGTCTTTTAGTACACTGGACGCCAAGGAATGTTTGAGTCATGAAACTGAGTAGATTTCAAAACTTAGATGGAGAAACCCTTGTTCACTGCAATATAAGAACTTACATTTTACATGTAATCTGGTCAATAAAAAAAGGAAACTAGAGTGGTCCTCAGATAAAGTAGCAATTTCAGTATTTTTAAGAGTCTCTGAAATGCACTGTCATTCTCCAGAAGACAAGTGTTATAATCAGCACACCAACATACAGCAAAATTAAGAGTTGCATTTGACTGACTTTATTACGAACTGTATAGAATGTTGAGCTAAATCAACAGAAGAAACTAATAATCTATTAACCACTTTCAATGATAAAAATTTGAGTACAGACACCTGCACATAACTTTTATCCTTTCATTTCTTTATTACACCTTTTTAACAAAGCACTAGAATGGGCAAATAACATTAGCTTAAATAATATCTAGAAACTTTTTTTGGGCCCTAAGACAGTTCTTTTGAGTAGAGAACACCTATACCCAGAATGAAAAGACAATTATGTAGTAGACTACTTCCCAGACCAACACAATCCTTAAGTTTGTCTTCAAAATGGCAACAATGGCCTCAACTAAATCCCACATCTGCCTGTAGCACATCTACAAACTTTTCACGGTTTAATATTCAGAGTTTGCTCATACTGTCATGGCACGATCTCAACTGGAAAATTTTCATGTCATCAGAAAGAAATTATCTGCAGGACTACTGATTTTAACATGGCACAGAAATTAATTAATTGCTAATTTCCACAAGAAAAGAACAAATTTTTAAAGCTGTAGATTCTAAAGAAGAGTAAATAGAGTTTGCAAACTTTATTGACTAGGTAGGAGAAAAAAAGAAAATAAAATATCATAGTAATGAGGGATGCAGAAACAGCTCTGTTCACTACCCCAGGTACATGGTCACTTGATATACCTGCACTATTATGTTTATCAGAGCTGTTGAAAAAATGTTAAACCTTAAAAAATACATCCTGAGTAAGAAACAGTTCATATTTGAAGTACTCATGATTAAGGCAGTAAGATAACTGAGGCTCATGACTGCCATCCTGACCTGCACATGTATGCTCAAAAAACCCCACCAAGTTTCAGGTGGTGGCAAAGCTGGAGGAAGAAGTCTCTGTCTTGTATCTGGCCTGTCACTCCAGTTTTTCCTGCTTTTTTCTCCCTAGCATCAAAGCTGTGCATGTACCTCAATTTTGAGATACTTTCAAATAAGCATAGCTCTTTACCTAGAACTTCACCTCAGCTGCCTTATAGCACAAAAAACGTAAAAAGTAAATGGGAGTAACAAGTCATAAACAAGAGACCTCTAACCAAAGGTTAGAACTTCTTAAGTCAGTTTTCTCATAAGAACCAGCATCTTGCAGAAGGAGCTTTAAGGTTTCACCTGCTTCCAGACAATTCCTGCCCTGCTGCACTACTCCAGGAGCAGCAGCCTAAGCGTACTACTCTTGCCTAAGGCCAGGTTCTGACAGATTGCCTGCACTGGCATATGGGAAGCTGTATAAATCCCCTCACTCACCCATACAGACATGAATGCTATAAAAATAAAAGTAGGCTCTGCTACAGCTCTCCGTATCTTCTTTTATGAGGTTAGATGGATTTTCTTCTCTCATTCAGTTCTGTCGTATCTCATGCGTGTGGGGTGTAACTGTGCAATGGATATGTGACATCCATGCACGTGTATGCAATTAATGTGCATTTCAGTAACTGGGAACTCCATTTTCTTTCACTATAAGCACTTCTGCTGCATATATGACCAAAAAACACAATATGAACAAAAAATACCCCCTTTATTAGCTGGAAAATATTATGTTGAGAACAAAATTTCACCTAGGTATTTCAACACTCTAAGACAGCACATCTAATAATCCATACTAACAAACAGCAGGCATTATCTTGCTTGCAGTACAGCAGGTACACTGTTTCAAGAGACATTTGGAAAATGGTTCACAATTACAATGGGGTTTAGATCAAAATGTACTCCACAATTTCTTCTCTTTTACCATGTGTTCACAAATGACTCAAATTTCTGACAAATACTTATTTAATACTTTTGCTTAACAGAAAGATCACTGAGAAAAACAAAAATACCGAGGGGGTGATCCCTAAAAAGGGATCCATAATAAGGTACATATTCTTTCAAATTTTCTTTTCTTTCTGCAAGCTCCAAATGTTTGATTTATTGTCTGCTGACCAGTTCTGCAGATGCTATATGATCTGTAGAAAGACTTGGCCAGGGGACATGGGGGGAATAGCTGGAATCAAATCAATAGCTCATGCAAGAAGAAACCTCCAGCTTTGGCTATAAACTCAGAACAGAAAAAAATGGTGGCACGATGTTCACTCCTTAAGATTAAAAGCACTGTTTGATGCTAATCTTGAGTATAATTCAATATATGCATGAAATGTCTAATATTCACAAGACAGGCTGCTTGTAAAGAAGAAATGAATTCCTTCTTTTCAAGGGTACTGCTTCACCTTTCATTGGTTTAGAAAAAAGCCTTCTTCTTATTCCTCTTCCATAGTGACATGAGTTCAAATATAAACTAGATTTTCTCCAAGGCTTCTGTTTAAGCACACTTAAATTTTCTACCTTCACCAGACCCTGTTAACAACATGCTTAAATGCTCTCCTGAACTAGGGCCATAATTTAATTATCTATTGCACGAAATCAAGCTGGCAGCTGATTTTGAAATATTTCCTTAAAACATCCACAGATGTAGATTTATATAATTAAGCTCTTTTAGATTATTTAATGAGGTTGCAAAAATGCACTAATAGTAATTCATCACTTGGATGCTTGTGTTGTTGGACTTATGGTTACTAAGGCTGCCTGCTTAGTAGAACACGGAGACAGGAAAATACATATTTGTGAAAAAAATACCACCTTCTGAACATTTTACTTTAGGGCAATTTTGCTTTAATATCTAGAGTAAACAAAAACAGAGTAGGATGCAGTATATTATACAGGATTTATTTGTATCCACACAGGATGACATCTATTTCCCACTAGCAGATCCAAACATTGCAAACACTAACAAAACGTTCTCATGACAAAACAAAGCTCCATATTCTGCTCCTGCTTAGATCACTCACCACACATGCACATTTTGGTGATAGCAGGCATGTGACATACACTGCAGGATCTCCCAACTGGGCAAATTAGCCCTCTGGGATTTTAGACAATTATGTCAGAGGAACACAGACTCACAGAAACCAGGCTGGAAGTGAACCTGATCCAACCTCTTTTTGGCAAAAACGTGGTCCGAATAATGTTGGATGGATGTTCCAGCATCCTGTCCAGACAAATCTTAAGAGTTCAACATTTGGGAATTCACCACATCCCTGGAGAGATTCTAGTGGCTGATTGAGAACAATGTGAAATATATTCTTCTTGCATGCAACCAGCATCTCCTCAGGTAACCTTTACTCATTACACTCATCTTTTTCACATGACTCCTTGTAAAAAGTGAGTGTCCACTGTCTTTCCAGCCATCATTTAAATACTGGTGATAAGGTCTTCCCTAAGTCTTCTTTTCTCAAGGCTGAACAAACACAGTTCTCTCTGTGGCCAGCTTCCCAGTCTCTGGATCACTTTTGTGGACCTTTTCTGGACCCTTTGCAGCCTGTGCACAACTTCTTTTTTATAGCTGAGACCAAAACTGAACAAACTATTCCAGGTGTTACCTGATAATCACTGATTAGAGTGGGATAGTGACGTCTTTACCTCTGCTGCTGATGCTCTTGTTGATGAAAACCAGCATCCTGTCATCTTTACTCTCCCACAGCAGTGCACTGTTCACTCATACAGAGCTTGTTCACCAGGATCCCCAGGTGCCATTCCACAGAGTTGTTCTCCAGTAGGTTAGATCCCAACCTCTGCTGTACTCCTGGATAATGCTTTTCCAGGTGCAAAAACCTAACACTTGCCCTTGTAGAGCTTCCTAAGGTTCTTGTTAGCCCACAGCCTTTCCAAGTCATCCTGCAGGGTGGCTCTCCTTTCTCATGTGTCCACTTCCCCACTGTTTGTATCATCAGCCATTGTCACCAGGGTAACACTTGATCCCATCTTCCAGATCACTTTTGAAGATACTAAGATGCTGTCCCTAATATCTCAGGGGACCTCACTTGTAACAGGTTTGAGAAGGAGCTAGTTATCCCAACCCTGCTGCTGCCTGCCAGCCAGTCAGTTCCCCACCTGCCACAGGGGCTCTGCCATAGAGCACTTCTCTAGACCCCAATGCACCAGCTTCTCTAGGAGGAGGCTGTGGAAAACCATAGTGAGAGCCTTGGAGAAATCCAGGTAGACAATGCCTGCTGTGACCCCCACATCAGTCAGGCAGGTTACTACTTTATCATAGAAGATGATAGAGTTTGTCAAGCACAGTTTGCCCCTGGTGAATCCATGCTGTCTTTTCCCAGTTATGTGCTTCATCTGACTTGACAGCCTCCAGGTGGATTCATTCCACAATTTTCCCAAGGACTGAACTAAGACTGATGTGTCTACAGTTTCCTGGATCCTCTTTTAAGCCCTTCTTGTAGACGTGGGTGACCTTTGCCTTATTCCACTTTTCTGAGATGTCCCCTGATCTCCACAACTTCTCAAAGATTATGGAGAGTGGCCTCACAATCACATCAGCTAGTTCCCTTAACATCCTCAGGCAGATATTGTCAGGGCCCACTGATTTGTAGGGGTGAAACAACATGGCTTGCTCTTGCATTCCTGTCTCTCAGAATTCAAGATATTGAGTTCTCTCCCTAGGAAATCCATATTTAACAAGTGCTTCAAGGCATACTATTTACATGCAAGTGTCCAAAATCATAAAAGTAATGCTGACCACTGAGTGTCTGAAAAGAACAGGCTTGGTTGCTGTTTCAAAGGTAAGAGGACATAATGGAAATGCTCTCCTATAGCAGAGGAACATGGCTGTAAGCACTGCTCTTGTGTGTGCCTACTCAGGTATGGTATGTTTCCTTTTTATTAGGTTGGCTAGTCAGATGAATTTCTACTTCCTGTGCTACAATGCACCCATCCGACTGTGAGGGCAGGTGGACCAGTTTTTCACAGAGGGGAGAACAGAAAACATGGCAGGACTATAAAGAAAGGAAACAAAGTATTTTGGTTTTTATTATCAACAAACGCATACACTTACTTAAATTTAAAAAGAAGAAAAACCACATTAATATTTGTTTTCTAGTCAAATACACTCAATCAGAACATCCACGAACAGACAGAACCATGCCAGTTTTGATACACAGGTCTAGGCAGTGAGGGACATTCCCCCAAAAGGGGTAAGATAAGCAACTGAACATGAGTGGGGAAGCTAGCTGCAAGTGTAGAGGGAGAGAGGCACAAATGGCACCACATCCATTTCTTGTGATAGACTGATTTCCTTAGATATCAGTACACTCTCTCAACTCCTCCAGCTGAGACAGAGATGCACACTACAGTAGGTGCCCCAAGTTTAATACAGTGTACATTCTTTACATGGAAGAAGCATTACTATGTGTGCCTAAAAATTATGACATCTAATTACTACCTACTCAGCTGAAAGAGACTTTGCAAGTGAAACCAGTAAGTAATGAAGCATGCAGAAAGCCTGCAGTCCACACGTATCAGTGACATTCCACACAGGAGCTAGTGATAAGGTACAGTGAGAATATGATTGGGAATTACTTAAATACATAATTCAAAAATATATAGTATGAAGAAGATATGATCTCTCACTAGCAACATTATATGCTGCTCAGAAGAACCAGAATCACTAAAAAAACCACTCAAAGGTACATTGGTTAGAAGATAACCAGTAAGATGATGGACAGTACAGTGTGTAAGGCACAGTCTCAGCTTCTCTAGACTTGGCCTTCTGAAGAACTGAATCTTTCAGGGCAGGTTTCAACTGCAAGTGAAAAGAAGTGAGCTGCAGCCTGGGGCAGTGAGCACCAGCAGCACTGGTGGCTGGGCTGCCTGACAGATTTGGTGATGAGCAGGATTTGAGGAGGGAGTCAGCAATGACTGCTTGGTGAGATTTGGAGCACTCCATACTAACAATGCTTAGAAGATGAATTGCCACTCTGGAAGAGCAAGGAGAGAACAAGAGTCTTAAACTATTTCTAGTGTCCAACACGAGATCCAAATCCCGGCAGAAGGCATCAGCTGCCATTTTTAAATCACATTCTCTGTATGCAGGTGGTGACAGTATGCACAATATCCTAATTCTTACTTCCTGAACTTCCTCCCTCTACTATATGTAATCAGTAAGAAATGAATAAAGGAAATGTCCAGGTACATGACACATCTCTTGTCACTTCTTCTATGAGACAGACTAGTGATTGCTGCAGCAACAAATGAGACAACAAAACATCATTCAAAGTCACATATACACAAATTCCTCTAAAAACAAAGAAGAGTCTCTTGAAGACAACAACTCACAAAAACCTAAGACAAGTCAAAGCAAAATGAAAAGTCATGGGCAAAATGTAAAGGAATACAATACAACAACAAATTAAGAGTCACATTTCTTTCTACCATTTTCACTGGGCCATTACCAAAATGTACTTAGAACTCTGACTCTGGAGATTAAATTTCAATAACATAACATAAAGGATGCTTGCTTTAGAACAGAAAAGTAAGACCCCAAATTCATCCGTCAGTGTACAAATTATTTGGAATGCTTGTCTCCACTGAGGAAAAACATGGTCTACATGACTAACAGTCTCAATTTTAAACAGTTAATGTCACCTGCAAACAGCTCTCACCATAAACAACCAACATAATATGCACTACAGGGAACCAAACTTTTAATAGTAAGTGCTCACTACTGTCTAGAGACCCAAATATTCAACAGGTTAAAAATAAAAATCCAGCAACACTGTCATCACAGTTTCTGAACACGCGATCATTATTTAAAATTTGCAGCTAAAATAACTATAGCATAAGATGTGGTATGTAATTTGAAAAGTCTGTAATTTTGTCATTAAGTATTTTCAGGGAGGATTTATTTCAAATGCAATGTTCCATTTGAGAAACAATTTAAGTGTATCTTGGGTATAACACAACTGCCTACTATCAAGCCTTCTGTGGTTATGACTGTCTTTCAGTTGGTAGTATTCTGCAGCTTCCATTACTCTAGCATAGCATTTCTGTCTAAAGCACAAAACTTCAGTGTACATTTGTGAGACATAAGAGTATTTTCAGTCAAAGACCATAAATGAGGCCTGAAACATAGAGGATTAGATGAGCACTATCAAATTTTGGGCTAAACCAGGATTAATACAGAACCTGAGCAAATAAAGAAATGATCCAGAAAGTTTGCATTAGCAGTTACCTATCCCTGGAGGAAGCACAAACACAGCACCTCCCTATTTATCCTGCAAGTTCCCTAGGCACTTTCACCTGCACAGAGCTACTGCCTTCATGGGAAAACAGACAACTACATTCCACCTGAGCAACACTACACTCCAGCAGCAAGGTGAAACAGCACTGAAATCTGCCAAAGCCTCCAGAGAGACTAGATCAATTAGGTGTGTTCAAAGCACTCCTTACACCCCTCAGTAAGACTGAATTCAGCACAAGCCACTGTTACCATAGCCATTTTAATTAAAAATAAACTTAAATCCTGTTACTTCCAGACTAGTTCTCTCACATCTCACTGGTCACTAATTCAAGGAAGTATCAGCTCTCCTTTAAAAAACCCAAAAGATACAGACTGTAACTATGTCAACTACAGTCCTAAAGTTGATACATACAGCAGAACAGTTTTGCATCTTTGTACATTTACTAGTAAGTCTGTCCAAAATGAGTGAAAAAGTGTTGCTAGCAAGGCAAAACAGCTCCACAGTTTCCAGCCTATCCCACAAGCACTGCTAACTTTTGAACACGAGTACTCTCCTACAGTCAGAGACTTTTCCTCTCTGCTTCTTTACTGTCCCTCAGCTGTTCCTTGTGTTTACTGTGAAAAATTCTATAGTGATGGCAACTCATCCACTTGCCAAAAGCTCCTTTTGCACTCAGAAGTCCTCACCAACTTCAGTGGATGCACTGAAGGTATGATTCAGATTTGGAGGCCTACATCATTTCAGAAAGAAAATACAGTTCTTCAAAAATAGGACAGAAAGTTTTATTTAACTTAAACCCTATTGCTGAAGTGCCAAAATATCCAGGTACCTAAGGATGCACTTAGTGAGATTCCCAAAGACATCTAGCTCCAACTGAAACCCAGAGAACTGATCACATTCACTCCAAAGACTTCACAGATAATCTGTCTATACCTAAGTAGTGAGGTCCTTAAAATCCCACTCTACATCCCATTTCCCTTTCCTGTTCAAGGGAATTTTCCTTACTGATTTTCTGAGAATGGAATCTATTAGTTTTCAGTAATATAGCCACTTATTTCACTGTCAGAGGTACAATTTCTAGGGACAGGTGCAACTCACACTGCAAGAACATTTTGCTTTATTACACTGCCAGTATCCGTTCCACAGCTTTGGATGAACAGAAATAGGCAAAGAAATTAAACTTTAAGGACGACACAGTGCTTTCAGACCACATAGAACACTTTCTAACATCATCTGGCACTTTTCTACAGGCTAGGGACAACAAACAGCCTCAAATACAGAGATTTACAGTTTCTGTTTTACCACCTGAGGTCATCTAACAAGTTTCAAGGTACTTCTGTGCACTAGACAGCACAATCAGATCAGTTTTCATCATTTGAGAGGGAAACACTTGAAGCAATGGCTACTTTGCTTACCACCAGACAAATTAGTTTCACTGTGATCTTTTTCAGATGTATAACCCATGAATTTTAACTCGGTTGTAAAAGTCCACAGAAATGCAATTTAGCATCTTCCATCTGTACAGATTTAAACACTCTTCTAGAACAGCAACTGTAAGAGTTTTGAAATGTCCTTTCCCTAAGTTCCCTTCCTTCCTCCTCCTTATCTACACATTAATAGTTTTGATGATATTTCAGTATTTTAACAATGAAATTGAGCACATCAATGTTTTCACTATATAATTAAAGGGGGAAATATAAACAGTAATTACGATTTTGTCTGACTTAATATCAGAGCTGTTTCACTGTTTAAAATTGCAAATAACCTTCACAGACTGCTACATAGTCCTATTATGAAAGAAAAATGATTTCACAGAAAATTACGAGAAAACTTTAACTTTTTTCTCTTTATAAGGTACATTAGTAACATGAATCGAGAATAATGTCTGAGAATGCCAAAATAAAGGATATTTCTCCCAGTGGAATTAAGATTTTAATACTTTGCCTTTGATCTGAATTACACAGTATTCTTTAAATCCAAGAGCACAAAATTCCAGACTTCCGTAAATAACCTGAAGCTTGCTAGCACAAATCTGCCAACTAACAAATCCCTCTTCATCTCTCCAAAGGCTGCAATTTTAAAGGTCATTAGATGGTCAGCTCACACACTAGATTTACAGACCATGTAAATGCAATAGACAAAAAACATATAAAATCTCCATTCCCCATTTTGAGCAGCAGCGCTTCTTAAGAGCATATCAGCCCTCATGTAAATCAGAGAACCTGCATGCAGGTAACATTCACAGACAATAATTGCAAGATCCTAACTTCCACTAGATAAGGCAGTCCAGTGCTGAGTTTGCTGGGAGGGGGTGTTTGTAGGGGTCCTACTGATGTGAACAGCAGCTTAGGTAGAGTACAACAGCAAAATACTCCTTTGACAAAGAAAAAGCCCCAGCAAACTCAAAACCTTTGATTCCTGCCTGAGTCTAGGACCCTGTTATGTCTGAAACAGGAACGATCCATCCCAATGGATACTCAAGGCATTGGAAAGGCCTCAGTTCACTACAAGATCATCAACTTCAGGTCAATTACATGTTCAGTGTTAAAGTTCTGTATAAATGCTGTACTAAATCTGAATATTGGCTCAAGTGAGCTGAGTGAAATCATGAATTAGATCCACATTACTTAAAAATCTGCCCGTCAAACCAAAATGAACACACTGTAGCATGGGGTGTTGTAACAAACTTCCAGTTCCAGACGGCTTTGTCCTGAAGCAGAAATGGTCCCTCCAGGTACTGCTGCGTGTGTGCCAGTACCTCAATGTCAACTAAACAAAAAAAAAAAAAAAAAAAACCAAACACCTAAAGTAAATAAATACAAACATCTAAACCTAGACATATATTCCGATTAACTTTGTAAGACTGGACTATTCCCGTAATACTGAAGTGTGACCATGTTTGCGTGGGTCATTTCACTTTAGCTGTGCCTCCAGCCTGTCCTCAACGCTATGTGGGAGGTTTACACTAATCAGCTTTTTCTGAAGTTTAAATTGCAGCATCACATCAACAGCTGTTACACAACATCAAGAAACAAGAGCTTGTGCTGATTTATCAAAGCCAACCTGGTGCTATTTTCAAGCCTCTGAATTAGAAGATATTTTTCCCCATAAAATTATTCAACATTGTAAAGTTAAATATTTTAGTTAAACTAATAAATACAGTGATGCATGATATTCTAAAAAGCCAGAGCTATTTTAGTTAGCATAAACTTACCAGTAATTAATACCTTACAACAGTATGATTTTTCTCACAGCTTTAATCATGTGTTTGTAACTTCATGTATTGGAGAGTGAATGTTTTCCCAAAAGGGAGAAAACGTAAACTACTTGCCCAAGTTTGTTTTAAAGAAAATCAAATGATCCAAATTATCTTCTCATAAAACATAGACCATACAGCTCAACAGCTAGTAAAGCCAAATTCCAAATTTCTATTCTTGGATTTTGTTACTTTGCAGCTGTAAAGGTGTCTGGCACTCACAGCAGCATCTGAAGGAACACCTATGGCATTTAAGTCTTTTACGTTCTTTGAAAATCTTTCAGCTAACAGATTTTTTTTCTAACAGAAAAATAGGGGGCAAAAACCAAAAGAGAGAAAATAAAGTCAAATGTATCTAGTTGAAGCACACACGTATTCACATACCAGTCTTCAGGAAGAATCAAAACATAGTGTAACTCTTGTTAATCTCATAATTGCAAGAGGCTTTTACCCATGGCTGTTAAATAATACGATCCAAATGCCTCTTCAAGATTAAGGATATAATGTCACTGCACAACTAAAAGAGGAAGACACCAAAGGGTATGCTACACCTTTTGCATAAAGAAGAAAAAGTCTGCTATTGTTTCCTTAAATATTTAAGTAAGTTTACTTGTAGAATAGAAATGCATTCTTTGGGAACATAATGACTGTAACTTTGAATTTTTACTCCTGCAAATGCCTCATATGATTACATTACTTTAAAACAAGCAATCCATTTGCTTTTCCCTTTTTCATATATAAGATTCATTTTACAGACAGAAAAGAAGGAAAGGAGTTTTTCAGAGGAAAGAAAGAAATAATCAGAGCAATGAACTGAATAATCTGAGGGCAAGAAACAGGTGCCTCATTGACAAGCTACCTCATATTTACACTCATTCTAAATCACAATTTATATTGTGGCACCTAAGTATTTGCAAATCTACCATTGGGAAATCCAAGATCATATTCAATCTCTATGGAGAACAAGGCTTACTACTACAAAGATGCTTTCCACGTTCAGAGCCCAATCTAATTAGGTCATATTTGTAGAAGGAATAGAGATTAAAGTTCCCCGCTAGTGTTGAATTATATTTTTGCTCCCTGGGGAATAAAAAAAAAGCATTTTCCTGGAGTGAAGGAATATAGGGTAAAGTTCCAAAGAAATTCACTGCTGCAGGCACAGCTAGAATTGAGGATTTTCTGGTCCCCATATCACCCTGAAACATTGGATCTCAATCTCTTGCAGTAAAGACTGGTGTATAGGGTTATTATGCAGCTCTGCACATTTCATGTCAATGGACAGAACTACTTATCCTACAGCTACTATAATGAAATTGCCATTAAACCAAGAGATTTACAAAATACCTATTACTTACAAAAAGAGATGTAAGATTTTGTTGTAAAAAAACTCTAAAGAAGGCAAACAAAAACCTCTCCCTCCTTAGTACTTTGTGACTGAACTTAGTCTTCCATGCAGAACAGACAATCTGGTTTTCTATAACAATGTTCAAGATGTCAGTTTGGGGTCATGTCTGTAGGCATTCCAGAATCAGGACATACCACCCTATTACCGTCTGAGCCCAGTGAGACATCACAAGTCTTAGCACAGACAGGCACACAGCCAGCGTTGTCCAACACAGCCATTTTCCCTCTGCACTCTGGATACAGAAGGTTCTCATCTCTTCCACAGGTTATCAGATGTGCAGCCTCTCACAGCTGAAAACCCTTTGGAGGACAGAATTAACCCAGAGTTAGGCCCCTGGCAGGAAATATCCTCAGAAGTTCCTCAGAGCTGTACTGCAGTGCTCCATTCACAGTCTAGCCTGAAGTCAGCAATGCAGCATGACCGAAATATTTGGAATTGATCACTGAATGGAAGGAAAGAATTTTAGCTGTGAGAAGTTGTAAGAACTCTACAGTTGTCTTAGCTGTAAGAAGCAGAGAGTTCAGTTGTCTTTAGTTGTAAGAAGCATGGAGTACATGCATCATTATTCCCATCCTATCTGCAATTTCATCCCAGAATAATAGTAATGCTAGTGTAGCTGCATTTGTGTAGTATTCAATCCAGCAACAGGTAGAATGAGGGAGAAAATATCGAATTTTGAAAGTCTTGAACAAAACCAAAAGGTTCTGCAAATAATTTCATGTACTCCACCAAATTTGACCAATTTCAAAAGCCACTGAGCTTATACAGAAATTTATACAGTATTTTTTAAGACCCAGAAAAGCTTGTATGATATGGGCAACTGTCCCTTTTCAATATAACATCTTTCTTACATGTGCAAATTGGTTTACTACCTATATCTAAGGAGCAACTGGTGAAACACTGAGTAAAAAGAATTTCACAACTAGTTATTTAGCAGAGACTTAATCATTCTTTAGCCAGTCTGTATTTTTTTTTCTTTAAAGCAAATTAGAGTCCCGAGTGCAAAATGGGTATATTGTGACTGTTTCCAGCTGTAAGAACTCCTTTCAACCTAAGCAATTTGAGATAGTTTTGCTACCTCCTAGACTACATGAAACACAATATTATTTTGTCTTTTCAACTCCCTCTCCAAGACAATAGAAAAATAAAACTGAATTGGGTGACCAGGCTTGGTGCTGTTCAGAAGAGAACACTGAAGCAAGTTGACTAATTTCCCATTACCAGTCTGCTGTCTTGCAGAGAAAGCAGCCCAGCTCCAACCTTTAATTACCTAAGTAGTACTTACTAAACTTAGTTGCCCTAAATATCCACAGATTAAAGCAGTTCTGGAGATCATCCCAGATAGTCTTTCCAAGTAAGAACTCCCTCATCACGTGCCATTACTAAACAATCCTGTACAACCAAATAACTATAGTAAACATATATAGTATTGAAAAACATAACTGATTAGTTGGTGACCTTCAAATCTAAAGTACATATTTTGCACTCAAAAGTCAATTGGCTTAAATAAACCTTCCCCACACTCTCCATGAAATTAAAAAAAAAAAAAAAAAGAAAATCAAAGGGCTTTGAGTCAGGCACAAGCACAGGTTTGTTCGCACACCTTTTGCAAGCAGCAAAAGGTCCTCATATTACTCCTGGTAGGGCAAGAGTGCTGGCATTTTACACAGTCCCTCTCACAGCAGGCCCAAAAAGCATTCCCCAGTGGTAGAAACATCACCACAGCAGAGACCTGCAACCTCCCTAGTCACAATTCATCTCCATTCTCTGTGGAGAGCAGTTGGCCCAAAGATGGGTCAGCCAGGAATGTACTCACCCCCTTTTAGGGAGCAACTAAAAGGATCTATACATTCCAAGGCTTCTCTCCCTCTAGGTGGAAGACATGAAGAAATCACAAGTGCTCTGCAGTGTAGCATTGAGCTACCAGTTTTAACTAGCTGGGAAGTGCTAATGCTTTACTTACTGTGAAAAATTGTATCTCTCATTTTAATAAGCACAATAAAAGAGTCAAATCATGAGCTGATCAGGAAGGGATGCTCAGGCAGCAGCAACAGCACCAGGCCCAATGAACTTAATACGGCTACAATTTATGATTATGTTGGGGAGGAAAATGGAGCTTAGCTACTGACCTTCTCTGCAGACTTTGGGTAAGTCACTTTGTCTTTTTTCAGTCTTCTCTTCCTTTCCCTTGTTCATTTTCATTAGGCACTCCTAGGGACTGCCACGGCATCTCATAACAAGGACAAACACTATAGCTCTAGAGGAATCTCCGACCCTCAACTAGCCAAACATCACTGAAACAGGACTAATTAATATGCTAGCTTTTTCTCTGTCTAGCCAATTCTGGCTGGCCAATTTCTCAGAGCGCCGTGGTACTCATGGCTCAAGAAGTGAGACTCAAGAAAAGAGAGAGTGATAGTATTCCAGATAGTTTCTTTCACCTTCTGCTCTGGAAGCCTCTTTATAGAAATAACAAAAAAAGATAAATGGACATTGGAAACATCTCAAAGTGTCAGTGCAGGTAAAGGAAGCAGACAAAGGATAGCAGCAATAGGAAAGAGCAAGCCTTGCAAAAGGCTTCAGAAGGTACGAAAAAGCCTTACAATTTTAGGCAACAGCAGTCAAAGATCCTACGGACAGATTTAAAAAGAGGTAACATAATCAAATAAAGACTGCAACCTTTACAGAGGCATGAAAAGTAAAGGGAGAAAATTCTTAGAATTCAAAGAACTAAACCAGAAACATCATCTCACCATCCAGCACTAAATCTGTAGGGCAGAGCCTCAGCTGCTGTAAACTGTCATGGTTGTATTGATGGTGGAGTTAAGGCAGTACAGATATGGTCCCTGAGGCTCTAAACAACTGCCTCTCTCAAAGAGTCAGTTTTGGTCTAGGAGCTCACAAAACTCAAAGCACAAGCTGATTCACAGTAAATAGGGGGAGTGGGTAATAAATCTATTTTCCACATTTCAGTCAATTTAAACTTCTAAATATAAATTTCATTCAGAAATTCCATTCCAGAAGTTTAAATGTTTCCCACCATCTGTGAATACCTTACATCTTGCTATTAAAAGATTTAAATACCTTTGAATAGCAATAGATTCAATCATATTGCCCTCAACCCACTAAACAACTGAATGCATCATATGCAGGGGAAAAGTAATTCATCAGGTTTAGGCTATCCGAGAATTTTCCAGCAAGCCTGTATGTATGGAAACTGAACAGGCAGAGTCTAAATTATCGTCTTCTTGCTTGCAGGAAGGCACATTTATTTATCACTGCTCCTCACTATGGGTGGATAATGTCACCCTCAGCACCATTAATGCAGCACCTGTCATTAACATTAAACCATTAATCTCATGTTGAAAAAAAATAAACAATTGGCTGACAACACACACATGGTAACCTGCATTCCATCTGAAGTGTTTGCTCTGCTATACTTCAATTTACAGAGTTCCAGCAGGAATTAATATGACTCAGTTTCTAAGGCTATTGAAATTTCTACTGGAATGCCTTCAATGTCTGTCAACTTCAAAGAATAAAGAAAACCACCACTCTTTATTGCATGAAAGTCTTGCCTCCCTGTAGAACAGGAATGATGCCAGTTGAATTGTCAGCAGGTTCATGCAGTATTTTCAGCCTGCTAGGTGGGCAACCGCATCTATTCTGTAAAATGTCATTGGCATAATGAATGCAGAACTAAATACATATAATAAAATTTTGTAACTTCAGAAAAAAAACAATAAGGGTTCTTATCAGAAATATTAGCAGAACAAAGTTTAGAACTAATTTACTGTAATGAAATTCTAGATTTCTTGCCCAACCAAAACCAAACTTCTCTTTACATTTTGATTTTTTCGCTTTCTTCTATCACTTTCTCTGCTTACTACTTCCCAGGTCCTACCTCTTCGCCTTCCAATTCCCAAGATTCTCCCATGGTTCACCATCCAAATTCAATCTCCCTTCACTCACATGTCTCTTTCATCTATCCTCCAACTCCAGGATGCCTGACAGAATAATCTCAGTCTTTCTACCACACAGTTCCAATCCCCAAATTTCTCTATCCCTCTTGCACCTTCTGGTGACCATCTTCTATCTCCAGGTGCTTTTCACAATCTACTTCCCTACAGCCCAGTTCTGCACTTGTAGAGTCTGAATCCTCCACACTGGTGGTCCAAGTTAGACTGATGAAACACCGAGAGCACAGAGATGAGAAATGAATCCAGCATTTTAGCATCTGTCAAGCAACCCAAAATCTCATAAAGACTGTGCTAGGCCAACCCCTGAAGTATGGATTAATGCTCACAGGCTGATTTACAAGGCTTTTCAACCAATTTCCTACAACAGTACAGTCAGGTCTGGTAACAACTGCACGTGATACATGGCAAGACAGCAGTGCTTTCAAGTCTCAGCTGCAGTACAAGGTGACACAGAAATCAAAATTGCCATGGATGAGGATAGCTACATTTAAACACAGTTTTTATACCAACAGCACCATTTTCTAAGTGGACCATGGAGCACATATCTACAAAATGGTCTATCTCCCCAGTCATACTAAAGAAGAACATATCCAAATACATACACATTATCCCCCACTGAAGTTGAGTCAGTCAGCAATACCATGGAGAGCTGCATGTCCAAGTCTTACTAACTTTGATTTTGAAATCCCTATTTCAGGATTTCAAATATGTCCTGAATGAAATGTAACTAATTTGATTTCCATACCACATCACAGTATAACTCAGGTTGGCTGGAACTTCAGGAGGTCATACTAGTTCAAACATCGTTTTTCCAGGAGCCTAAATCAAAACTGGATTTGATTCTCACGTATTTCTTCTCTGGCCTCAGGCCAACAATTTACACAGCTGCTCTCTGCCTGAGTTGTCTGCAGTTACAGAAAAAGAAATGTTGCACTACTACTGCATTAGTATCTGAGGAATGCTTAGCTAACGTGGTTTGAAATACAGGCAAATCAGGTATCTAAATAGTAGAGCTGGGCTAATACAGGAAACCTGAAATCTTAGTCTAGCACTCCAGAGTATTCAACCTGGTTATTTCAAGTATGAACCTGTGTCCACAGACATTAAATTTAGTTCTGAAGTGTCTACATTTCAAAAATTTGGATTTTTGTTTCAGGCCTGCCTCTTGGTTTCAAAGCAAAGACTTAGCTAGTAAAAGTCTTCATCCACAGTGTGCTTCAACTGGACCCAAGCCAACTGTAAATAAATCTGAGTCATATAAAATAAAGATTATATTAAGTAATATTTTTTACTGTGTTTAAGCATATACAGTAGCCTAAGAAAATACTATTTAATATGTTTCATTTGCCTTTGTTTACTACATCTCTACATGGCATTTTAGTCAGACCTTAATTTACCGTGTGTTAAACTGCTGCCAGCAAACTTGACCTCTAGACCTGGCAAAATGGATAAATTACCCTGGAGTTCATTTATGTACTCAGCTCTCCAGGGGATGCTACTGGCAGGTTGAGTCAAAGCACAGAGAGATGCTTGTCTCATTTCTTTCTAGGATTTTGGATGCCAGATTTAATACGCTGCTAGAAAATTAACAGCTCAGAAAGAAGGATGTTTATTTTTCAAATTCTATGATCAGTCAAAGCAGATTTCCTACACTGGTTCACAAAAAAACCCAGAAACAAACAAAACAATAAACAAACAAACCAAGAAAAAAAAACCAACACAAAGAAAAACCACTCTTCCCAACTAACTTCAACTACACCTACCTGCATAACCATTTAATACTCACACTCAAAGGCCATGCAAAGACGTCAGAAGTTCAACCTCAACCTAGGTGTGAATTCTGATTTAGGAGACCTTGGCAGTCACATAAGAAAAACTTGTGATAAAATGTTTGTCAAAGTCATGTTAAATTGTCACACACCTATCTTCCCCAGAATCAGAAGTCATACAAGAGGGATCACAATCAATAAAGTTTACCACTCAGCATCTACAGGGACAAGAGGGAATCTGGAGTCACTGAGTGAGGAAGAATAACCCAAAGCAAACCCAAAACAAATAAAACTCCACCAGCGTATGACAAGTGGCTACAGAAATAAGCTACATGCTTGCTAATTAGTAACTCTTTGAACTACATAAATAAATGCACATTCACAGGACACTGCACCTATATGTGCAGTGAATGTGAATACCATATGCGTAAAGCGACTAAAACTTTTTCTTAAACCTTTCTTCATTTTAATTTCCTTTTAGACCGACATGAAAATAGAATGTTTATGGCTGATAACTTTCCTGGGGCATAACACGTTGGAGTAACTAAATATTTTAAATCTATCTGCATGCACTATCAATAAATCTATCATACTAAAATAGTTTCGCATATTCTAAGCATCAAGACAGAGAGGAAGCCCAATTAATATGCACATGCAAATTAGGAAATTTGCAAATAACAGAACACAATAATTTTCTGTAGTGTCTCAATGAGATCATGGTCCTTCTGTGCTAGGTATTGTATGAATGCATAGTAAGAGCACATGCAGGTCATGCTGAGCTTACTAATTTAGGCTGTTCATGAAACAAAGGTTTACAGTGAAATTATTAATACCACATCCTTAAAAGTGGAGGTCTAAGGCATTTATCCCTGCCACAAAATGGAAGTTTGATCAAGGGAAGATCACGAGCACATGGTTTAAAAGAAACATATTATCACATCATTTAAAGAAAATTCACATCAGCAAAAAATTACATATTCCACCAGCATTTATTATTCTAAGTTTATTATCTTATATATTAAGGTGTCTAAAATTATTAAGGAAAAAAAAGATACATCAATCCAGCATGTGAAGAAATATGCATTTAAATAAGCACTGTGTTTGTTAAATACAGCTAATGGAAATCAGTAATTCCTATAGTGTCTTTACTACAAGTGTTCAGGAAATAACATTTTCTGTCCCTTTGGAAAATTCCTTGGAAGAGTCAGTCTGGACTTTTCTAGTCATCATCAGTTTTTATAGAAAAAGAAATAACAGGTTCTTGTTCTCTCTATGGTACACTAGCAAAACTGTCTCAGACTTCTATAGTTTCTCTACAATGCATCACATCTCACATAAGTTCCCAAGGTTATAACTAACAGTGTAAAATATACACAGACTTAATGACTTTGATCCTGACTCAAAACTCACTTATGCTACTGGGAAACACACTTTACTGTAGAGGACTGATTCTTTCTCACTGCAGGAACAGAAAGCATTGCTACAACATGTCTTTTAATGCTAAACTAAAAATGCATCATGGGTCAGGAAGAAATGCTAACTCTGTCTTTCTCCCAGTCCATAATTCATCTTTACCCACTAATAACAATGGGAGGAACATGCTCGAACCAAATCACCACCTGTTTAAAATCAGTGTAGCTCATGAACTGGCCATGGTTGACAAATCACAGGCAAGAAAATCCCACTGCCTGTTTCAGGGCCCCTCCCTGACTAGTGTCAGAAGACAATGGAAATATATTCCCACCTAATTCACAGGAAAAAAAAGTTCTATCCATATAAAGGGATTACTTGAAAATATTCACAACAGCAAAAAGTCTGGATCAGTTGTTTAACAGGCTGACATGCCCCAGTGGAGGCACATGGTAAGAAACCTCATGACACCCAGTCACCCCACCTTGTACATGCCCTGGAAACGTTACTTAAGAGTTCTGGAGGACAGGGAGTCACAGGAACATTCTGAAACAAGAGGCAAGCCATTGGAGCAGAGAAGCTACAAATCAGACTTTCTGGGCAGATGGCACAGCAAGCTGATGGCAGATGGAAGTGAGAGCTTGGATACGGCAAAAAAATCGGTTGCAAACTAATGAGGTATGTTAAGATGATAGAGACAACTACTCCTCTTTTCTGATCTCTGCTTTAAGTGAGGGTCAGGTCAACTCCTCCTCCCACGGAAATCTACCCTCAATACCAAATAAATATAAGATTCATAATTCAAAAGTCCCAGGTTCACATGAAATTTCTGAAGTCCAGAGCCTTCTACATACAATCTTTAAGCCCTCTAACCTCCAGGACAATATAAAGACCATACCTTATCACAGCAGAGAAGCTTCCAACAATGGAGAAGTTTAAACCAGGAACGATCTTTAATAGAAAGATGCGACAGAACGCATTAATTGTGGTGAGGATTTGGTCTCAGTCCAGACTAGAACTGAAGTTGGCTTGATGCTCCCAAGGCTCCACCTCCTTTCTGCGGCTGACCTACAGTACCTTTGCTGCTATGGGATAGAGACAACCTATAGCTCTTCATGATTGCAGAATATTACTATCAGAAAAAATGTGGACCACCTCTTAAGACATTCATGATTACCAGTCCTCTGATACAAAAACCCCAACTTTTCTTCTCTCGTTACATACACACACATACATGTATTTCCTTGCTCTCTTTCAGAGCCCCCTGGTTCTTTTTCAAAGCAGCACTGCTAAGACTTTATAATTTTTTCTCTTCTGATAAAATGTCCCAGAAACATTATCAATGTTTCAAGAAGTACACAATACAAAATTATCTACTTCAGCAAATGGGACTAATCTCAAACAGTGTAGACTATGTGAGCTTCTAGAAGATAGCAACTCTCACAAGCTTCTAACATTACTCCTAGAAGATTACGGACTTTTTATACCAAGATATACTACAAAGGGTGAGCCTTTCTTGCCAGTGTCATGAAATGCAGGGATCTCATGGTCTTATAAACTTCCATAGCTGCCATTTCAAACAGTGGGGATTTTTTTTTTTACTTACACATAAGAAACTCGAGTGAAGTGGTAAATATATCAACTTCATTGAAAGCCTTTGGAAAAAGGGAGGTAAAGCTGCAGACTTGTGTGGGAAGCTAATGAAAAGGGAGCACAGCAATGACACAAGGGACTAACAGGCTCTCAACAAGAACCTGCTGAAATTCTCGTATCCTAAACACATATATAAAAGCATCCACATAACAAAAGAAAACTGCTATATACCATACACACAGCCATGCATGTGCACAGCCCCTCGTGCTTAGAGCAGACACAGAAATGACATAGGTAGGAATAAGTACATCTCATAAAGGAGCTTACAGGGAACCATGCATTCATATCCCAACTGAAAATCCGCACTCTCACCAATCTTCTATGCAATCTCCATCAAGTCCCTTGACCTTTCCTGGGACTTCCCTCTCTGTAGTCATGTGATTACACAAGCTACATTCCCACAGAGATGAGCTGTACGACTTGCTCCTTTTTCATCGGTGTTCGATCATTGCTACCTTCTCATTACATGACAAATCTCAATCCCTGGCTACCAGACAAGAATGAAAAAAAAAAAAATAAACAGAAGAAAAACAAGTCAACATCCCATACACTAAAAAACAAAACAACAAAAAACAAAGCCAACAAAGAACACTACCTCAAATCTACAGAAGTTGTTACTGAGCAATAATAATAATGGGTTCATAAAGACCCATTCCTGCCCCACAAACACTAACTTCAGCTATTTTCAGTGTTCTCTTTATTTGCAGCTTACATCTAGTCACTTCTACAGCATCTCAATTCCTCCTTCAGCTGCAGAAGATACACAATGATAAGCAGTACATAACTGCAGAATAACAGGAAGTGATTAAAAATGCTACAACTGCAATCCTGTGACAGATTTAATCTGTAAATCTGTGTTCTAACTGAAGAAACACTTTTTAAAAGAAAGGCTACTACCATTACTCTGACTAGAAATTATTAATTTAATGCAAGTCTTGTGATATTTTTCTTAAAACTTCAGCATCCTGAGGCATATTTGGGCCTCCCTTGTGTCCATCTCTAGTGGTTATAGAGAAAAGTGCACCTCAGAGACCTGAATTTCAGAAAGCACATCAAACTGACTCAGCTGTATTTATCTATTCCAATTGTTCTTAAACTAATCTTATGACTTTAGAAGAATAGAGGAAGTGGAACTATTTGTTTTAAACATATGAAGAAGTCATTATTGCTTCTGGAATTCCAGTTCACATGCAAGCACGTTTTTGCCTTGGTCGCTTTATCATATCATTGTGAAAGTTCTCATTCATGCTAAATGGAAGTCTCCATCAGAACTTCAACAGGAATCTTTCTGATCTAGCTTCTATAATTTTGTGGCCTCCATTGCCTTGACTCCAAGTGTGCTGCCAAGACTGTGCTCAAACATGATCACATCGATGCATCCACATATAAGGAAGAAAATGAAAGAGAGAGGGAAAGAATAGTATTTTCTGACTATTCATCAAGAATTCCTATGTGTTTCCAAAAGGCCCTTTTCGTGTTCTTTCTTATTTGTGAACAACTTTGACAGACAAATCAAGATCATCATAAGGTTACAGATGCAGAACACAGCAAACCGACCCACAAAGTTCTTAACAAAAGCACGGGGAAGCTCTTGGACATCAAGAGGATTTAGTTAAAGCTTTTGGACCCACATACTTAGAGCTATGTTCTTCCACTCCTCTCTCAGGAGTATATAAGCACACTAGTGATCCTCAATCTATAATACTGGCACCTCAGTATTACAACAAACATGTAAGTGAGAGCAGGAATACTGCTCCAAACTCTCCTAGTGCCTGGGGCTGACAGTATCCTAGAACTCATGCTGACACTGCTGGCGAGAAGGCACACACTCCATTGCTATCACAGAGTTGATCAAAGAGACACATTAAAAAAAAATAAATCTGAACTTTAAATTAACTTGGCTAGTGCCATTGGCAAAATGTCTCATCTCCCACACACCATAAACCACAGAGAGGCAAGGAGAGAGAGAAAGGAAATGCACACTGAAAAAACAGATGGGAAGATGAAAGCATTGTGGACTAACACTGATACTAAAATGCATCATCTACTCCTGCCCTCAATCGATTCTCTTTGCCTGGCCAAGACAGACATCCTGAAGCAAAATGGATTCCAGGGTTTCCATATCACTTACCTCATCAACCCCCTCCACACAACATAAATTCCTACTCTGAGTACATAGTTTATCACTAAACTAGTAAACCATGATTAACTGTGTAAAGGTAAGGAACATAAATCACTGAGCTCAGATGTCATCTAAACCATTGCATATTTAGCGACCCATGGTTTTAAGAGGAGCACAACTCTCTTGACTTGTGCAATATACACACACCAGTTGGACAGGAATGAATAATCACCAAAGGGACAAAACTACAGAAACTGAATGGTCAGCACTAGTCTCACAATGACCCCAAAACATTCCTTTATCTGAACATTACCTTTTGCCTTTGATACATAAAATCATGTCATTATGTATAACACAATAAAGCTTACTTCTACACAGAACAGCCCTGGTTTGTTGGGGTTTTTTAAGTTTAACTCTGATGTTTACACATCACTGCAGCTTGGTCATGACAAAACTACCCAACAGATCTCAAGAGCTTATAGGACATTACAAAGTTTAACCATCTTACCTGGCTCTGTACAGTTCTTCTCTTCATGTGTCCCATTAGGTGATGCCATCAACCTTCTATTCCTCCACATTCCTGATACAATGCTTCTGTCTGAAACAGCTGACTCTTGGCCTATATTAAATAAAAAGACATTATGCCCACTAGCACCAATTTTTTCCTGCATCATCCCAGGTGGACTATGCGTGCCCACTAACAAGGAGCATGGACAGACCATCAGAATGCAAATGGGGCAAAATCCAAGGTGTGACTGGAGCATGTGCCAATAGACATTTGCTAGGTGCTCCTGGCTCCAAAGGGAGCAACTAGGCACCATATCTGAGCTGTTGGCATGTTCCGGCTATCGGAACTATCAGAACATTTGGCTGTGACCCACTGCAGGAAAATATTCTGCAGCAAGCAAATGCTGAAGCCTGTACCTGTGAAAGTCAACACTTGCAGCTCATATATATGAAACTAGCCCAGCTATGCTGACATGAGCAAAAATCACACTTCCATTTAGTCATCATGTACTTGCACATATTACATTACTGCTTTCATGAAAAAAATTAAAATGCGTATGGATATGTTCCAGTTACATTTTAGTTTATTCTGAACTTTTCACTCTTGGGTATGCTTAATAATATCAAGCTCGTCAAAGAAAATGGAAATCACAGTGAATTCTCATAAGTCTTAAAAAAATAAGAACTTTTTTAGAAGTCAATGGAGCTTTTGGCAAAACGCATATTCCAGAAGCATTCTCAATGAAACCTGCTAAATAGAGTATAGGAGCCCTTGTGAAATCATGTACCACATGCAATTATAATAAAAAAAGAAAGAATAGAACCTCTCAATTAAATCACTTCCACCTCAATCTTATCCATTTCAAATGAACATATTGTAATAACAATAAAAATTCTTCCTTGGCCATTTTAGAGTTTATGCTGTCATCACGTAATGCCTGTGTTTTTTTAGTGACTCCTGGAAAAAGAAATCTTGTTTGGAAGTTAGTTTTCCCAGAGTAAAATATTCTGAACAACAATTGTAAGAAACGTAGACAACAGATGGTCAGTGTTTATGGATAATATGTCCTGTAAATTAGCCAGCTGAAAAAACCCTACCTGATGCAGCATACTATCAAAAATTAGGTTATGAGGGATTTAGTTGATAACCCAGGAGATTAAAAACTTTCATTAGTCATGACATTTTTCATGAAAACCTAAAAAAATTGTGGAAAACAACTGCAACAAAAAAAACCCCTTCAAGCTATGCAAACATATTCATATCCCCATTACTTGTTTCCAAGTTGAAAAAACAAGTTGAAAGTTTTAAGATGAGCAATATGCTGATATGGTCTAAGACACCAAATTCTTATATGGATGGCTTGTTGCCATCCTAGATACAGCTCAAACAAGCCAGGCAATAATTTGAGCACAAGACCATTACAAACTATGACAAGTTCCTGCAGATTTTTCTTCCCTAAAGCACACACTTGAACTTCTGCTTTAGTTTAAGCAGATGACCCATCCTACTTGTGCTGAAATCTGCATTTCTTATATTAAATGTAGATGCTTAGTGATGGGCTTAGTCGATTTTGGTCTTAAATCTTCAAGGACTGTTGGCAGCCCTACCTAGAGACCCAAGCGCTCTCCCAGCAACCTTCGACTTTGTATTTGAGGGATGGGAAGCATATTGCAGGATGAGGGCTTGAAGTGTCACACAGCCCAAACTGTGCCAGCAGGCAGAGGAACAAATGGGAATGATATGGTTAATTATAAGTGCATCAGTTTACCAATACAGCACATGCACAAATGATGCAAAAGACTCTGTTATAATACTCTCTCCATAAAATGTAAGATCAGCACCGTTCCCAGCCTAAAATGCAGAATTTTCTGTTAAATCTATACTGTAACGGAGGGAGAGATGTTGGGGGTGCGTGTGAGACTGAGAAAGGAGGCAGCTATAGCAGATACAGCTTAGCTTACAACCTAAGGACAAAACGAAAGGCAGCCCGAAGTTGCAGAGGGGACCACAGGCGGCTGGAGAGAACTGCACTCTGATGCAGCGGCAGGGGGGAAACTCCTTCAGGGTCCGTTCCCAGGCACAGAACTGCCCCGCGATGCCCTGTCGGTTCCCGACCCGAGAGGAGCGGCGGGCTCGGGGTCGGGGAGCCCCGGACGAGCAGCCGCCAGCGGCGCAGCTTCCCCCTCTCCCCGGGCTGCGGCCGCGCACCCGCCCGGCACGGGGCATTCTCCCGAGGAACCCGCGCGGGGACC
>JANPWX010000247.1:189887-269644 GCA_024734555.1 Trochalopteron elliotii
CGCCCCGCACTCCTCGGGCAGCGGCCGCCCCACAGCGCGCCGCGGGCTGCGAGTCAGCGCCGAGGGACGGAAACATCCATGCGGCTCCCTGCCCGCCCGGCCAACTTTGAAGTTTATCCCTTTCCTCCCTCCCTTCCTCCCCTCGCCGTCGCCAGCCGTAAGCGGCAGGTGGGTGGCTCAGCCGCCGCGGTGAGAGCAGCTGCCCGCGGAGTCTCAGCGCGGCGCCTGGCGGGCACTCAGCCCCGGCGGGCGGCTCGGCCCCTTCTCCCCGCCCCTCTCCCGCAACTTTCTGGGTGCTCCTCCGGCACCCATGGCAACGCGCATGTGCCCTCCCCCACCGCCGGCCCGAGGGGAAGGAATTAACTGGCGAAATTAATCCTTTCCCCTAAACGGCGCAGGAATGCCCCGCTCTCGGTGTCGCGCTTGGCGTCCCTGCGCGGAGGGCAGCGGGCAGCGGTAGGTGCCGCGGCGCAGAGGTGCGGGCCGGGGCCGGGGCGCCTGAGGGGCTGCAGCGCGCCGGAACGCGAGCAGCGCCCCGGGGCTGGAGGGGAGCACCGATGGCTCGGGGCTCTTCCACCTGTCTCAGGAGATGCGCTTCAAGAGGGGCTTCCATGGGGAGAATGGCGTTTCTGCGCGCAGTTTGCACTGCAACGAACGCGTGGTGTTTAGGATGACAAATTAATGACCCATTTTGTGAAATGGTGGTTAGTTCCAGGCTGTGCCACCGCGATTTCATTCCTTTTTTTAACTAAAATTTTATGTTTACATTAATTAAGTGGTTTCTGTTAGCCAACGAGTGTTGGGAACTTCCTCCTACAGCACACGCATCGGTTCTATATTCCTCCCAGAAACGCATGAGGAAGCACATGTAGACAAAAAGGGATTAACTCATCTGATCTTCTTTTCGATACAGCATGTGGTTTACGACAGAAAGCCTTTCAGGTGATTCCCTCTGGATCGTTGTCTATATTCTTCAGAACATAAAACACGTATCTGGCATTGTTTGTCATGGTTTCATAATTATAATGCAAATAGGCTACATAAACAAATAACCACAAATAAAATATTACCAATCCTCTGTTTTCCCATCATTCAAATGTGTTTTCTAGTTTTGCTTGTGAATTCTATCCACTATAGTAAGATGCAGAAGCACAATGCTCAGGATGCTCTGGTACTACTGCATGTGAAATTGCTCTGGATTCATGCTGAAGACTCCCAATTGTCCCAAGCGCAAAAGGCATTAACCAAGCTGAAGAACCAAAGAGGAACATTGGTGTTAATCTTGTTGCTTCTTTACATGCACATAGCTACAGTTGTGTGTCTTAGCTGTCCAAGCTCCATGGGCACCTAGGCTCTGATGGGCTTTTGACTTTCTGATTTACATTAAAGCAGGAAAACAACTGCGTGTCAGAAGAATGGCATGGAGACATGCTCCGGTCTCCTTTCTTTCCTTCCCTTTATAGCTGCTGAGAGAGGAAAAGTAACCATGAGAGCTTTTGCCTACTACAAAAAAAGGTAATAAAGATTACAAATCAGGTTATGTCTCTTGATTTCTCTCCATGGCCAGATAGGAAATCTCAAAGTTGAACCTGGAACAGTGAAAGCTCTCCCTGACCAAAAGAATTTACAGCTAATTAGACACAGAGGCAATGGAAGCTGGATAAACTCAACAGAAGGTCTTTAGATTGGCACCTTTATTTGTAGTGGACTTGGGTTTTTTGTTGAAGACCTTTAAGTTCCAGTGAAGGTGTTGGTTGGCCATGTCAGTAGAGATGCCACTTTTTATACCCTGTCAGCAATCTTAATAGATAGGAGCTAATTCCTCACATGGCTTTCCATCACCTCTTTTCTGGGACTAAAGCCTTCCCATCTACTCAAAGTGGCAATGCAAATATTTGTCTGCCATCCTCTTTTTGTGTGTTTAATGAGAGTTGCAGTGCTGACAAGACTGTAGTTTTCTGTATGAAGATTTTACCTAGCAGTAGAAGGATGGTGACACTGGAGGGGATTGCAGAGATTTGTCGGGTTTTCAGTAAAATACATTTATAAGATGCTTAGAATAATAGAATCATTAAGGTTGTAAAAGGCCTGTAAGATCATCAATTTCAACCATTAAACCAGCAATGATAAATTCATCACTAAAGAATGTGCCCAAGTGCCACATCTACACATTTTTTGAACCCTTCCAGGGTTTTTGATTCTATCACTTCCCAGGGCAGCTTGTTCCAATGCCTGACCATTCTTCACTTACAAGGGCTTCAAAGAGGCTGTTCTAATGGTTGGGTCTCTTCCCACAACTGATGAAAGTTGCTTGTGGTTTTTATGTTTACTGTGTTTATTCACTTATTTACTCTTTACACTGAAGACATTTTCAAAGCCATGGCACTCCTGATCTGAAGAGATACTGATATTAAGACATGCAATGGCAAGTTTGCCACAAGTGAGGTAAATTTGTGTCTGGAGTTGAGGCTGTCATTCATAGATATTCCATATTTGTGTCAATGTGTTGTTTACACAAACACCATGGAAATGAACCATTGTTAGAGGTCCTGAGTTTCACATGTGAGGGATTTTCATTTATTCTGTCGGATCCTATGAACATCACGTGGATCAAACCAAACCACATGGTCAGTAAGAGGAATGCAATTATAATATTGCCTGTTTTGACATAGAGGTTTTTTCCCTTTTTTGTCTGTTATAAAGCTGTCTGGTTTAGAGTTAACAGTCAGTGACTATAGAAACCCTGAAGCCTTCCCTGTGAACCACTGAAAGCAAGAAACAAGAACCAGAACAGTGAAGGGTGCTTTTGTGAATCCCTTACAGAGGAGAAATCTGCTACCCATGAAAGCAGGTCTCAGTGTGATGGTGTGTCTCTCCCTTTTCCTGTGTACACAAATGAGGCAGATCAAAGTTCAGACAGTACTAATCTCCTAATCATACAAGCTTCTGATTAGCATTTTTAATCAGTCTGGTGATCACAGGGCAGCCTCAAAATTGTTCTTGAATACTAAACTTTCAGAACAGAATTCCGAACCACTTTTATTTTGCTGAGGGTTCTTTGAGAAAAGCATCAGGTAAGTCTTTGTGTAGGATGTCTCAAAGGGAAAAGGTGTGTTGCAGAATTCAGCTCCAGTTACCTCTCACCAGGAGGGTCTATTTGAGTACATCTGAGCCATTCACATGGAGGTTGTTACTGGAATGATGTCCCAACACTTTGATTTGAGATATTCATGCTGTGTATGAGGGTACAGTGATACAGTGTTGGGGGCAAAAAAAGAAGCTAATGCTTTCTGCATAAGGTGACATTAGAGAAACTTGCATTTTTTAAAAAATCTTAAATTATTGCTATCTCTTACTGCAAGAAGAACAACTGTGTATAAATTCAGTGAACCCTTCCATTAATAGTCTCAAAAAAAAAAAGTAAGACACACATGGTTTTCTGAGTGATGCTTTCACAGTGAGTGGTTTGGTGATACCTCAGATGTTCTGTTTCCAGTATAATCAGAACAAAATGTTTTCCAGACTAGGTCTTGGATTGCTGAAAGAATTACGTTTTGAAAATTAAAGGTATTTGAGAAATATCATCAAAACAAAATGTAGAGGAAGAAAATATTAAGTAGCACTTGTCTCTAAGCCAAACACAAGAAACAAATCTTCTTTCTTGTTGCTGTGTTTATCATTGTGATAATTTAACTTTTGTGTATGTCCCACGCCAAAATGTCTCACTAGAAGCACATACTAATGTTAGTTTCATCTAGCACTGCCAAATGTGCTTGTTTTTCATCTCAAGCACAATTAGTATCTTGAACTGAGAAACAGCCAAAAGGCTTTAAATTAGGAAAGTGTCTCACAGGAGATCCATGAAAGCAGCTCATCTGAGAAGAAAATATTGATGCTGCTGAGAGTTGAAGGAGAAGTATGTTTGGATTAATTTTCTATGGCACCCCCTAAAAGGAGCAGAAAAAACAGCAGCATGGCAAGGTTACTGGAAGCTGAGGCCCTGTTAGTTGGCCATGAAGACTGTTCCAGCACAGAAGAGCAGGAAAGCTCTGGATGATTGAAAGGTCATTGTTTGTGACAGGTACCCAAACAGCCCTAGAAGCCTTTTCAAGTCTTACTTTTCTGACTGATACAACTGGCATCCCAGTATCAGCTCCTCTGTCCTGTCTGCTAGGTCAAGAGGTAATATCAAAGAAAATCCAACAATGGACCAAAAAAGCCAAAAAAGGACCCAAAAATCTCCCGTAAGCCATAAAAATTTAACTGAGAGGGAAGGCATTGGTGAGAAAGGAGTCTGGGATTCTGCCTTTTCTAGTTGGCCCAGGTGGTTTGTATAAGGAAACCATGGAGAGAATCTTAGCTTGGCACTGTTCATAATCACCTGACTGTCAAGGAAGAAACAATCCTGTGTTTATTTAGGACCTAGTCCCTGGCAAAGGAGGGCACACAAATATGATCTGACAATACAAGCTTGCAGAAAGCACATCAATATTTAAGTGTTGAACTGTAATTCCAGGCACCCTACCTCCTTAGATGTATATATATACCCAGATGGTTTTTTAAGCACTGGTGAAAGGTGCTTTGCTGAACCATACTTGAAAAAATTAGAAAGCAGATCCATTGATGGCATCAGCACCGTGGGTTCAGCCAGAACCTCTGTGATGGGTAAACCCAGAACTGGGACCACTATATTACAGAGGAGCTCCAGCTCTAGTATTCAGGACTCATCCATGTGCTAAGATCCTCCATGTCTTTCTATGCGTTCTCAGATTTTTATCTCCCAGTTCTAGTGGAGAGTTGCCACTTGTTCTTTTCCATGCTTCAAAGGCAGAAGTATTCCTTAGTAAAGAGTTATTTCTATAGTTTAACTCAGACCTCTGTTTTGTAAATAACTGAACTGTGAGCCAAAATTTAAATGCTGTGAAGAAGTCAGTCTCACATGGTAACATGGAACCACATTTTCCTTTCACTTACCCAAGTCCTCCCTTGTGTTTTGTGTCATGCAGTTTTCCTACTGCTGTTTTCTCTTTAATAATCTAGGGTAATGCTACTTTGTATTTCTGATGAGCATCTGTGGTTACACCACACATTCAACACTTAGCTAGGATCCACACACTCACCAAAACTCCACTTGGGAGTTTAACAACAGTATGCAGAGATACTACAAGCAAGAGTTTCTTATATCCTTCATGCCATGAGCAACCGCACATAAGCACAAGAAGGAGGTCAAGATGATGCATATAATCTTCCTTCCATACAGTAAGTACAAACGGTACCAACCAGATGTATACACTTGATGTGATCATTAAAGTACAAGAAAATAAGATCAGTTGACTCTTTATCTCCCACATGTGCTGTTAACAAATTTTAGTTTAGGTGCCTCAGCTCTATTCATTTCTTCAAGCCCACCAAAATGTCTTCTTGCAGGACAGAAGGAGAGGCATTGTGCATATCAGTGGTATTCAATGTGTCCTTCTGCTCATAAGGTTTCAATCAACATCTCGCTAAAAAAAGGGATTTTGTTAGAACAACCTCAATATTTGCACCCTTAAATCAATATTATCTAAGCCCTCCAAATTCATCCAGCATCTATGTTTAAAGCCCTCTAGATTTCTCAGGGATATAGGCATCTGATTAAATCCTTGCCAGATTTGAAGAACTCATCCATGTGCATAAAGCTGTACGGAAATGGGGGTTAAATTGCAGGGACTGTTACACAGCATATGCTCTCTACATACATACTGTCTGTTTCAGTTTCTCAAGTTTTCTGTCTCCAGTGAATTCCAGTGTCAACTTTACTTTGTTTTCATTTTGCCACTGGTTTTCTATTCCTCTCTGGTCTCAGAGTCACTTTCTCTTCTGCCTATTTCTCTACTTCCCTTATGCTTTTCCTCTGTTTGCTACACAACTTTGTTCCTCACTTCTTGATTTTCTAGGCCCAGTGCAAATTTCTCATTTCTTCCTCTCTCTGTATACAGAATGCTTTTCTCCTCTTCAAATCTACACATGGGTTCAAGCTTAGTATTGATTCTAAGACCTAGTCCCAGAGGACTGGGGAAGTTTGACTGTGCTTACCCTTAACTGTGAGGAATGAGGTTAGCTGACATCATGCTAAACACAAGGGACTGGGGCTAATCACAGCACTTTTTTCCATCAGTATAAAACACATTTGTTTGTTCTTCATAATCTTGTTCCACTCCCAGATAAAAGAACTAAATTCAGCTGCATAAAATGCTCTCCATTTCTTTTCTTTCTGGGAAGTTTTGTATGTCTGAAATAAGTGAAATTCAAAACAGCTACTGAGGAGACATCTTCACACACTTCAGTCAACCACACTTTTTTTCAGCTTTCATTCCTACTGGGAATTCTTTCCAAAACCCTTTGCTAGTCCCTCAGAATGAGAAGGATCATTAACTAAGCAAAAATTGATTCCTTACAGTGAGAAAAATTTTCAACAGCTATGTGTTAGCCCAAACCACAGGCTGCTGTGATCTTATGAATACACAGGAGAAGGCTTCCTGTGTATTTGGAAAATTCTCTCTCAAAAAAACCCCTCAGGTGGTGTCAGTGCTTGAAAACCTGAAGGCCAAACAGGTCCAGTGAAATTCCTGTTGGGGTAGCTGGGAGAGACTCGATAGGGCAGCTCCTCTCCCAAATTAGGTTAGAAAGAGAAGAAGAGCAAGTATTCATTCTTAGTGACTGTGGAAAAAAGCAACTGCAACACCAAACACTGTATATACATACAAGTGCAGGAACATAAGTGCAGGAACATGTGTCCTGATGACTGATGTCCTTGAAACAACAATATTGGAAAGATGAGAACTGTCTTTATTTGGTGACTTGTAGAACACCTGCTTGAAGGAACCTGGAAAGGTCATCTTGTTAATTCCCTTTTCCTAAGGCAACACCAACTCTCCCTAATGTTGAGTGGGCTTGTTCTGAAACTTAATACCCATTTTTATACTGAAATTGCTGTTTGACTGCCTATCAAAGCTTTTAAAATAAAATTATGGTGAAAAATGTTAAGAAAATTTACACCTCCTACTTTGGCTGGCATCTTTTTTTAACACTGCTAGTGAGCAGAGCTTGGGTAGTTCTGGGAATTTTCCTCCTCATATGACCACTGATTTTCAAAAACAAAAGTTTATTCTATTGAAAACCTCTCAAGTTAAAGCAAAAAGGAATTGTGACTGTCAATCAGAGAAGGAGAAGAATATTCTTAGTATTTGTTTCTGTAAAGTTAGTAGAAATCAGGTTCTTTTATAGGCAGTAGGAAGAAAACAACCTTGTCCTAGGAAGATAAATTCAGTGTATAAGATCATGTAAAATGATAGTCTAGAGGGAATGGCAGTCAGAGAAATCAAGTGAGTGGGAATAGTGCTCAATGGAGTGTTTTGTATGAGGAATTCAGGGCATTTATTTCATTGCTGTTTCATGTTGTCTCACATGGAAAAGATAAGAAAGGGGGGTTCATTTGCTCCCCATTATGTTCAGAGAAGAGGAAAGAATTGAAAAGGCTGGTTTGAAATTCAGGTTTAGAACAGGAAGGAGAAAAGTTTTTGTCTAAGGAGGCATTTAAGGGAAGGAAGGAAGGGAGAGCTTTGGTACACAAAAACAGGAGATCTAAGCCAGTGGGCTGGGCACAGTCATTGGTGGGAGCAGGCAGAGAGAATCTGAATCAAAGTGGATCAGAAGGGTGAGTGAAACAAACTAGACTAGGGAAATGAGCACCACTACATCTACTTTGAAGATCAAGTCCTGTACTGTGAATTTGAAAAGGGTTGGTGTAGCAGGAGAGAGACATCACTGTATCTGCAGCACATTAAGAATTCTCCATAGAAGTTCCCTTTAAGTTTACAAAAATGGCCACAGCACAGCCCCCTCCAAACCCAGATAATTGATGTTTGATGTTTGTTACCCTTTGTGAAAAGACACAGTTAAAGCAAATGTTGGTGTATTTTCAAATGCTGGCAGGAATGCTTTTTACAGTATTTCCATGTTAGCTTCCTAACAGATTTTACAGCAAAATATCAAGAAAATTTGTAGCTATTGCCAATTTTAACAAGAAATGTTTATCACTGGAATATAATAAATACCACACTCCTGTAAATAAATTTTTTGCTGCTCCGAACTCCTTGTAGAGTTTAGCAGCAGGATCTTTTAGCCAGGCTTGGTCATAAGTGTGCTCAGCTGCCTCTCAACATCAGGGTAGCCCAGGTTCAGGACAACTCCTAAGAGCTGGCTGCTGTTTTCAGCTTGTACTAGGAGAACAGTAAAGGGAGCACTACCCCATAGTCCAATTTACTAGAAGATATTGTGGGTGTCACCTGCCTGTAATGTCTGACTCACTCCACCATTTTTCTGTTGTTTTCATTTAATTTTTAAACACTCAGATATTCCGGCCACTTTACGTTTCATCTCCTCAGAAAGAAGCAATGTTTCAGAGGTGTTACCATGGAAACAATGGAGTGAGGAAGCAGCTAAACATAAAAGTAAGTCATCTGTCAGTAAAACCAGAGACATGCTTTGGGGTAACTTGAAATTATAAAATGGATAATTAATTGGGCTGTTACTGAGCATCTGTTTTTCCTTATTGCTTTCTTGTAAGTGAGAACAGTTCACCTTTTCACATGTGACAAGAAAACAAATCTTCCCCGTACAAACTTTTCAGGAGCTGAAGTAGTTTCTTACACAAGAGATAGTACCACTCTTTGCAGTTACTTAATCAGCATGGTCAGGCAATTGAAATGGTATTGATAAGGGTCAGCAACACCAGCTTCCTCAAACAAATCAAAACTCCCTCCTGATAGCAGTGTGAGCATTGGAGGGTTGTGATACAAGACATTTGCAAAGTTTAATCAAATCACAGGAAAAAGAAGATTAGCCTTACTGGAAGTGAAAATGCAGCTAGATATGTCAATTATGCAAATGAATGCACAGAGCAATTCTGCTCAGAAGTGGGTATTAAATTATACTTGTGGATAAATATAAAAGCATACCTTTGTCCATATGTCACTGTATATCCTGAATACCATAATTACCTCTCTCAAGCATGGGAAGGAACAACTCGTGGCTTTTGCCTGTGCTCACACCATAAAATCTTTCCCTGTGACTTTACTCCGCCTTAGCTTTACTGAACTATGTGTTGCCTGTTGTAAAGGCTACAAAGGAAAATCCAATGTTTCAGCTCTGTTCTGGGCAAGAAAACTCAAATAAATCTTTGCAATGAATATCATATTCACTTCAGGCATCAGCAAATTGACCACAGAAACACTTAATACATTTAAATATTCCATAAATATTGTTTTGTTCAGAACAGGTTCAGAAACAAAGCATTGGAGACGAGTTTTATTTGTTCTTTATAGCCTTTTAAACCATGTTTAAGACCATCATATTTTCACTTGTGGGCAAAGGAAGTATCCTGGGAGACTTCTCCTAGTGCTGGAAATTGTCTTGATGATTAAAAGAAGAATCATTTCTACCATCAGTGGCCACTAGAAAAATTTTATAATTGCAGACTGTAGAGTAGGATACTCCTCTAGCAAGCCACCAGCTCTGTTTGATTTGCACACTGAGCACCTGTATGTTGGTGCCCATGGTGGCCTACGGGATCCACTCCAGAGATGCCTTCCCCAGGAAAGGTGCCAAGAACATGCTCAAAATGCCACCTTTGGCATTGCCTGGGACTGACTGAGGGTTTTACTGACTTTCAGTTCCTCCAAAGTCCTTCTCCTTGAAACAATGGTTTTCTTCTTCATAGGGATCCACAAGGAGATGGAAGTGTTACTGGTGGACCTTCTTGCTGAGAAACTTGTCAGTATTTTCTGTTCAGGTAAACAGTGGCCACTGCACATTAGGAAAATTTTGAGGTGAAGGAGGGCAGACCAGATCCTACAAGCCTGAAACACTGATTTGACCATGCAGTATTGAGAGTGCCTTTCTCCTGGAGGGTCACACAGATGGTAACTGAGATCTCCACACAGCCCACACCCTCAGTCAGCCATGAGTGGATCATGAGGGAACTGGTCTACTGAGGCTTGGAACACTGGCTCCCAGCAAACCCCGAGGAACAGATCCTACCCATACCCAGCTGGCTTGGAGGCACATGGAAGCAAACAGCAGGGCTGGCAGAGCACCATGGCATCAGACAGGTTGTAGTGATCATCATGAAATATATTCACACCACAGCTTTTGAAAAAAGTAATTTATACAGTTATTTCTATGCATACATATCTTCAATAATAGCATAAAAATACAGCTAAATAAATCTTTATCTGAAGAAAAGTGATTTGCTGTCCTTTCACAATAATTTTAAAAAGTTTAATTTAACCTTGGGATGGATGGAGTCTCACAGAATTGGTTATGTTGTTGGCATTGACTATGAAAAAGGAAAGAACAGAGATGGGGCTGTGTTTTATGCAATATTTTGTTCTTGCTGTTGGAAATCTATTGTAATTTTCCTGTCCAAGCTACCAAGGTGGTTGATAAGCTGGAAATAAATCAGATCATTGAGGTGAATGTTTCATAGCAAGCTATCATGTAACTGTTTCCCATGTCAGCCTTCCAAACTCTAATAAATTAATTTTTTTAAAAAAGGCAAAAATTCTGGAAGATTTAACTAGCCTGAAAATTTGTTTTCAGTTTTTAAATTAACTCTAATTAATGAATTTTTAATTATATGCAGAGTAAACCCACAAAGTCTCTAGAGGCTTAGCCAAGAAAACCAAGTAAAAAACCAAGCTGCCCTTGCATAGCTTTGTTTTAGTTGTTTTTGTCCCCCCAGAAGAGATCAGAAGCTTCAAGAGCCAGGCTGCCTCCTGCTTTCCTTTTGCTCTGTGCCTGGCACAGCCTACTCTGCCATGCACCACGTCTGTGTGAGCTGCCATGGCAAACATCCTGTGATGCCTCTTGTTTGGGGGGGGAATGCAGCAAGGCCCAGCTTTCAGGACTTGCACTGCTGCACGGTTTGTGGTGGTTAGGAAGCTAATAAGCACAAATACCACTCTTTCCCTAGTGATGGACCCTGAGCGAAGTCCTAAGGGAAAAAACTCTTACAGCTCGTCAAAATTCTGAGCAAGCCAGTCATCTAGAAAAAAAAATACTTAAAAGTCACACACACAAAATAAAAATCATGCTCAGGCTCTGATACTTTTTCCACAATTGAACAGGCAGGTGAACCAATTCATGTGCATAGAGTTACATGAAATCCAGACCATTTTGCTGTTCCTGAGACAGTGCCCCTGACTTAGAGCTTTGTGGAGGGGATCACATTGAGTTACCTGTGACCAGCAGACACAGAGCATTTGCATGCTCACCAGTGATTTTCAAATGCTAACTTACAATAGGTAAGTTTCCTAACTGCTATTTTTCTTACTTACAGGCAGTTGAAAAAGCCTCAACCAGAAATCATTGCAACAGAATCCAAAACACTGAAAATCTTTTCCTTGCCATAATAAAATATCTGGCTAGAATGAATACTCATGATTTCTCTGTTGAACTCAAAGGTACTAAGGCATCATCACACTTTTAAAAATTTAATGGTATTTAGCAAGTAAAATATTTTACAGTCTCAGACTTCACTGAACAGCATACTTTGAGGGACGAAGAGAAAATGTTTTAGATCTAGCTCAACAGTACTTTCAAACTTCTCTGTCATATCTCTTTTGCTACCTAAGGAATGTTAGAGAAGTGGAATCAAATGTCTGTCTGATTTTAGGTGATGTGCAATATTTATTCTGAAGGCTCAGGCAGCTTCTTTCACTCTTGAATTATTTACAACATGCACACAATGTCATGTCTCAATAGATAACTCTATAACTCCATTAAGTAAAAAGAGTAAAACATTTTACATATGTATGCATGTGTGTACATAGAGGCTTAGGAAGAATCAGTATTAATGATCATCCATACACACAAAGGACTAAATAATTTATTGAAGATAGAGAGAGGCTTTGCTGATGAAAACGAATACAAAAGCCAGCTAGTCCACCATGTATCTTGAGCATCAATTAATACTGGAGGTTGCAAAACAAGGTTTTGCAAGCAGACTTGTTTTTAATGCCAGATAGCTGGTGACTAGTTTAAATGCTGATACGTGAAGCAGTTTGATCCTTCAATACATTTTGTTTGTTTATGAAAAAGAAAGAATGAAGAAACCATTTTACCTTTTCTATCATCTTATTTCCTTTTGCTGGGCTAGGATGGTTGTGCTAAAATAAAGAAAAACAAAGAATAGCCTCAAGGCAGATGTATTAGTCTCTGCATCAGTATCAGTTTCTCTGTTTCTCCAAATGTGATTTCACAGTAGGAATTCCTGTAGGAATTAAAACACTTTCCTACAAAAGACAAATAGAGAATGAGAGCTATGTGCTGCGGAATACAGATGGGACTCAGTCCCCACCAAGGCTGATAATTTTCGTTGGCCCACACCATTATGTATACACACAACCATAAAACCATAAAAATCTCTCATTAACAGCAAAACACTGAAACTTTGAATGGCTCCCAGCCCTATAGCACAAAATTTTTGAACATGAAAACTCAGGATTCTCTTGTCAGCCAACTATTACAGCTCCGAGCATTCAAACTGTTTTTGTATTGTATAATGCACTAATTGTTGTGATCGGGACCCTAACAAGGTTATGACTAATACAGGCTACAGAACCTGAATAAGAACCTAGAAAAAGCAATGCAAGTTTTTTTTTTTCTTTTTTTTAATAAGAATCAGATTTTTTCCTTACACCATAGTGAGCCATAGAAAAGAGATGACCATGCAGAAAATAGTAAGAATAATAAATGAATTCTGCCCAATCGTCATTATTCAACTATTCCTTATAGTCAGTCCAGCAATAGCTGCTTTGGATCAATTTGGAAACTGCTGTCTCAGGACAAGCTAAGAGAGATGAAAGGAAGGACTCTGCAAACCTCAGTTGATGTTAACAACTATGATGGATCCAGGCTTCTGCAATCACCATCTGATTAGACAAACTTGTGTGCAGGGCAACAGAAAAGATCAAAGATAATATGCCTCACTAAGCCTTCCCAGAGCATTTATTAGGCTTGAAAGACTATTTCAGAGAAGTAGAAATTAAGGAAAACCTTTATGTAATGCCCTGCAAACATATTTCTGGGTAATAACCCAGTATTGAAATTTGATTTTTTTTTTGGAGAAACCCCAGCAAAATCAGTAGACTGTGCGTGGAGAGAAACTGCAGAGTTTTGTTCTCTGTATATTTGAGGAGTTCCCAGACAAAGAGTTTCTTTCATATCTTCAAAATAAGATACTGCTTGTTTATAAAACGGGTTTCCCTATGCACCTCTGCAATGCTTGTTTCATACCTTTTCTAAGAAAGCAAAAGTTTAATAAAAGTAATATTTCAGAAACAAAGAAACAGAAATCATGTTGAGATAAGCTGAGCTACAAAGGGACCAGAACAACTGCTATGAGCTAACACAGTAGGGATTGAAAGTTGTATAATACTAGCAAAGTTAAATGGAAAAAGTTGTTTAAACCAGTGATACCACTGCAGCCACTATTGTGAATGATTTATAAAAAGAATTGAATTTTTTAATGCCAAAAAAAAAAGTGATAAAGAACAAGCTAGTACACTTACAACATGAGTTTGTATGTTAGAAGGAGCCTCAAAGGAAAATTAGCAATTCCCCTGAAAACTTGACCCCATTTATAGGATATGCCACTAAGTCAGCAACTACGACGCATGAGGGGAACACGACTTTCCCAGTTGTATATATATAAACAGTAAGAGAGAAGGAATTCTCTTTGGAAGGCACATCAGTTTCTGTTGTTTCTGTTATGTTTCTCCATTCCAGCAAGAGTTATTAAAAGAGGAAGAGAAAGATATATTTTAAAACCCTAGAAAATAATCAGCATGCACCATTGTGCTCAGCAGTGCAGAAAACACTTGACAATTCTCCAATTACCGGGGCACGCCTAACAGGTTAACCTTTTGTACTCACATGCTGACTTATCAGGCAGTAGGTAGGTCCATGGAAATATGGGTTGTATGATTACAAAGTGAGAACAGTGTACCATCTGTCTACCTAATACTATCCATGTGGCAAGCACATCACTATTTTAAGCCTCAAACTTCTCTGTACTGAGGAGGCAAAAGACAAGTGTTGCCATTGCATTGTAGTTATATTTATGATGTGTGTACATTTTGCCTGAGACTGAAAATCCAAGATTAACAACCAGAAATATCTGGAGAGTTATCACAGTACCAGTGCATTTGACTTTTCACTACAACAGATGATACTTCATTGTCCCAGAAAGAGCTAAATTGTTAAAGCTAGCATATTTACAAAATGTAAAATACAGAAAAATTCTTTTTTGTGTCGATGAAGACTGACTTAAAGAAGAAACACCAGTAAGAATAGTCCAGTGGCTAAATGTCACCCGCATAAGAAGCCAGAAATCAACACCTATCAGCTGTCACCAAATGGTGTACTGGGTTGCTAAGAGTATTCAGTGCTCAAAAGGTAGAGAAGGAACATCTCCCCACGCTGAAATCAAGAATGGCATTTACTAAAATGTAAACAGCAAAACTAAATCTGAGAATCGTGTCTATGAAAGGAGTTAATCAATTCATATAGTGATCATTCCATGAATGTGCATCATGAGCATATTCTGTACTCGTATGTGTATCTGCTATGAAAAAAGTGATGAGTTAACTAAGCCCTGACTTCCCTTAGCAACAGAGAATGTTTTCCTTTTAGTTTAGAACAGTAGCTCTTTCATGGTTTATTACCAGGTAGTTTTCCAGAGAAGTTACTTGTGGCAAGAGTGCATGTCTCCAGGAAATGCAGGACACATCTGGCAGTTGTTTCTGCCACTGCAGTTCAGGTTTGAGTGCTCCCTCCAATAGCTGTTGTTAGATCTATGTCTTTTCTAAGAATTGATGCTCAAATCTCAAGATTTGAATATTTCACCATCTTTCATCATTGTGATTTTACCTCATGTTTGTACTGACTGTACATATTCATGTCCCCATGAAATGAAAGTCTGCCCTTTTTGCCCCAAAACAGTTAGATCCTTATATGACCTCACAGTACTTAGAGTTCTTGAGTTTGCTGATTGGAAAGTGTCTCTCTTCCATTTTTGTGAGCTAGAGTATGCTGGTACTACAATCCCAGCTACAGTATCAGATGTTACTTTTACCAAAAACTATTCAAAATATTCTATCTGGGAACAATTTACTGCCCATTTTCTTTGCTTTTTGCAGACCTCTTTTAAACTCTAAGTAATTTTATCTTTCTGTTGAACTTTGCCCATTCTTCTAAGGTTTTTTTTTCTGATTCATCTTTTGCAATTAAAGATGCCTTAATATTGTGTCAGATATCCATAACTAGCTTGTTAGATCTCTGCGTGTGTCTGTGCTCATCTTATTTCATTTAAGAATTTCCCTCTTTTTCCAGGTACCATTTTACCAGTGTACCTGGAAAATTGATAATCTCATTTTCTAAGTATCAATGTTTGGATGATTTGCAGGTATATTTGAAAGAATGACCTGGGTGTGAAGAGTCAGCTGTATTTGTATAGTTGTACTTGTCTCACTGGTTCATTGATGTTTCACAAGAAAGAGGTATCTGTATTGTTTGCATAGTTTATTTTCTGTTGCTGCCTTTTTATACTAGAAGGCTGCTCCTAGATGAGGCAACAGTTGTCTGTCTGTCCACCTGTTGTTCTCCTTCTTGTAATGCAGATTTGCAGTTTACCAAAAATATTTTGAGTTCCACATGGCAGCACTGAGAGCTTTGAATTTCTCCCCATACTTAGATTTTTGAATCTAAGTCCTTCCATATCCTTACAGTCCTTACATTATCACAGGACACCCTCCATTGTGTCAAGGATGTTTTTATTCTGTTGGCAATACACAACGTGATGTCTACATCTTTCTGCTGAGATCATGTGAGACTCTGAGCATTCCTAAGAGATTGTTGTTACTTGATTTTGATGTGAAAGCTACCCATCTTTATTGTGGTTCCAAATCTAGGTTCTCTCTATTACATGACTCATTTTTGCTGGGTGATCCAGTTTCTCCTCTTGATCATGAAAGAACTGTGCAGTCTCTTTTGATGTTACACTACTTTTACTTGTGTATCCCTGTCTGACCTCTGCAGTTAAGGCCAGTCAGATGTTTGAAAACTATTTCACTTCTGTCGTGTCAGAGACATAACCAATCTCACATTTGAATTTGCTACTTTTTGTTTTAGTACAGTGCTATTTATTTTTCATTTTATTTATTTGCAAACTTTGCAACTATTGTTGCATGTGACCAGAACCATGAAACATTTCCCACTCTCCATCACTCACTATCATATCTTCATATTTTTCTTTATATTCAGTTAGCTGCCTCTGCCATTTGCATTTGCACAAGTATTGGTGTATTTTCTATGCTTTTCATGAGCAAACTACATGAGTCTCTTCACCACTTACGTCCTGCATATGCAGATGAATGTGTTCACATGTGCATGTCTATGGCTGTTAGTAGTTAATGAGAGCTCCCTGAACAGTCTCAGTAAAGTACATTTGTCTTTTCCTATAATTTCTGACACTTTCACTTCTTAGAAATGACAGCACAGGAGCTGACTGTGATATGCTGGTTTATTGTTTTTCCAGATCTTTTCTCACGAAGAAACCTTTTCTTTATGACATCTTTTTAAAGATTAAATGATTTTTAAAGCATCACTGAGATTGTATGGTTTGTCTTGTTTTGATGCTCCTGTTAACTCATGTAGCTGTTTTTACCAGTTGCAGCTGATGGTGTGGCTGAGTTTATTCTGATTTACATTATGTCTATAGACAAGTGCTACTAAACTGATCTTCCCTTAAGTCCAGTATTGCAAGGATAGAAAATGACCAGTGTTGCTATAAGTATGTTTCTTTAATTTTATTTTCTTTCTTCTTTTCCTGTATGCTATTTAGTATTATGAAAGACAGACATCCCGCACCATGCAACAGGCAAGTCCTTTCTCCAGCCACCCATCTAGCACTTCCAGAAAGCAGGATTCCTTGAACTTTGAGGTATAATCATTCAACAGCATCACCTATATGGTGTAATGTCTATTGAAAATCACTGGTCAGTACCTTGCTCAGTTCTACACTTTCTGCATGACCTTTGAGGGTTCACTCATCTTGCCTGTCCAAGATGACTAAATATTTAATTGCTGCATTTATGTCAAAAAGGATTGGTCTATAGCAATACAAATGCACAGGGACTGTTAGGAGATTGATAAAGTTTGCAGCAAAAAGTCACCAGTATCTTGGCCCTCAAGCTGAAATAGATCCATTGCAGGACAGAAAAAAATTATCCCATTTTTTCCCCTTCTTCCTCCTCAAGATTACAGAGAGATCAAGCCAGTTTTGCTCTCTATTACAGTAAAGATATTTTCAAAACAATCATAATAAAACTTCAGTCATGATATGATGCTATCCCTGTGTGGATATATATAAGAATGCTCCATACATATGGGAGTGTGTTGGCACATTGTGTGCTCTTACCTGGCTGAAGATGCCAGCATCACCATTGCAGCCCTTCCCTTCTCTTCGGTAAAAATATTTCTTCCTTGAACTGTAACCACTCTGAAGTAATGACATGAAAATAACCTCCCTGTAAATAAGGTATGGGCTCCTGTCTTAGCAAGATCAATGAAGAATGGCCAAGAGAGGTGACACTCTAAAGGTTTGGTCCAGAATCCAGGTTTACACATGAACTGCCATCACAAAACAGAATGAGAAGGATAAGGGATCCCCAATAGTTAAAAGTACCAGATCAGGCTTTGTAGGATGAGCTGTTTTTCTCTATTATAGGCTTAGTTTTGTATATAAGAGCTTGACTGGCCACAGGAGTTTTCCCCTGGCCAGTATTCATTTTCAGGGTTTAAGCCTAAGTAATGGACAGACGGCTTGGATGAAAACATGCACCAATTTGTCCTTGCAGATACCAGCAGTGATAAAAAATATACAAGAACTTTCCAAGCAGCCAAATACACAAGGAGCTCTCTTTCCTCCAGGACCTCTACGAGCCTAAACTAACTTTAATCTAGTGGAAAACTAACAGTTATTAGGCACTTGTGTGGGATTTGCAGCAATCTCAGAAAAATCACACCTAATGGGATGAGGATCGACTCATACTCAATCAGCCAGATAATCATGACCCACATGGAAAGTCATTTCATTTACCAGCCAAGTAAAACTCAGAACATTTTTTTTTCTCAGAAGGAAAAGTAATTCTGTTTCATAGAACATTTTTTTAAATATGCAAGAGAAGTTGAAAGGCACTGAATTGTAGTTTTTGGTGACATCTAGCTTGTAGGTCACATTTAATTTTAAAGTAAGTAGCAAACATGATCCTGTCTGCAGATGATGTTAACAGTGTTAACCAGACCTACAATTCTCTATCCTGTTACCTTTAGATTGCCTAAATTTAATCAGGATTTGTGCTCTTATGCACACTCTTACCCAGCTGATTTACTAGATAAGAGTTAAATTACCTCCAAGTTTGTATCCAAAGACTTGCTGGGCCTCAGCCATTAGAGAGAGAAAGCTACCACCCAAATGAAAGCTCAAGTTAGCAGCACTGTTCAAAAGGGTGGTGCACAGGTGAAGGGCACATGACATTTGTATGTTCAATGAAACAACAATGACATCAATATTACTTAAAATGCTGGCCTCTGCATCTGGGTATTTGGCTCAGGGATCACATAAGACAATTAAATTGGACTGAGAAGAGATGAGGAGTTTTTAGACAGAAGAACAAGACTCAGGTGGCAGGTAAATGGGACTCTGTCAGAACTGCAGAATGATGAGACCTTCAAATGTACAGACGCCCACCAAGAAGCCAAATGAGTACATCAGGCAGATAATGTACATGGACAGTAGGGTCACTGCTAGAATAAGAGCTACAAAATAAAGAGCATGTCACCTTTTCTGAAAGATTTATATTCATGTGGCTCTCTGTAATGGTAATTTGTTACTGACAATAGCTCTTTCATATGTTCCAGACAGTTGTTTCACTGAGACCATCAGCAGTAAAGAATCTTTGTCCTTCATTAACTTCTCATGCAAGCATTAATTATCCCACAGATTCTAGTAATAATAGGCTTATGAAACTGATGTTTGAATGTACCAATAACCTCTTCAGTGAGCTGTCCCATCCATCAGCAAATCCAGAAAAGTAACTGGGAAGGGAATATATTCTTAGAGACTTTCTACAAAGATCCTTTTCCTCCTTTCAGGACAATTGGAAAATGGAATGAGGAAACCTGTTTTCATTTTCCATGCTCCTCTTTTCATTCAGTAGCTTCTAACCACAATGAAATTTAGTTTTTGATGTCTCTGAAGTCAGACTCCAGATATCTGGTGTATATTGCTATGCAGTTCTTTTGAAACAACACCAAACACAGAAGGTGCTATTCTCTTCTGCCTGTTTCTGTTATTTCTGTTAATCTATGGTAAGACTGTGCTGGAGCCAGTGATGTTGGGCACTATCAGACACTGACCATCAAAGCTGCATCCCCCTAGGAGCCAGAACAAGACAGCTGGAGAGACACACCCAGGGAGCAGAGTACAGGGACCATTGAAGCAGCAGGATTTAGTATGACAAGCACTGATTCTAGCAGATGAGCAGTCCAAACTCCTAGCCTGATTACTGATGGCCCTGGTCCTCCTCTGTATGCGTGGAATGCTGCATATACAAGGTGACCACTGAGCCTGCTGGAGCCCTGTGCAGACACTGTGGTTTTCCCAGAGGGAACACCTTCCAAGGTCAGGTCCTGTGAATGCATAAAAATGCAGAAAATCTCCCCAGTCTCCCCATGACCTTTAAGTAGCACACTGTCATGTAGCTAAAGAAGATACTTCCTTGGAGTAGGGTTGGGAGAGTGCTAAGGGTGCTTATTTTCTGCAATTGCACCCTTGGGTAGATCCTCAGGCCTCAAGCCATCCCCCCTGTACTCGGAAAACCTACCAGCATGCATGTTCTAGAAAGCAAAGTCCAGCAGGGTGTTCAGCAAATTGTTCCTCCCCACATATGGGTATTTATTACAGTGGCTGTTAGATGCCATAAGCTTGAAAGAGCAGCACCTTGTGCTGTGAACTGTGGATTTACATGCAGCCCTTTAAGACAGCTCTCCTATTTCTAAAACTCTCATCATAACACAAGTTAAAAATACCTGAAGTACCAGGGCCTGTCTAATTTTCTGCGTGAGAAGCGAGTTCTCTGCCAGCACCACGCAACAATGAAACCTGCATTGTACTTACTTCAGTGTGCTTCCTGGCCTTCTGTGATACAGACACTAATGAACTGTAACCTGGGAAACCACTGCAAGTCTCTTGGCTTAATGCACGTGAGAAGTTTGCCTAGATTAAGGTGTCTTTCAGAATGGAAAATGAAGAGAGCTTCAGCCTCACGACAACATGGTCTTAAGGCCGTTCCTTTGGAGTAGTGGTTTCTTGAACCTCAGGGACCTAGTTTTGGTGGGGTTTTTCTTCTACCTGCAATGAAGCAAAACCAGGTGCCTGGAAGTCACCAAAGTAATTGTGAAAGAAAGAATTTTCTAGATTTGGGTAAATAATATTTTGCACTTTGATAACAGAATCATGCAGAGGTTTCTAAGCACTGTACATGTATCAGTTACTGTCCAGTTAACATCAGTTATCATCAGTTATCTCTTACTGTCCAATTAACACTACCCTTGCCTTTTACAGGTAGCTGAATGACAAGGAACATAGAGGAGGGTAAGACATTCTCTCAAACTCACTATGAACTGGATTTGGACTAAAACTAAGAGTCCCCAACCTCTTCTGGCCCTCTGTCCATAAAAATGCTACCCTCCATCACCTGGATCTGCCTTTCACTTAAACGCAAATCTGTCTGTCTGATAGCTGCTTATACACATGATATCTAATACAGAGTCAACAGGGCTACCATCTGTCCTGCCACCTCTCCTTTTTTTTCCTCCAGCTCACTGGGAAAACTCTGCTAGCCTTTCACCCCTGCCAGACTGTGTCTTATATTCTGTCTCCATGGCCAGGAGACATCTCAGTCTGATGAGGTTTTTTTACCTGCATCCTTGCTATCTATTCAAAATCCTTGTCTCATTCAAAATCCTTCTAGAAAATTATTTTCCTGTGATGCTATTTGGATCCTTCACTTTCTCCTCTCCTTGCACGGCATTAATGTCTTTTCTTTCTCATCTTTTCACTCCCAGCTCTCAAACGTCTACCCCTGACTAGCTCTTGTCTTCTAGTCATTCTCACAGAGATTAAAATATGCTTCTAAACAGACTGTGGCAGGTCCCACTTATTTGGAGCCCTAAAACGTGCCATCTTTCTTTGTCTTGCCCTCACACAACATCAACCGTCAATGAAGTTCCATAGACATGCTTATGTGTGCCCTCAAACATTTCTTAAAATCTCTATAGCCATGATGTCACCAAAATGTTACCAGCTAGCCAGGCTGCTGGTAGCTGGAGCAACCTGCCTCTGGCTGAGCATAATGTCTCCACTGGATCCCACATACTCCTACTAAGCTGTCTGCATCCTGCTGGGTTGTATCTTATTCTTAGATGACAGGCTTGGGATTAGAGGCAGAAATTGCCTTTTTGTTCTGTGTTTGCAGAGTACCTACCACACTGGTAACTGAGCCCATCATTCCTGATTCTTTGACATTAAGGTGATAAATAAGAAATTACAGTCACAGAATTGTCACAGGGAGCAAGTGGCAGCACTGACAACAGAGCAGCAGCATCCTGTCTCCTCTTCTTGCTGTTCATGCCTCACTACTCATTGGAATACCTCTGTGATTCTGCACCTGCACACGTGCAGCCACTGGAGCAGTAGGATTTGTCACTATCTCAAAGTCTCCTGTGAATTAGATGAGTAAGATCACATGGCTTTCTGCCAGCCAAATAGTTCTAAGCTCTTCATTTACAAGAAGCTTTCACTTGAACTTAGCCGCCACAATCCAATTTGCTCAATTTCAGTAAGGTTTAAATTGTTCTCCCTGCTCTTTCTACACCAGCAGCCCCAGAACAGAATGTTAAGAAGATACAGATAACATGTCTGGGAGAGATTTTCAATTGGATGTGTTAAAATCTTCCTTTTTTGCCCCTAAAAATGTCCTAGGAAGAGAAAATTACTAGTTTCAGACACGTGTTTCTGTCATATTTATCAGCAACCAAGCTAAGCTGATTTGCAGCCTTGGACACTAACCATCACTCTACTTTCAGGTTGCTGAGAACTTGATTTATAAACCTGCCAAAAGCTAGGATGCTCCCGAAATAGAATATGCTTTAGGATTCAGCATAGGTAAAGCAGAACATTAAGGTGAAAAAGCAAAGAGCTGATCATATTTGGAGTGGAGTGTAACAGCACACTCGAAAGAAAGTAAGTCACCTAAATGTTGTATAAGAGGAGATCACTTGGATTTAGTGAAGAGGGAGAGGCAGAACTGAGAATTAACTGGTTGTGTACGGGATAGGAAAAAGAAGTGCATTTTCCCAGCTTGAAGGATGTGCCAGAGTTGTTAAATGGCCTCTTGAATCTGAGCAGACCTAAAAGTTGATGAATGTTTTCTTTTGATGTTTCTTCATGTAGGGCGCTGGCCATCATAAACCTCTTAAATTTCAAGTGCTATTTTTATGGCCTCTGTATGATTGGAGTAACCTCACTTAAAGGATTACAGGGGTTACTTCATGTCTTTGTAGCCAAATGCATTCTGGTAAAGATCAGATTGATCTGAAGTCAGCTGTTATCTTTAGCTTTAATTGTTAATCATTCCCAAGACCTTTGTTCTTTGATTGTCTCTAGGGAATCCTAAGTGCTGGGTATGTTAATTAGTACCTGGCTTACTAGCACATGTGCATCATCAAATAAAAGAAATATATCGCTGATATTGTTAGGAAAAGTACTTGAAAGTAAATTTAAAATAATAGTATTCACCTGATTATTCCCACAATATTTTGCTGGTTTGACTTTAGTGTTTGCAACTGTTTTATAGCTGAGGTATTTAAAAGGGAAGGCAAGCAGTGTGCTCTATTTTAAAAGGGATGAATGCTCTCTAAGTAAAAGAATTCACAGCCCAGACTGAAGCATTTAGACAAATTAAAGTCAAATTAACAATTTAATACATTTGTGAGGTTATTCACTGCCAATCTATAGTAGAAATGACGCATACACTGCTTTCATATTAAATAGCACATTCTAGCTGATCATCACCAACATCAGAAAACACCTTAGTGATTGATTAGAGTCTTGTTCTAAAGCTTAATAGAGCTTCTCAATGAAATATACCACTATACAGAGTGTACTTTGAAAAGCGCAGTCCAAGTACTGTGTGATGAGACCTTTCATAGAGTAAAGAACGACTTGGTGTCTGTGTACAGCTCTGCTCTCTCTGAGACTTCCTCACAGCACCCTCTTGTACCTGGGCCTGCCTGCTCACCTGCTGCCTGAGAGTCACCTTTGCTGAATTGCTTCACACCTTTTACTTTTGAAGAAGGATGCAAGATCCCCAGTGCTGTTTTCATGTTGCCCGAGCCAAAGGGTGTATCCAGAGGAAGTTGCGGATGGCGAAGGAGGAACATGAATGATGTGAAAGCTGGCACCCAGAGATACTCAGGTTTACATGCCACATCTATTTTTAGAAATTCTTCCTGTGGGTCCTTCCTTTAATCCCAAAGGTCTCAGAGAAAGGATTCCTTTTACTACACTCTAGCTCAAGCTATTTGATTTCAGAAAAGAATTGCACCAAGAAATTGTTCTCATATATTACCTTAGATAGAGCAAAGACATGCAGTATTAAATTTGAGTGACAAGGTCATCCTCTGCCTTACAGTCTGTAACAGGGAAAGATCACAGAATCACAGAATGATTGAAGTTGGAAGGCACCTCTGAAGGTCCTCTCATCCAACCTTCTGCTCAAGGAGGGTCACCTAGAGCAAGTTGCCAAGGACTGAATCCAGAGAACTCTTGATTATCTCCAGGGATGGAGACTCCGCAGTATCTCTGGGCAATCTGTGCCAGTATTCAGTCATTTTCACATGGAAAAGTATCTTCTGATGTTCAGAAGGAACCTTCTGTGTTTCACTTTGTGCCCATCTGCCTCTGGACTGGACACAGTGCTCCAGGTATGGCCTCACCAGTGCTGAGCAGAGGGCCAAGATCAACTTCCTCAACCTGCTGGCGAGGCTGTGCCTAATGGGTCCCAGGATATCATCAGCCCTTCTTTCCAAGGGCACATTGCTGGCTCCTGTTCAACTTAGCATCCACCAAATTGCCCAGGTCCTTTTCTTCCAAGTTACTTTCCAGCTGGGGGGTCCCCAGGGTACAGGATTTTGCTCTTCTTGTTGAACTTGTTGAACAGATGTTCCTGTCAGCCTGTTTTTCCAGCCTGTCAAGGTCTCTTTGGATGACAGCATAACCTGCTGTTATATCAGCCACTCTTCCCAGTTTGCTGAGGGTATACTCTGCTCTATCATCTAATAATAAAAAAGTCAAATGGGACTGGAGGAATACTGCTTTCCATCTTGGGGATAATGCTAATGCCAGTGCTAGTAATTGCCCTCTTCCCTGGCATTCCAGATCAGTGGCACAATTTGCAAAGTAAATTAAGTTGTTAACACCAGGAGCTTGAAGATAATTGGAGCTTTATATTTTAAAGAATAGGAGGAATTCCAGAAATGTAGTCCTGGTATGCGAAAGCCGAAGGAAGTAAATGGCCTGAGCATATGCATCAACTTATTGCTTCATTTTGGACCAGACAGTGGTAAGTTAAAAAAGAAACTGGTATGAACAAAAGCAAGTTCTGCTTAGAAGTGAATAAAATTCTGTTTCCTTGCTGTTTACCCTCACCTCCAGGAAAGTCTCCAAGGTGTAATTATTCAGGCCTTTCTCATGTGAGCTGAACAGACTAAAGCTGCTCAAGCTCCCAGAGCAACAAAAGAAGACACATACCCACAACACGACAAGACAGGACAGGGACTGAATGGGGCAGGGACCAAGTGTGATAGATATGATTATTAATTCGTGCAATTAAACGTAGAAGTTATAGTAAATGTAGTAGATGATAGAATGTATATTTTTGTAACCCTGTAAATGTAAGACTAATCCTGGTTCCTGGAATGGGACATGCTTTGTGGACTGTAAATGTACAAGTTAACACCTTGATTTACACCAGAAAGGAGGGTGGCTTGCCAGGATGTAGCTCCTTGAGCTAATCAGATCTTGGGCACCTGGACCATCAACCCACTATCAACCCATCAATACCAATTTTGAGGGTGGACCCTGAATTTGAAGACATCATCATCCCAAAAGAGGATTCCGGGAAAATCCTTTCAGACGTGGTCCAGTACTGGGAAATCTGTTCAGGATTCATCATCAAGTGAAAAGACTGGGTTTGAATTTGAAAACACAATACCTCTGCTGCCGGGAGGCACAAAATACAGTATAAGAACCTGGACTCAACCACCAGAAAACCGTGGAACAGTGAGAGATAGCAGCCCTGCTGTCAGTCGGCTGTTTCACCCAACATTCGAATGTTGTTTTCTGTGGCTGTCCCAGATAGATTTTAAAATGGAATAATAAAAACTTATTATTTTATCCGATTGGCTAGTTAACCATTTATAACACAAGGGAGGCTGAGACATGAAGCACAGAGCAGTGCCAGCAGGCACAGGCTCATAGCCACAGAGATCTGGCTACACCCTCTTCATTTACTCAAAGCAATTCCTCTGCTGCTTATTAAACTCATTAGAATTGATTGCTTTTTAACAAAGTTATTGCTTTGATCTTATGCTCAATACAAAGGAGATAAAATAGCAAAACAGTTATTATGAGATAAAATAAAAGATCGGAGCTTAATGAAAATGTAAAGGTTTCTCTCTCCTGGTGTTTAATTAAGGGTTGTGTTTCAAATAGGGATTCCTACACAAACAGGATATTGAGAGTCAATAATATTGTCATTGTATCTATTTCAATAATGAATTTAAATCATCCTAACTCTGCGCTCTCCAGGTCATCAAGTTGTGTTTACAAGGTGTCACTGAAGAGCAGAGACTGAGGGCTCCTCGTTTCCTGTTACAAGCAGTATGAGAACCAAGGATCCCCAACATCAATTCAAAACCCATTAGCTCTGCTTGGTTAGACAGGACTTGGGCACAGCTCTGCACCCTCATGGCCCCTCTGCCTCTTGTTCACCATACTTTCACTATGGCAGCCACACTGGAGTTCCCTGCTGCAGGTTTCCATCAGTTATTTGGGGTAAAAGCATTTCCATGTGTGGTGAGAACTAGATCTGACATCCAAGAACAGCATCTAAGAACTAATGCTTAAATCAGCACAAGATTTAATAGAGTCTTTTTAAGATATAAGTAAAATTAGAAGTTTATGTACACATATGTAAGGAGTACGTGGTTAGACAAGGTGAACAACATTGTCAAAGGCTTAATGTTTCAGAGGAAATTCCAATCTCTAGAGGCTCCACTCTGCCATTTGATATATAATTACTGTTACAAACTATGGAGCAGTAAATAACATCCACAAGTCTTCATAAGGATGTACCAAAGAAATTTTTAATCTACTGAAACTTTCAGACCAATAACAGGAGTTTTCAACCAAGCCAGAGATGGAGAGGATGGAAGAGAAATATTACTATCACTTGAATCAAATACGTGTTTCTACAAGATAGCTATAACTCTTACTTTCTCAGTATCAACTAAAAATGCAGTGGCTCTAAGTTACCTTCAAGGAAGATACAGCCAAACAAAATAAATATAAGAAAAGTATTTCAGCTGTGAAGTTTCAATTCCAGCTTATTTCTGTCTTTCAAGATAATTCATCTTAAACAAAAGTTTAATTCACCAAGTTAATGTCAGTGAGGTTTTGGTTTTCTCTGAAATTAGAAGAGAACAGAACTTCGAGCTAACAGTCTGGAAGGGGGGCATTTTGCTTATGCAGGAGCACGTGTGCCTGATCAGAGTCAAGCAAAAGAGCACAATGACCTCAGAGCAGTTATACATACCATCAGGACAATTTAGGATGTAGGAAATATGACTAGATTCACTGGGAAAAATTTGCTAAATTGTTCAATATTGTGCATTCCCGAGGAGACAGACTGAAGCCATATTCAAAACCTGAGAACAAAGTTTTCAGTAAGATATAGTACTGCTGAGAAAGAATGATAGCAGAGATGGACCTGATGCTTGGGCCTATCTGATCTGTCACCAGTGACTGAAAAGTAATGTTTTATTTTGCACTGTTTTTCACCCAATCTCTCTAAGCTTATAGGTACAGAGAGCCATTGCTGCTAAAAGTACAGAGAACTCAAAACTTTAAAATAATTCTATGACATTTTTTAGTATCTGATTAATTGATAGTTTCTAAAAAGACAATTTGAAAAATTAATCTGAAGAGGTCATAAGTAGCACCTGGGACTCTGATTATTTTTTCCAACAGCATTTCCAGCAGTGCTTGCTGCTTTTCTGTCCAGCTCTTCATGACTCAGAGGAAAGTCACAGAAAATAGAAACTTATTACACCACCTAATGGTCTACAATCTAAACCAGGCTAAGGAACTTGGAACTAAGGCATGAAGAAGTTAAAAAAATCACCCAAAACCCCCAAACAAGCCTTGCAGGTAGAACATGACCATATCCTTGCCAGACTTGGCTTCACATCTGATCAAAGACAAAACTGGGATCATAACAGTCCACAGTGTAGAGCTTCACAGAAACTCATGATTTACTCAAAGGGGTACTGCTGGGCTTGTCTGTCTGGAGAGGAAAACTGCCACATATGACCACTCTGCAGGAAGAACTTGTCCAGTTTTACCCTCCGACATACAATACAGCCTTTTCCCAGACCAAGTGCTTCTCTATATGTGATTGTGAATAAATCCTTTAATACATTGAGCTAATTAAGTAGAGGTATTTCCCATTACAGCCATGGCGAAAGTAGTTTATTAGCATATTTTGTCTCCAGGGTAAGTTTAGACTGAAAGTTTGGAAGTATTTTCTTACAAGAGGGTAGTCAAACACTGAAACAGACTTCCTAGAGAGGGGTCGATGCCTCCAGTCGGTGTGTTTAAGAAGCATTCAGACAGTTCCATTATTAACATGGCATCAAGTGGTCAAACAGTTGGACTAGATAATCATTGTAGTTCCCTTCCAATTGAAATGATTCCATTCTATGTTTTATTTTCCAGGAGTGATGGTAATAGAAGAAAAGTCTGCCTTTTCTCCATAAGAAAGCAATTGATCACATAATGCCCAGAGTATTGAAATGCAGCAAGGTTAGCAGTAACTTGTTGGGATTATGAAGAGCACTAGTCTCTTGACTTCTTAAAAGAGGGTGTTTGGATTAGCAGAGAAGACTTGAGGGAATGCTAAGAACGCTGTTAGATCTCTGAAGAAGTTTGTCTCAGATTTGTTTAGCTCAGACATGCAGTCTCCATCCTGCCCCTGTGTGACATGCAAAGTTAGAGGATACAACACACTAATGTTTCACATTTCTAGAGACCTTTTTTAAAAATTAGAATCAACCACAAAGTAGACAAATTTGATATTTTGACCTGAGAGCTAAATCCAAAGGGGACCTGAATTTGTCAGAGCCTGAGAGAGCTCACAGATCTGGGTAGGGTGTTTGGAGCTCCCCAGGGAATGCCACAGGGCAGTAGAAAGGGGAGGTTGGCTTCACTGAAAATGGGCACACCAAGTGAAGGGCTGCCTGAGCCAAGCCAACAGGGAAGGCCACCAAGGAGAACATGCAGTTGTGTCTGCTTAGAGGTGTCAGCTGTGAGCCCATTTCTGAAACTAGCTGTTCAAAGCCAGGCAGAAACAGGTCCAGCTAACAGTAGAGATAATTCCAAATCATCACTTTTGGCTGATTTAGAGCAAGGAATTGAACTCTGTGATGCAAGCCTTCATGATCCATTTGAGCTCTGGAGACCTGCTGCCTGCCAAAGATACTTTATGAAATTCCAGTCCCTAGAAGACAGAGTCCTTTTTGACCAAATAATTTACATAAACTACTGGCTCTCAAATTAAAGACTGACATCCTTGAATCCCCTAGAGACAAAAAGGGAATCGAATTCTGTGGTTCCCCAGATCCTGTTTCCTGCTCCATGGACTGTTTATACATTTCCTCCAATGACATATGCACATTAAACAATTAGTCAAAACAGTAGCCAGTGCCTTTCAAGTCAGTGCACCACTTACTCTCTCGTACTATCTCTGTTCCAGCCAATACTTAATTTTTTTTTTCCCCACAAATCACAGCTATAATAAAGAAGGAAGAAAGCCAGAGTATTACACAGCTAAGAGGGCAGGGTGGTAAGAAATTCACTCCTTTTAAGCAGAGAAAGGGACTCAAAGTGTGTAATAGGCAAGCACCCCACACAAGAGCATTCATTTTGGAAGAAACGTGTTCTATATTTGTATTTTAAATATGCTTCAAGGATGCTACCTCTGGTGGGTTAGCTTTGGCTGACAGTCAAACTCCCACCCAGCTGCTCATTCTCCACTCTCACACACCCAATAGGATGAGGTAGAAAACAGGAAATATAAAAAACAGGAACAAGAAAGCTCATGTGTTGAGATAAAGACAGGGAGATCACTTAGCAAATCCTGTATTTGGCAAAACAGATTCCAGTCTGGGTAAGAAATGGAAAATGGGCACAAAAATTGTCAGGGGGCTGAGAGAGTTGGGGTTCTTCAACCTGGAGAGACATTAGTGCAGCTTTTTATAAAGGGAGCTTATATAAGAGAAGGAAAATGCTTTTTACCAGAGTCTGTAGTGACAAGATGAGGAGCAACAGTTTTAAACTATAAGAAGTTAGATTTAGATTAGCAATAAGACCAAAAATATTTATGATGAAGGTGGTGATACACTGGAACACATTGCCTGGAGAAATTGCAGATGCCCCATTCCTGGAGGTGTTCAAGGCCAGTTTGGAAATGGCTTTAAGCAAACTGACCTAGTGGGAAGATGTCCCTGCCCTACATGACTCTGTAGACAGAGTGCTTAGTCATCAGTCAATGTTTGTCTAAATGCAATAAAACTTCAGACAGTGGCATTTGCTATCCCAGCAAAGGTTAGAGCAGGAGGCTCAAAAATGGTGGCAGAACTGAGGGGGGAAGAGTAGCTGAGTTTTGCTTGGCCTCACATAGTGGATCCCACCGTGGTGGGAAGCACCCATCAAACTCCCTCCTCCTGCCCAGGGAAGCTGCAGTGCTGGACCAGGAGGCTTTGGTACAATGTCTGAGCTACAGAAAGACCTTTCCATGCATAACCCAAATGTCCTGTGGAAACCTCTGCCTCTTACAGTCCTTTCTGGCTTTTTTCTGAAAGCTTGGAAAGCTTTGTGGCTGTTAGTAAAATCTAGAGAAGAAGGTTGTGAATGTGTGGAAGTCTAACTAAAAATGAAACTTCATCCTTCTTTGTGGGTGAAATGGAAAACTATTACTTTCTATGCTCCTGGAGGATGCATTTCAGAAAAGATCTGCATTGTCCTAAAGGCTTGCAAACAAATTGCTCTGTTTCAGGTTTTATTATAGTCCTGAGGGTCAGTAGGAAGCTACTAAAATTGAGTAATGCTGATTAAACCTAGTGAGTGAACCTAGAGGAATTCAGAGTCCAAACGAACATCACATAAATATTACATTCAATTTCATAAAACAAGCAAAAGAAGGGCACTGGCTTCTGTTTGGACATTATGGTTCAGAGGGAATGAACTGCTGTTGTATGTAGACAATGAAGAATGCTGGGCACGCACACTGCTGAGCCTGCCACTGGGCTACTGTAAACTCTTGCACAATCAGCCAACAGAAGGTACTCAACACAGGAATACAGGTGTCACTGAGGCTATCTCCTACAGCCCTTCCCACTGGGATCCCTTTAAAGGAATGCCATGCACAAGGAGAAGGGGAGGACAAGTAGGCCATTGCAAAACAAGAACAAAGAAAATGTTTGCTCAGCCTGTGGGCAAACAACCATATTCCCAAGTTATAATCTGGTTCTCTTCATCAGTGGATCTTTTCTGCAAACATGATCACCCATTATCCTATACTGAAGACAAGGATAAGGAGTCAAAAAAGTTAAATTGGTTGCAGAAGGACCTTTAGGGCTGCCCAGCATTGCAGTATTAGCATTAAGTGAGCTGCTAACTCTGCATTCATTAGTTGATAACACTCTTCATAATTTCCAGCTGTTGGAGCCTATAGTTAGTGGCTTACTGAAAATTCCAGACTCATGCCTCCTAGTGAGCCTTAGGAAATGCAGCCACTGTGTTTTGGTACAGGTTGTGATCTACAAATATCTGGCTTACTTGTAAAACCTGTCACCTCAGATTTGCTGTTAACACACTGCAGACATACACCCAACTCTTGACAGTAGTACCAGGTACACCACAGCTTAGTGCATGAGCCTGACTTGAGTAGCTGTTTTCAAAACATTGAAAGTTTTTGTACACCATTTTGTCCCTTCTGCTTTTATTGCACCATTTATATCTATGTTCTAAAAATAACAATAGAAAACAGTAATCACTTGTTTCTAGTCAGCAACTGCATATAAGGGGAGCACAAACCACAGAATTTAGAGGATGTGTCTGACCAAAAAGTACTTCCCATTTTCTATTTCTGAGGAGAAAAAACCTTGCAGACTTGCATGAAGGAAAATTATCAGAAATAACTTTATTTTTTTTCTGTTATTATTCTGAACAAATTCTGATATCTGATAGATAAATTCACATCTGTTATCAAGTTCATTCACTCTAGCTTTGTTCTAGTGGTCAGTGTCAGACCTCAGAGAGGTGTCAAATGTGCAGAAGTTCCCAGTGGGCACAATTTCTGCATTTAACTCTGGTACCAAATAGCACTGTGGAGAAAAAAAGGGAAAAAAAAAAAAAACTAAAACATGCTTAGTCCATCAACTTTCCCCAGAAGCCCCAGCCCAAAGGGGAGAGTCATTAATCCGTGTGTAGTTATCTACCTGATTTCAGGGTGTGCTTTATTTACTAGGATTTAAAGATCTTTCAGAAACCTAAAAGAAGACACATAAATAATGTGACTTTTGCCCTAGACTATAGGCTGGAGACCTGGACGAACAGCACAGATAAATCCCAACAGATAGAGGCTGTTTCAACCTTCTCTTCAGAGCAACATTTTTGGCTGCACAATCAGCTTTCATTAATCCTAAAATGACATTACTTTTGGCCCAAAACAGAGCCTCTTTCCAGTGCCTCTGTGTTGCAGACTTCTCTTCCCCATTTTTCCTGAACACCAGGAGCTCCCTCAGATCCAGGTCTTACAGTCACCTGTCATTTGCCCTTCCCCCACAGAGGTACCTGGCTCCAGACCTCCAACTTCTCTGCCTAAATCACAACAGGACTGGGACTGGGGCCAAGTGACTGGGGTCATAGCATCATAGAACAGTTTAGGTTGGAGGGCATCTTAAAGACGATCTCATTCCATCTCTTTTGCCATGGGCCACACCTTTCACTAGACCAGGTTGCTCAAAGCGCCATCCAATCTGGCCCTGAAGGCTTTCAGAGATGGGGCATCCACAGCTTCTCTGGACAACCTGTTCCAGGGCCTCACCGCCCTCACAATAAAGAATTTCTTTCTAATATCTAATCCAAACCCACCCGCCTCCAGTTTGGAGCCATTCCCCCTGTCCTGTTGCTACATGCCCTTATAAAAAGTCTCTTTCCACCTTTCTTGAGCTACATTAGGTACTGGAAGGTGCATTCTCTTCTCCAGGCTGAACAACCCCGATTCTCTCAGCCTCTCTGCACAGGAGAGGTGTTTCAGCCTTCTGCTCATCTTCACATCCACACTGCATGGACCAGATCATAAATGTCCTCTGCAGCTTTGTGTCCTTAAGAACTGGGACGGGTGATGGTGTTTAATTCAAAAGGCCTGAAATAACATGACTTAAACACATTATGTGATTTCACCAGAGTGATAATTTTATAGAAAGTGCAGATGAAATATCTATGCCATGCAGCAGGGCATTACAGGAGTGCTGGAGGAAGCAAAGCTTGCTGAAGCATGTCAGGGGACAGAGGAGGGGTCACACACTGCACAGTATTTTCCATCGTGCCTGTGAGGGATGGCCTCTGGAGCATCATCTTCCCTTAGCCATGCCAACTGCCAACTGGCATAGCCCAGCCACAGACAGCAGTAACCTGCCAACTAAGTGACATGGATAATTACTGTCCAGTGCTTAAACTCACTACCAGATGTTGGTTTATTTGGCTATGTGGACACAGAGTCTTATACCCAAACACCCTCCCAGAAAAGGACTGTATGTCAGCAAAAGAGGGTCTAACTCTAAAAGTGCAGATAACCTTTTAACCTCAAGAGTCCAATCCTATAGCTATTTTTGCCCTTTCCTCCCCCCCTCTGACATCTTCCAATAGCAAAAGGTGAATAATAGCAAATCAGGGGTGAAGCAATCAGCTCACTGCAGTCCACAGAGCATGGAGAGGACATTAAGCACTAGGAAAAAGCCTGTCCAGAAAATACCAGTTCTGCTTTCAGAGGGGACTCAAAGAGCACACAGAAAATCCTGCTGCAAACCCTACTGTGAATAACAAGAGCAGCCTCCAACACATGAGACTGGGCCCTGTGCTCTGTGATGCTGTTTTTAACTCCACTCCAGATGGACAAAGGGCAAGGGCCAGTAACCTGGATTCATCCCACCATGCTTCTGTGTTCAGACATGTAACTTAAGCCAAACAAGTTAAGAGATCTGCCATTCCTGGATTCTAGTGATAATAGAGAGAAATGAGGTACAATTTTGTAAGATCCCCCTAAAACCTCAGTTAGGTTAGTTACCTACAACGGAGAAGGATGAATCTATAAGTGAGTGGTTGATTTTGCAGTGGAAATTATCCCATCAAGATGGTTTTTCTGAGAAGGACCATAGCTGAATTATGTAGAGCCACCAGCATGCTGTACATAAATGCACCAGTGTATATGGTCCCGTAAAGAAATAAGGCCACAGAGAGGCTGTTTCAAAAAATTTTAAAAATTGATCAGATTTTTTCCCAGGCAAAATTTAAAAGAAACAGTGAAAAGGATGTGGGAGTTTCTTACACAATCCCATTTTTTTGTAATTTGAAAAACTATTAGAAATTGTAGGCAAGTAAGGCATTTACAAAACCCAACATTGTCTCTTTGATTAAAAAAAAAGTTACTGAATAGCTTTTGCAAAAAGTTTTGAGCAGTCCTTTACTTAGGACCACAAAGCAGAGCTAAGTAGGTTGCTCTGTTGCAGGTCGGCACAGATTCCTTCACCTGGTGTCACTTATAAAAAGACCAAAAGAAGGTATTGGTATTAACAGTGAATAATACACGTGGATGTTCCCTGTCATCTTTTTGATACTGTTCATACAAAAAGGTTTCTAGAAAACAACAGAAATCGTTTCAGATGCCACCTCCACTGAACTGGGGCACTGAGGAGCTAATGGCTGTGAGAAAAATCAGGGAGGCAGAGCAGCACTTTGGGTGTGAAGGCTTTTTATATTTTTGTTTTTCTCCAATTGTTCTCAACAGATTAGTGATGGATTAAAGAAATGATTTACCACAAGATGATGCGGGAAGAAGAATAAAACAATTACTTCGATTATCATAAACAAGCCATCATTTGTTAGGAAAAATATCTAGCTACTAAATTTGTTTCAAAATATATGTAAATGTCTTCGGGGTGTTTGTTAGAGTATCTGTTCATCTATTCAAAAATCAGCTGCAGAAAATGCCCGTGTTTGAGATCAGCGATGCAAGACTTTCATCTCAACTCAACAAAGACAGGATTGTTGAGATACCATATAAGCTAAATGTGTCCTTTCACTCTGAGTCACATAATAGATTACACAGTTCACTAAAGAGAGAAGCTGACCTCATGGCTCTCTTACTAACTTCCTCTGGACTAGATTAAGGCTGTCAGAACAGTGCCCATGTACAGCTCCAGGAACACAAAAATCCCACAAACACTTTCCAAGAAGCAGGTATACATTGTCACTGCATGGAGAAATAAATCTTCAGGCAGTGTTGAGAAGACAAGACAAACTCTTGTGCTGTGTGCCCAAGGTACAGGTCCTGCAGAGAGAAATTGCCTGCAGAAGGGCCCTGGGGAGATCTAACCAGGGTAAATGTGCTGCCAAGCCAAGTCGGGGGCTGCTTTAGCACTTGCCAGGAGAACATCAACACCCTGGGAATCACAAAGCTGTGCTGGGCTCTCTTTATGCGGGTTAGATTCCTGTACAGAGCACAACGCAGCCTGACACCCAGGCTTTAGGTTTTCATCCTCCCAGGCAGCCTGCTTGCCTTTGCAGAGACATCACTTGTAGCACCAGCTATATACAGCACAGAAGTGCTCTCGTTACATGCAAAGCTGCCACACACCAGGAACAACCAAGTCAAAAATATTCAGTGAAAAAGCAGCAACTTTCAGAAACACTGGAGGAAGAAGGCCATTTGCAGCATGACTACAATCTACATTTCACTTGATTTGAGGCTGCAGACCAGCTGCAGTGCTGATTATAAAGACTGAGGCTGGCCAGAAATTTTATTCCAAAACTTATTCAACAGAGAGTATACCCTTTATATGAAAGATTTATATTATCTGAAGAGAAACAAGAGAATGTTTCAGCCAAATACTTTTCTGAGTAGTCTTTTTTTTAAAAATACATTTTTCCTTTGGAAAGCAAAACTACAGATAAATTTGGTTAAGGTGAGTTTCCTGGAGTTCATTTGCTGAGAAGGGAAAAAAATCTCACTGATATTTATGAATTTGATGTTTATGAATTTTATTTTAATTAGTGTTTTCCATATAGAGAAAAGAATATTTCACCATGTCTAAGTTGTCATTTGCTTACCCAGCAGCCTCCTGGTCCTATTCTCACCAGTATGGCCCTTCTTTCTCTTTGCCATCTGCAGCTCAAGTTGTCACATAAAATTGTACAGAGCACAGACCAGTAGGAGATTTAAGAGGGGGCTTTCCTCTAAGAAGCCATGTGTGACCAAAAGTAATACTGCAAATAACAAGAATAATGGGAAAAGAAGGAAAAGTTCTTGCTTTGGTCCACATTTCTTACATGCCTCTCTTATCAAGAATCACCACACTAAACTTTCCTAGGCCATGGATATATTTGCAGCTAGAAACATTGCAGCTCCCCAGGTTCCTGGTGCATACATCTAACTTCCATTTCTATAATTACCATTTTCAGGATCTGTGAAGGCATTCTGGCACAGCTTCAGCTCTCAAAAGTGTAAGTACAGGGAACACTTCAAGTTTTTTTTCAAGTATTCAAACAGTGAAAGCTATATTAAATAGATGGGATTTAAAAATCTGCAGCAGTTGAAAATATGCAGAAAGTTAAAAAGTGCCAATGGGGCTAAATATTATTCAGATGACAAAACACATGTACAGCAGTTTACCTAGTTTGAAAAAACATACTCTGATTTTGTAAAAGCAATATAACCACATACAGCATGACCTCTTTTCTTATGTTTCATTTGGCTGAGCAAGCAGATAGCTTTTGAAACACTACACAGATCTCATGATCTTTCAAGTGGTCATTCTTTCAGCAGCATCTGCAGTACCACATCCTGACTGAGGTCAGGTCCCCAGGGACATGCTCTTCCTTGCTCTTTCTTCAGGAAAACATTTTCCATCTGATACTAAACTATAAAAGGAAAAGTGAGCGCTTTCTCACTGACACTGATAAAGAGGAAAAATGCTTGCTCATGACCTGGGTCTTGAAAAATTAAACCAGACAAATCCTACAAGACAAGTCCTCTCCCTTGGGAGCAGGGTGAAACACATGCAGGGTTAAAGGCTGTTACTGCTGCAAGGAGCTTGGGTTAAACCCATGGTATCGTAGATTACCCTTGGGCAGCAATATTGAGGAGGGATAAAGCTCTAAAGCACAGCATCAGAGCAATAACATTTGGTACTACCTTCCCCACAAAATTCATTACACAAGGTCCAAGACAAATCTCAGCCCTGAACAAATTAATGATCATTTTTTTAACAAGATTTTATTATCCTGATTTTCCAGTCTGCATTTTTTTCAGTTGTGGCTTTCTGTATCATGGAGCAGAATGAAAAGCAAGGCCATCTTTTTTCATCACTTGGAAGATACCTATATCTTTGAATGTGCTTTCATTTAATTCTCATAAATAGCACTCCTAGAAGAATTACCTAGCTTAGTATTGGGAAGGTGCTGTATCAGACTGCAAAGCGTTATTAAATCCACCCAATAGCAACAGTGCGATGAAACTCATCAGTTCCCAATTCACAACGGCAGAACATCAAATGGAAAGCAGCCAGCAAAGATGAAAGCCCATTTTGGGTGATGAGGTTCCAGTTAAAGGATATTGAGGCTCAGCAATGATACGACCTGAAAAGATTTATGCAGCCTCTCAGCACATAACTGAAAAAGGTACATAGCATGCAGAGACTAGCAGGAGCTTTGGGGCACTAAAATAAATTTCCTTTACTTGATCATGTGAGAATCTGGAGACCGTCCTGTGACTTATAAGCTATGACACAGCATTCATCACTAAAAACCAGCAAAAAATAACTCAAAGCAACAAAAATCTGACCGAATCTATACATTTGAAAGTAATTGCTCACATGTCAGAGGGCACACACACACAGAGGACAGACTTGGAATAGCAAAAGTGAAAAAACAAAATTGCAAATTGCTGCTTATCCCCTAGATTATAGTTTCTCATTTACAAATATTATTGATATATATTTTGACACCTCATCAGTATAATAGATTTCAAAGGGGAGATAGCAAGTGCCTGTCATAAATATCAGATCAGCCAGAGCTCACAAACAAGGTAGCAGAGTCAGCAAGTGATACCATAGGAAGCTCATGGGCCAACTTCTGCACTTTATGACAGCAGTGGCAGTGCTGAGAGATTCCAGCAATTGATTTCCACAGCCACAAGATGAGAAGACCCTTGGAAGATCTCTACTGGGAACACTGCTCTAACCTTTCTTCCCCTTCTTTTTCTAATGGAGAAAAAAATAATGAAAAGAGTTTAAGAAAATTCAAGCAGATATAACTAGATCCAGAGTGGAGGCTGGTGATGAGAACCTGCCAACAGTGAAGAGATTAAAGGCATCTATTAAACAGAAGAGGAGGATAACAGAGAAGCAAAAAGAAGTTAAGGTGTGAAAATCCACATGTCTCTATATTTATATAGATGATATTAGTAAAATCTAAAAGGAAAGAGCGGAAGCTGGAAAATCCTGCACACATTTCAGAATATAGCACGTTCACAAACATCATACTATGTGTGAGGTTTTGACACCTTCAGCATCTTCAGTAGGAAAGAAATTTGCCATAAGTATTGGAATCTGCTGAAGATCTAGTCAACTGACTAACAGCAAATGACAGCTGGTTTTCCTATCAAACATTATGTAAAACATTAACACATAGGTCTGCCATGTTAAATCCTCCCTTGGGGTACTTGGCCTCATGTGTAAGCCTAAAGCAGCTTTTGCTGGAAGCAAATGAAGCTAGCAAATCTATCCCACAACTACTAATGAGGCTCCAGCAGATGCTGCAATCAGCTACAGCAATCATCTGGCTGTTTGGCCCCTCTTCCATTCAGGATATGTTTTGGATGTAATGAATTTATGTGACTGGGAAAAGGTGGCAGAAAAAGCTCAGGTCATTCATCTGCAGTAGCTCAAGCTTTCTGAAACAAGAGTCCTGCTGCACTGAGGATTCAGCAAGTGGGGTAGTATTGGGATACCTCCCATCATGCACAGGTCTGGAGCTGACAGTAGGGGAAGAGAGAAGAGTAGCAATCACAGGTGCTCAGGAGGTGAGAACAGTGCCAGGAGACTCACTGCAGTGAAAGGGAAGAAGGTGAGAAGAATATTCCAGTTAATTTCTTGGAGTAGAAGGAAACTAGAGATGTTAAAGCCAGGTATTGAGGGAGGGAGCAGCAATGTGGTTCCCACACACTCAGAGGAAAACCGTGATCCCAATCACCTCTGGAAGTACTGGGGAGGAGGGCACAGGTCCCTTCTGGGGAACACCTTTGAAGAGTCAGGGTAACATGTCCCAGACAACCCACTAGAAGACTGTGGGGTCTCCAGTCATTCCTTTGAGAAGTAGAGGGGTCTTATCCCTATTCCTCCTTTGCTACAACAGTGTTTATGCAGGGCCTCAAACACCAGCAGCAGAGGGAGAACAAAGCCTCACTCTCCCATTTGAAATCCCCATCTTAAACCACTACAGTCAGATTATTAACTTGTATGTTTTTTGTCAACAGATCTCAAACCATCTATTCTCAGTTCACAGATACAACCATGAATAGGTAAGAGACTTTCCTAAACCCAGAGAGGAAGTGAGGAGACTGTGGATGAGCCCTGTTTGGGGACTGCCAGGCTCCTTCCTCTTCAGCTGGGGAGGAGGCCACAACTCAAGAAAAGAATCCCCTCTCTTCCACTTCTGTTTTCAGGCCAGTTTGCATATCAGAAGTGACCAAATGTGGCAAGAAGAAGCCAAATTAAGCCTAAATTTGTTTTGATATCAGTGATACTCCTTTTGCAGTGAACTCATGCTACTGCTTTGCTGATTAAATATTTGAAAGGAGAGGAATCAATTGGCAAGTGTCATGTGTTATTTGCAAGTGAATACACCAGATCTTTTACTGCACTGAGAAAACAAATAATCAGACCCTCAAATTCATGTACCTTCCCTTTAGCAAGAGCCACATTGTGTTGTTACATCAGCAATTGAAATATGAGAGGGTGCTTGTGTTTATACTCAGAGAAGTCATATACAGAATCCATCTGTTCAACATTTGGAGCAAATTTGCAGTGATTACTCAGGCTGAAAATTGCTTTGGAGTTTTGTCTGTTGTTGCTTGATTTGAAATAAATCAGCAATGCAGTGTCTTACTTCTGAACACAGACACACATGTCAAAGTGACAGGACAGCAGATGAACTTTGGCTGTTCTGATTTGCAAGACTTTCAGGTGCTGTTGACTCACATGGTGATTTTCTCAAACATAGACTTTGGAGAAACCCAGGAAGAACTAAAGCTGCGGCTGAGGTGAGAAATTAATACCCTGGAGCTTTGCCTCTGCAAACTAAGAGTCAGTCCCCCTTGGACAAAGTCCGTCCTGTGTCATGGGTTCTGGGACAGAGCCATCAATAGCCAATGTCACTACTGAGTTGCAGCTGCACTGCTAAAAGCAGTTGCCCAGGAGTCTGATAGAGGTATCAGTTAAACTGAGACACAGATGATTCCCAGCTATTTGAACTGGCCAGGTCCAGACTTAGATCCAAGTATTGAAGCAGCAGTCTCTTGCTGAACAGGACAGCCAAGACTCTGGATCTCAACAATATCAAGAAGAATTAAGAAATTTGGAGTTTCCTACAGCCTTGCTGATTGGGCTCTAAGTCAGAGCATTAGAAAGACAAATTTCAAACTCAATCCTTGATGCAACCAAAGAGGAAACCACAAAAGAGAAAAATTAATTTCAGTCATTCAAATGTAGTTGAATATGCTCAGCTGCAACTTCAGGGAGAAATCAGAGAGGAAGAATTTAGCTGATTGGATTTTGAACCAGAAACAACTCCCACTGAAGTGCCAGATGTTCAACAGTAGTCACAAATAATAAGGGTTAAGCCCTACATCGCCATTATCCAATCCTTCAAAATCCTTGACTGATGGGAGGCTTTTTACATGAAGGTAGGCTATTCTTCCAGCCCTGCCTAGCTTGTGAGATCAAGTGGAGTAAAGCAAAAGGACTGGCTACCTCAGCTAACAAATTAGTAGGATGAGAGAGTGAAAGCATGTGCTGCTCTGAGAATCAGGCTAACTATGTGGGTGGCAAAGAGATGGGAAATAGGTTGGAGGGAGTCAGTATGCATTACCAGCCCCTGATCCTCTCAAAAACTTGTTGACAATGGTGCTGCAGCCAGGGAGCTTTGGAAGATGAACAGCTTGGCTGGTGGAAAAACCTGTTCTCTGGCCACCCACACCATGGAAACCAGCAAGCAGTTGGCTTCAGAGGGATAAAAGGTTATTTCTATGGATGAAACACACTCAACAGTTAAGGGTAAAGTGGCAAAGTTAAGCATTGAGTGAGTCCTAGCTAACACCCGGTGACTGCAGCATGACTTGTGAGACACTGACACCATGACACCATCTGTTTATGATTTATGCTGAACAGACTGCATATAGAAACAGATGGGAGGTGTCAGGTCTGATCAGAATTGTTATGCTGGTGATTCCGCAGCACATTATATAGCCGACAGCCTTACTTTCCCACATACTTCTATAAAGAGCAAAGTGTTTATATTCATGTTACTCAGGGAATCATTCTTGCTGAATCCCCCACTGGACAGAATCCTAAAGTTATACAGCTGGGACAGGTCGTTATTGTCATATTGGGTGCCACTTTGTCTTGTTCAATATTCCCAAAATAAAGTCCCAAAGTATCTTTTTCAGGCTAGTTCTCAAGGTAAAGTCAGAAACTTGCTGAGACTCTCTTTGCTATGAAGTGACTCTCAGGCCCTGCTGTTCTTTAGCACTGCCATCCCTGCTATTTAAAGTCTCAGCTTTAGAAGGTTTCCTTTATGGATTCATGACTTCACATAGTTGTAAAAGTTGAGTTTTCATGACTGTGGAAAAAGATGATAAATGTAATTCAGATTCAAAATAACAGAAATCTCCATTGGAAGGAGACTCCTGGACTGTCTAATCTCTCACTTGAAGGAGGATTGTTTCCAGCACTGGAAGAGGTCAACCATGGCTTTGTTGAACTGGAGCTTGAAAACCTCCAGCTTAAAAGACTGCAAAACTTCACTGAGCAGCATGTTCAGAAGCCAAAATCCAGATATAAAAAACTTAAACCCTGTATTCTAAAAGACTGATTTATGATTTTTAACACAAACAGCTGGCATGGATACCTTCAAGATGATTTTTCTAATATAGATAATACACCTTAAAGCACATTTTCTGCATTATCACTGTCTGTGGACTTCCCTCAGTTATTAGGAGATTCGAAACAATGAATATTAAATAGTAATAGTAAGAATAGTAAAAAATAATAATACAGGTGACAGTAACTGTTAAAAGCTAAACTGATTCAAAACTTAAATTCCGTAGGAGTACAGAGGCTTTGTAATATTTCCAGTTAGCTAAACTGGAAAGATACTGTTATGAGAGATTTTCCATCTGTGTTCAGAAGATTTTTTTTTTACCTGATTATACAGAGGTGCTCTCTAAGCAACAGTGCATTCATAAATAATTTCAAATAATAGCAATAGCAGTAATAATAATAATAATAATAACAACAACAACAACAACAACAACTGTCCTCTGAAATGACCAGGCTGCAAAATTACTGTGAGAAACCACACCAATGGGCAGTGTGGTGCCCTGAATGTTCTGCCATTGCTTTCCCAGTTTCTGATCTGGGTACAAATGTCACTGAGTGGTGTGGGGCAGAACATAAGTCCCCATGTTCACCCTCACACACAAATCTGGGGTAGTCCTACCACAACCAGAGGCACTACATTTACATTATTTGGGTGCAAGGGTGAGTCAAGGCCTCTCATTTCACTTCCACTGATCACTGAGGATGTAAAATAGCTGTGGCTGTGGCTATCAACATCTTAAATTCTAATGCACCTTTTTGTCAGTCAGAATAAAACAGCTTTCACTGATCCTAAGGTTCTTGAGCCGATTGACACCAGCAGGCTACTGTTCTCTATAATTTTAAGCATGAGCCAGATCCTCAGAGTAGAGTTAAGTAAAATGACACAGATACGGGTTGTGTAGCACAGAGAATGCTGGCCACCTTTCCCTGGAAGCAAGGGGATCCTGCCAGTGCTGCCCCAGGGCATGGGACCACTGATGTTTAGCTGCAGGTCCCACTGCTACTATGAAAGCAGGCACCTGAGCTGCTGGCTAGCTGAGTGGCATCCAAGAATAAAAAGCAGCAGATAGCACAGCAAGTCGTTATAGAAACAAACCAATACACTTTTTTACTTCTATCTTAAACTAATCAGGTTTTCTGAAACTATAACAAAATGGAGCATCATACAACTCTGAGCTGGCACATCCTTCCTGGATATTGTTTGTGCCTTGGGGCAGTGCTGCAGTAGGAGTCCCCAGTGCTGCACGTACCAGCCACTGCAGTTCTAGGACACCAGACATAGGGATTGTTTTAGGGATTGTTTGTAATTAGTGTGTAGATAAGAAAGAGTGGATTAAGAAGCAGTCGCGTTTAGGCTGAAGGAGTTTTTCACAATTTTCCTCAGGCCTTGGAGTAAAAATCCACTGTAATTCCCACATATGCGGGACTGTGTGGCTTCTCACAGTCTGTCCTGCCTCACCTACCTGGCATTATCAGAACTGATCCTGAAAACCACCTGCCAGATCAATCACATTAACTTCCCAGGGCAAGATCTGATTTTGCACAGTAAAGATGCAGAACCCAGATGGCCTGAAGGCAGACAGATATGACAGAGCACAGGGTCTGGCGAGGAGGACACTCAATAGACTCTCTAGGAGCTGCTTCCTCCTTAGTCAGCACAGTGACTGGTTTGCAAGAGCCATAGGAAGAAGCTACTGGCAGAGACAGTTTCCCCATGTGTTTAGGGCTGAGGAGGGGGGCTGTGACTTTTGGAAAGATGCCCTCCCTCTGTCCTGCTTCTGTGCTTGGTGCTGCTGCTAGATTGATTTCCTTGTGCTAAGCCACAAGACTCCTTGTGCTGGTGGGCTTAGAATAGAGTCATGTTCAGGGCTCTCACTGGGCAGAGCTGGGGGGTGTGGTTATGGTAGCACACCCAGTTTGTGGTTCAGGGAGCAAAGCAAGCTGCCCTTCCTCCAGCATCATCCAATTCCCTCAGTTCAGCTTTACAGGGCCTATACAGAGGCATATAGGTACAGCAGAGTCCCTGGACACCTAACACAAGGACAGCCAGCATTACACTGCAAGAACTTTCCCCAGCCTCATCTACACTTGTCAGGCATCTTGCGGGCAGATCAGCAGAGCAGGAACCCGACTAGGAAGGATTTTGGACTTGGCCAAGTGTTCGAGTAGAGGGGAAACGCTTTCATTTCTTAACTTTCCCTTAAAATAATGCGCACGATCTGTTCTGGGAACACCCACCCAGTGAAAATCCCTCTGGAGACTGCCTGCCAAAGCCTGTGAAAATCCCTTCTGGGAGCCGTGTCTGCTATTTCAGACACAGCCTGTTCATAGGAACATAAATCTGCTGTCCTCACTGATGAAGATTATTCGAGCTGGATTTAATGTGCCTAGGCACATCTTTCTTAACTTAGCTCAGATAACCACCTGTTACTTCACGTGCATTTGTTGCTCAGGACAAATCTCTAACAGAGTCCCCCCCTGCTGCTGGCAGCTGCATTGGGCTGCACACTCACCTTTTCCCTACTACCTGGCACAGTCTCAGCATTACTGGTGTTAGGGAGAAAGCCACTGACCTCTGCTCTGCCCAAATATTTCATCTTGGGATTCTCTTCTGATGCAGCATTTTGCCACCTTGTCAAATCTGGAGCAGAAAACAGCTGGTGCTTAGAAAAGAAAGTAATAGAATATAGCACAACTCCCTAAAAACATAATAAAGATGACACTTACAGAAACTTAACAACATCTGTAAAAAGTTCCCTACCTATATGATTTACAAGAGAATGGGTTTCTTTGCTGAACCTCTGATTGGAAGACCATACAGCAGTTGTTTTGCCACTAAAGTTTCATTTGGGGGTCAAAACCACTGAAGGAGGATCCTGAATTCTATAGGTGATCTCTCTCCACTACAGTAATTCCTATAGTAAAGAAGGGAGGTGGGGAGAGCAGGAATAAACCACATATGTTAGCACTTCTGCTGGCAGCTTGTTGGATTGTTTAAAATCAAAGGAATCCCCACATTTTTTTGGGACGTCAGAACATTGGCACACAGAGACCTTTGTAAGGTTTGGCATAAGACAACACTGTTTTTACCCACGAGTAGCTCGTGCTGCCAGCCACTCCAAACACACTCCCATCTCAACATGCTGCTGGCACCAACTCCACCTGCTGGAAACAACCTCACGTCCCAGCTGGATTCAAGTTCTCTGAATGCAATTGTTATATTTGAGAACTTGGCTCTGCTAACATCTTTGGTGAATTCTCAGTATTAAAACCTCCAGAATCAGCAAGCTCTTGGTGCTTTCATATCTTTCTGAATTAACTGAATGGAAGTCCATCCTCATTCTAATGCAAGCATTTAACTCTGTCCATGTTCTTTAGAATTCACCCCTGTATCCATGTATATCAGAAAATTAAATGCAAGAAGCAAAGTTTATCCTGTGCTTTCCTTTTTAGATAATTTTCACGCAGTAAATTCAAGCTTATCTAGTTAATCTAATATGATATAAAGTAGATTAAATAATCACAATGATGGATTATTTGTCTCTCTTAGCCAAGGCTCCTGGAATACCTCACAAGCATTAAGTATCAGATTTCATGTTCACAGATCCCCCCTAAGGGATGATCAGATACCCACCAACATCTTACGTACACATACTCAGAACAGAGGATTTCACATGGTTGGTCCAGCTCTGAATCCACTATTTATAAGGCTCACAACTTTGAGCTGAAGCAAGGCTTCAGAAGACTTTCACCTTCAAACTGAAATTCTACCCAGTGGGGAAACTACTGTCAGCTGCTGTTGCACTCAGTTGTTAATTATCTTCACTGTTAATGCATTGCTTCATACCTCCTGTGTCATTTCATTTCCAAGAGATGATGGGTTTTTATCATCCCTTCAGCTGCCAAGCAAAGCACACTCTATTAGTATAAGTGTCATAGTGTGGATGTTTATCAGCTGAATAAATTATTGCTTAACCTTTCCAGTCATATTTTTATTACTCTAGCATTCCTATTTTCCAATTGATAAAGAGGAAAGAGGAATATAGCTGATATCTATACAAGACAAAAAAGTCAAGCATACCTTGCAGGATCTTGATACTCAAACCTCTGTCCCTGATGCTTTCCTCTAACTAACATTTCTGTTTCTCTCCTAATATTATTTAACAGCAACACAAACCAGTATGTGCCAAGCATACAGATTGCTACGTGGTAGAATACGTGCATCATTAAAACAGTATCTTAAGAGCTAAAGATCTATTCACTCAGATGAAATAATACAAATCCTGTGATTCAAGGGATAGGAAATTGTCATTTTGAACTTTACTGAATATTATGGTCAAGTCAAAATTAATTATTTGCAAAAAAGTTTGATCCATTTAATCTGAGAATCAGCAGTAACATTGCGTTTTTTAAAAATCACCCTGTGTGCTAAATTCACAATTTCTAGGTTTCCTACTCATTTGCTGAAATCAAACACCTTCAATTCTTGGAAATATCTGGAAAACAGCCGACTTTATTTTTTTGTTCAGAACTTCTCAAAATAATCTAAATGAATACCCAGTGCTCAGACACGAGTATATATCAACAGGCAGAGGAAAGTTCATGTAATATTGTCTTAGTGAATTTATGAGATTGCTGGCATTTTTCCCAGTAATTCAGTGATGTTATTATCCTAGTATATTTGGGGTTTTTTTGCAAGAGGCAGATTAAACTCATACTTTGTGAAGATACATCATAACACCTTCATTAGAATTCTGTATGATTCAAAGTTTTTCTCAGGAGTATAAATCACTGCAGTAGCTATGATGGTCTAATAACACCAGAGATAAAATTTCTTGGCAAAAGCAGAATCTCTTATTAGGAAAAAAAAAGTATTTATGAAAATATTTGTATTTTCAAGATGTATCACTTAATCTAATAAAAGAGTTGTTTTCTTTCTACCAAATTTTGAAAATGTCTTGGTTCACTTTTGGATCATTCAAATACCGCAATTTGTTTTTATTTCGCAGTAGCAAAATTAAAAGGCAGTTGCAAACATATTCCTCAGACCATTTTTGCTTCTATTTACATCAAACATTGACTTCAAAATTACATGCAAGTTCCTCTAATTTTATACTATTCTCAGTCTAAGTTTTCCTAGAAGACAAAGGCTGTAAATGTCACTCAATACTAGGAATGATTAGCTACAGTTGTAGTGCTCTTTCATCAACAGTAAACATGTCATCCATTTACTATGTGAGTGGACCAACTATTTTTTTTTATTTAAAAAAACACCCCAACAACCAAAAAACCGCACAAACAAAAAGATGAACGCCACAAAAAAACCCAAAAACCCCCAGAAATCTTCTCAAGAAGAGCTTTAAAAAATAAGTTTCCTTTTGATTAGTCTCTCAGTTCTGAAAAGGCATTTAATCATTATCAAAGTGCATCAAGTGACAATCTCAGATGTGGCAATCAAGTGCAGGCACAACTTTGATGCAACACCTCACATGCACAGCAAAACAAGCAAAACTTCTTTCTGGAGTTTGTTCCAACAGTTAAAATCTTCAGCCTTTCAAAGGAGCTGAACTGTGTAAGCTCAAAAGGACACAAAGACTCAGCTGAAAATGCACTCACGATCTTCAGTGACCTTCCTCAGGTTTCACATCAAGTCAGGACTGTCTACCCTACGGTTTTGGCAAGAGCACTGTACCAACACTTGCCAGAGTAGAGCCTCTGTTAATGTTTCTGTCTCAGACTGGGCATGAAACAATGCTTCAGACTGACTGCTGGGACATCTCCCATCTCTGGAGTCTTATCAATACTGAGAAAATGTTGACAATTTGATAATGAACCATTATCATTTGGAAAAAATGAGAGAGAAATTGAAAGCAAACATCTGGTAAATAGAATTAAACATATTCTCTCATCACACGTGCTCAAATCACAGAGTATCTGCTGCAGGTCTGCTGCTCAGCACATACATTTGCATCATGAATTACAAAACTTTTCTCTCCTTTTATATCAGCATTTAGTGTGACGCAACTCTGATAACTGCTCCAAAATTACTCACTCACCAGCCACTGCAATAATGCTCCATGAGCATGTAAAAATCCTAACATGCTATGGCACTGGATACCTTAATATTTTTTAATCTCCAAATGCTTCCCTCTCCCTGCAGTGATCACCTAGTGACTTCTGTTTACAACTCCACCACCAACTCCTCCCCCTAAGTAGGCCAAGATCCTGAACATTATGAGATTCGTGACTGTGGAAATTCTGTCATCTTACTCATACCACATCTACTAAAACTAGTCTGCAACAATGTATGAGGACACAAGAACAGGCATTTCTGGAAAAGATTTTAAAGTATCTATTTTTGCACCTGAACATCATATCAAATTCTTTCATACTGAAAAGATTAGTTTTTGTAGTCCTCTTCTAAATTCTGTTATCAACATTATCTGCTAGTTAAGTAGAAAAGGGCTATGTAATTTTTCTACCAGCTGTTTTTTGCCAAGCAATGTACTCAGTGAATTTCAAGTTAGTTCATTTATGGAACTATCATGAAGTATCCCCTCACTTCTTAAAGAAATCCTTAAAAATCCCTCAAACAAAAGCAAATAACAGAAAGCAGAAAATTTACATTTTTTTGCCTTCCTTTTATTCCAGAGGTAATCTACCTGATAATAAGCTTCCATTAAATGTTAATAAAACAAAGGTTACATAATTCACTATCCAGCAAGGACTAAGCAGGATAAATCTAGATACTAATGATGGTTTGTTTGGGATTAATGGTAAGCATTGGATTAGTTGAGGGCTTCTTGGTATCTGCATTTCCCAGCTCACAACAAAAACTCCAACAGCAAAAGGCTAGTGCCACCTTTGGATGAAAATTCATATTAGATCCCTCAGTCAATCTGACTTTCTGCTCTGCTATTTGATTACTTTGTTGTGCTTTCAGAAAGTTAAGTAAGATTTAATCAGAAAGTTGTTTTTTCCTTCGCTCTCACCTCCTTTTTTCCTTTTTTCTCCCACTCCACTCTAATTTTTAAGCAATAGAGAAAGCATTCTTCCCTCTTTTCAGTGCTCATATGATAGCTCTTTGGAGTTTATTCTTGGAAATGTATCAGAAGGTCTATTAATTGTCATACTTGACTAAAGCCCATTTGTAAGATACTTCCACAAAATTGTTAAGCATTTGAGGGAGACAAAAAAAAAAAAAATCAGTGAAAGTTTTAACCTAAGTTTAGGTAAAGGTTTACATAACTTTGATTCCCATTTTAGTACTTCACACATTTCCAGACTTGTCCTTGTTTTACCTTGCTTCAGATAGCCAGAAATATCCTCATCAGTCATCAGACCTGCAGCACCTCATTCATCTCACTAAGAAAGGACTTCTTCATTTTGAAAGGCTGTATCCAAACGTGGTGTACAGCCTCTGGGTGAAATGCAGTTCACTTTCTTCACAGGAGACCATGCCTGCTGTGTTCTGAGTTGGCAACTAGAACTGCATTACTTAACACCCCAGTGGTTCTGGCTACCGCTGAACAGTGCTTGCACAACACCAAAGCTTTCTTGTTTGTCACTCTGGGGGTGGGCAAGGACTTGGGAGGGAACAGAGGCAGGACAGCTGACACAACTAGCCAAAGGGATATTCCATACTGTGCCTCTTCATGCTCAGAGATAAAAATCTTGGGGCAGGGGATGAACAGCATAGCCACTGCTCAGAGTCTGGCTGGACATCAGTCTGATCATGAAAGATGGCGAGAGCAGCACTTTCCCTCTACCTGCCTTCCTTCACTTCTGAACTGTCTTTACCTTGACCAAGGCATTTTCTTGCTGTTGTTCTTCCTGTTGTGTCCCCCACCCCATTGCAGGAGGCGTGAACAAGCAGCTGTGTGGGTGCTTAACTGCTGGATCACACCAGGATTTGTAAAACTTGTGTCTCTGCAAAAGGCATGTGGAAACATCCAGCATCTTATTCCTTTAGGCAAAATAGTAAAGCATTACTGAAAATCAAATCTACAGTCATTGTTGGTATTAATAAAAAGTGGAGATGGTAAGCAAAAATCCCAGAGAGGCAAACAATACCATTAGCTAATTGGCTTTGGTTTTCCACCTCTGTGTGGGTTTTATAATTACAAGTGAGCTTTATTTGATTTCAAGGGCTCTGCATTTATTTCTAATAGTAGTACTTCCCAGTCTTTATTGGATGATCCCCTGGAGACCTTCTACTAAGAAAAGAATGTGATCAACCAAAACCTTTACTTCCTATGTTCAGATATACTTCTACAGCAACATGAAACAGATGCCACTTAATCTACCACACACACGAGCGACAACTTGAGAAAGACAGTCCGGAGTGAGTCAAATCAAAAGAAGGGACTTTCCTTGATGATTTCCCAGTGCAACCAATTAAGTCCACTCCCTGCACACCATGTGACCTTGTTTTTCAATTTTTCATGATTTCTTTTTCCTTAACAATTCCCCTTATCCCCTTAGGGGTGAAAGGACAAGTGTTTGCTTGCAACTGAGGAAATGCTCTGACATCAATGCCCCTCTATCGCCATCCTATTTCTAAAGCTTCTGATTGCAAGGCTGAGCAAAGTTTGGCCAGCTGACTTCTTTTGCTCTCGGTAAGTACCTCCTACACTTGAGGAGAAAATTCAGGATCATCTGAAAAAAAGATTCACATGCTACATACCAACACATAACTGAAGTGGTACCACTACTACCATGTGAGGCCTAATGCAACCATTTATTGGAGAAAAGGCTCATGTTTCCAGTTTTTTCATACGCCCATACCACTAATGCCTGAGTCCCTCTACCTTACCACTTGAGTCAAGGTCAGGTGAATATAAGAACAGTGTAGGTCAAAAGATTCCTGAACTCCTGACATCTTGGAAAGATCAAAAGAGTACCTAAAAATCATATCTTGTATAACAGTATTTCTTATTCATGTTTTATTTAAATGGAAGTCAGTCAATGAAGTAAAGTGCACATGCAAATCTACTACTACTTCTTACTTCCTTCCATTTTCATCCAAATGAATTCAGTAAAGGGAACTCTGGAGCTGCCAGCATGTCTGTGTACATTTAGTAAAATGAAAATAAACTGAAGTAGGTAAAACCCACCAAAGAGCAAATGCTGTTCTTTTCTCAGTTCAAGCTATGCTTCTTGGCCCATGTGGCACTCAAAGCCATCTTTATGCTTCCATGAACCCAAGGCCTGGGAATTTGAAAATGATTATATCCCAAGATAAAAACGCACATCTTCAGACTGTGAGAGATAGATTAAATCATTTGACATGTGTTTCATCCCTGTCCTGGCGACATAAAATGCAGCAGCAAGCAGGCCCTTTCTGTCAATACAACCCATTTATTCTATCACTAACCCACCACATGCGTGCAGTCCCTGTCCAGGTTGTTTACATTGGGGCTGACACTCACTCAGACCTTGACCATACCCAGCTTTAACATCATGGTGGGATGCCGCAAGAGGACACGAAAAGAACCACACTCACCCATCAGGATGTGAGATGAGAAAGAAGGGAAGTTTATTTGGGGATCTCAACTTATATAGTCTTTGGAATTTAGTCAAGGATTGGGGGATGAGAGTAACACCTATCTGACCCCAGTGGTCAACTTAGAAGTCCATCAATTTGCCCTTCCCCCTGGAAAAGAATGCATGTTTACAAAATATCAGTCTTTGTTTTTGTTACAATGGGTGAGAACTCTCCAGTCCAAGAAGGCTGAAAACTCAAGGCGACAGTGGGACACACTTAGCAACTGAGAGCTGACCACTTTAGTATTCACAGAGTGTGGACCATCACTAGGTTTTACCTTTATGACTGCAGCCAACTAGTTTTAAAAGTAGTTACCCGGTACCCAAGTCAGGATTTTAATACAGAGCATAAATCCCAGCAGATGCTGGAAAAATGCATCCAAAAAGCTGGGTAAATATTTGGCCAGAGGATCCAGCCTCCCTGGCTGGCTAATTTAGAACATCAGCTGCAGCAAGAGAAAATTAATTTGCAGATTCTCATGAAGCAATTCATCACAGCATATAGTTCACAACTAATATGCAACACTCTGCTAGACTTACAGTACCACAAGCCTAAGTACATGATTCCAAAACAGTGAGCTTGTGACCATATCACACAATCTAAATTTCTGTACTACCTTGCCCACAAAGGCTGGCTCCACCCCCCCAGTCAAGATGCTAACATAGGCAGAAGACAATAGCTGACAGTTTTGCCCCTCTTTTCTTTCCCTGACCAGATGGGAGTCTTCCCTTTCTTCAACAAGCAGACAGAACTGATGTGACTGCTCTGATCTGAGAAAAGGTAAAGAAATTCTATTCTGGGGACACTGACAGAGTCAGCACCATCTCAACTTGTAGTGTCCCTGGGACAGGCTCTGGCTTTCCAGCAGCCAGATTAATATCTCCTAACTCACATTAACCTACACATTCCCTCATCCACCACCCCAGGAAACTATTAGGCCCTTGTCCAACACACTTAAAAGTGGCACAGCTGCGAAGGATACAACAACATCAAAGAGAAACATAAGTATTGTGAAAGATAGAAGTGACTGTAGATAAATGCATTTCAAAATTTAACAACATGGTAGGCAGTACAACTCTAAATAGTCAGTTAAGGCACACTGTAATAAAAAGTGCCATGAAAATGCAAGTTGACTCCTTATGTGTGAGATTGTAAGTACCAGCTGAAACAAAAACACTTTGCTCTTGAAATGCTAGCAGAAATCCCATGTTGCCCAAAACTTCAGCACTAACCCCCGACTTCCAGTGCTTTGTTGTAACAGCTTATGCAGCCAGGCCCTCCCCATGTGCCTCCTCCAGAGCAGACAGTGCCCCACAGTGCTCAGCTCAACAAGAGCAACAAGAAAGTCACGACTGACACGTAAAGATGTTTGTTCCACATATGGTTGCAGCTCACACTTCATTAGTGCCTGCTCCTAAACGACAAGTTTATCTGATGCTTTGACGTTAGCTGGCTCATGCCTGCCTAACCGTATTGCAGGCAACACGATTAACCCAACAGCACTTTGGTTCCAAGAAATTCCACGTTCCATGCAATTTACTCATCTGGTGAAAAATCATACGCTGGCAAAAGCCTTTCAAAGGCAGTCATAGCAAATGGGATGTCTCATGAAGTCTGTAACATTGCTAATCAAGCACTAATATCTGACAGCCTGGATCCACTCACCAGATCAGCGGGCCCAAGGGGACATTCTCAGGGTGGGCAGTCACAGGGCTCTCACAGGCAGAGCACCCCAGGAACTTGGGTAATTTTTTCCTACTGTAATTTATTGCCAGTTAACACCAACTTCTGATTGCTCATCTGAGTGCTGGGAGGTGAGCGGAAAAGCATAAACACCTCTGTGAACAGCTCTCCTCCCCCTTTCTAATCTCCCTTCTCAGGGGTCTCAGACCAGTTACAGTCAGTCCATCCCCCTGCCCTGCTGAGGCAGTGGCTGAGGCAGGTGGCTGGGGTTGCATGGTAACAGTCCCACTTGCTGCTCTTTCCTTCTGTTTTTCCATTGCCACTCCACGTCTTTATGTTTCCAGCTCAGTGTGCCCACTTACATGGGTCCCCCCACCCTGGTGTGAGGCGCCCACAGCCCCCATCCCTCAAAGGATCCTTCCTTTGGTGTGGGTCACCTTCCAAGAGCAGCCGCCCTCACAGCGTGGTGCCTCTGTCCCCTCACAGCTGCTGTTCCTGCTCAAAGGCAGCAGTGCTGATGGACACGGGCTGCCCCTGCCATGGGCTGCCCATTCTGGTGAGCAGCACCACAGGGCAGGCCATGGCCACGGGGCAGGCAGGGCAGCCCGCAGCCCCACTGGCCACAATCACACACGGCTGTACAGCACCCAGCTGCTCTGCATCACACAGCTTAAAAGTGTTGAGAGACAAACTATTAGGAAAAAAAAAAGAAAAAAAGCAATCAGTCTACCCTTGCTCTTACAGCACCAGATAAGTCAAAATATTGAAATAATATTAAAGTAGAACAGCACTAATACTTCAGCAGTCTTTGACATGAAATTGTGGAAAATCCTCTCATGATTTACTTTGGATTTGTTTATCTGTTCTAGATTTGGGGTATTTTTCCCCCCTCCAGATTTCCATTTGTTTTAGCATATATACCAACACTGGGCTGCTATTGCTATGCAAATTGTTTCATTCAGATTTCTTTTTATAGTAGCTTTTGTTTCAAAGCCTTGCATAACTTGCTAAGAAACACGCGTTTTAAAAATATACATACTGAAAACAAATTAACATTTTCTGCAGGAGGTTTCAAATAATGCTACAAAGGGGAGCTAAAAAGGAAAAAATCAATTATCCTTTTAAGTGATGTATCAGAAGTGAGACTTTTTAAATGACTTGAAGGTTATAATGGATGAGTTTGTTCAGACACAGAATGCTGTTTCAAACACAATGCCTTTTCAGAAGGAAAAGTTTCCTTGGTTCCAGTAAGATACTTTCCCGAAAAGAGACTTTATTTGCACCAGAGACACACAAATATCCTGCTTTTCCAAAGAAGCTTCCTTAATGTCCACAGTGAACTGCATCATCAATGTCCTTTGGCCTTCAAAGCTCCAGCCTCAGACCACCCTGAGACACAATGTGCCCTGCAGGCACAAATGCAGACTTTGTGTCTTGATGGTGCTGTGTGTTCTAGAGCACAGAACCCAGAACTGGGCAGGTGAACGTGTCAGGCAAGACATCACACAAACACACAGCCTAGACACATGAGCTGGGTTTGCAGGACAAAGGATTGGTCTTCACTAATATCAGCCACACCAGTTCTGATTTCTGGCCAGCTGGTATCACAAACTCTGCCTTTTTTTCTTCTTTGGTTTGGTTTTTCAACCATCAAAATGGCTTGCAGTTGCATTTATATTGGGAATTCTTTTCAAACACGTGACAGGCACAGAGAAAGTTGCACGGAAATTCTTTGCTTACTTTCATCTCACCATTGCAGGAGAATGTATTTTTCATCTCTGAACTGCAATGTGTTCTACCATGTTCTTTTAATGATGTAGCTAGAAGTAACTAGCCAAGAGTATTCTGAAATTAGCTATTTCTACAGCTTCTGGATATGATGAAAAGCACTCAAAAATATCTAGAACCTCCTTCATATTTTACCATTCAAGACAGCATTATTATCTTCAGGAATGCAATATTCTGAAAAGACAGTTCTGCCTATCAAATTTCACTAAAAGTCATGGAAAATTAGACATGTTTTTTATTCCCAGAAAAATAGAATCAAGGAAAAAACTTCATGCTTCAAACAGTGACTGGCAGTCTTTGTAACTTCCACACATTTTGTGACTGAATTATTGAGATGTTTATTCCATGAATTACATTAGTTTAATCAGAGAGTAAAGTTAAAGAACAAGCAGTGATGCAGGAGCAGACAATTTCTATTCTATTCTATAATTTCTATTATTTCTAATATCCCATTTATTGACTGAAGCATTCAAACCAAGGACAGCCTTGTCTCATATAGGCATCCATGCATCCCCAAAGTGCAGCAACTGCACTCTCAATGAACAGTCAATACCCCACAAATGTGACAAGATAACCCCCAAGCTTTCTAAGCAACTGAGACTCTACCTCCTAATTTTGGCTTGATTTCAGAATTGCTACTGGCACAAGCTGAAAAGACTAGAAAAGCAGAAACAACAAAGCATTGAGTAGACTAAAAAGAGTTCACAGAAAAAAAACCAAAAAGCAGAGCTGCTGAGTGTCCAAAGTGTACCAATGAGGTGTCTGAAAGAGCCCATATGTATAAAACTGAAAACTGGAGTAAGAAATTCAAGGATGCTGCTTTAATGTACTCCTCTCTCGAGCTCAGTCCCCCTAATTTAAAAAGAAAAAAAAACCCCACGCATCTGAGATAACCACTGTATCCATGGACAAACACGGACTCCTTAGGGGAAGCAATGCATAGAGACCCCTGGAGATGTGGTGCAGAAACCCAGATGATATCAAGGGAAGATCTCAGCTTCTCATGTTCTGGATCACATCCTCCACTTTCCATAGGCAGCAGGGAAGCACCAGGCTTCTATTCACCTACATGATATACCTGGTGTTAGTAAAAGAGGAAGTGATCCTCTATCCACACACCACAGCAGATCATAGAGTAGAAAACTTCTACCCATCCAACTAAGAGAAAAAAGCCCAGAGGAGGTAGTTGTGCTAAAGCAGAGTATTAAAAACATACATCACAAACAGGCTGAAGCTGACCATCCAGAAAGTAATTCTTACATATTTGCCACAGGAATATAATTAGACAGCCAAGTAGGAATCTGCCTGTCTTCACCACTTCCATCGTCCCCCGTGTCTTCCCTAAAGTATACCATTTTATCAGCATAGACAGATGTCCAATCAGACTAGATATCAGAGGTGTCTTGCTACTAAATTTCAGCTGCTTGCACAGCGACACAAGCTACTTACCAACCCCAGCGCTACAGACTTGCTAGACAATCAAAAAAAGAAACCTAGGAGTTAAAACAAAGCAGTTGACTTGACAATTTTCAAAACATTGTAAATAATGCTGTATTTCAGCAGTTCTCATCAGTAACACAAAAGCAGCCAAAGCTCTGTGCAATAAGCCATGTGTGGCACTGCTAGGAGACAGATTTTACACTTGTACATACATCAGTAGGCAGCAGACTTTCAAAGTGTAATAGCCTATTCAGAGATTTCCCTGCATCTTCCCTGCATCTACAGCCACAATAGACAGACAATGTGGGAGAGCACTTGCAATCAGATATCAAGGTTTACAGAAGTACAGGCTTAGGAAATTAGCACTGTTTTAAACACTGTTTCAGAAAACTATGGAATTAAAAAACAGACAACATCATAATGAAAAGTCATTTAACACAAGGAAGAATTTTCAGTATTGAGCAGCTCAACCATAAAAATTCCCTCTAGTTCTGGATTTCACACAATTACATTGCATATGATTGAACTATCTAATGAATAACTAAGTGGCAGAATGGTATAATCAATACAATGAAAGAAAAGGCAGAAGTCTGTTAGTACAAGTTACACAAAGCTGTGTATTCAAAACCATACAGACCAACACTTTGACCAGTGACAGTGGAGTGCTGCATTTATTAAAACTTTACATGACTATTTTTTGTCTATTCATAACTTCTTGTTGGTGTCAACCCAGTTTCAGTTGATAAGGTGGAAGCTTCCAAGAATACACGATTTGCTTTTAGTGCAGCTGTGCATTCTGCATCTGTGTCATCAATACTAAGCCTCATTTTTGCTTCTTTCCCCATGAGACTGCACAAAAATTTCATTTGTAACCTCGTGCCCCTAACTCTGCCCTCTGCCACAACCTAAAGTATGAATCAAATGAATCACTCAGCACAGAACACTTCATAAGCAACTTGCAGCCATCAAACCTAGACCTGCAGACTCTGCTGTGTAATCAATGAATTTAATTCTTTACGATGCTGTTCATAATCCTAACCTAATCTCATCCTGGAAAAAAACATACACCATTATCTTCTTCTGACATGACAGACTTGCAGAAGCTGAAAAATTAGCCACTAAAACTTTCCAAAGCTAAAACTCATGCTTAATTCTATGGGGAATAATTGACAAGACATCCATAACTCTCTCAAAAGCAAAGCAGAACACCATCTCCCTAGAAAAATCATCACCGTTTCAGTTATTTCTCCTTCCTTCCATGTTGCCTAAAGCTTTCTTCACTCCATCCATACTGTATTTCCAAACCAATAATACCGAGGCAGATACACTTTCCCAGTCTCATAGAAATGCTCAGCTTACAAACCTACTGCCCCCTGACTAGCTAAGTCATTTTAGAACCACTTCGGAATTGTTAGAGCCTATGTTCTGACGAGCAAAGGAAAACCCCATTCACACATCAAAAAATAACTGTGTAATTTGGAAGCTATTTGTTTCTTAGAAAACTATAGAAAAGACCTGCCAATGTAGGAGTAAAACTACCAGAAGCACTCAAATGCTGTACTCTTAGGTATGTAACCATTGACTTGTATGTACAGCTCACACAACACAGTCTCTAGCTGTTTTTGAGATCATGCACACATGCATTAGAAATACAATCTTCAATTCTGTGTTTTAAAAAAAATAACGTAAATTACCCATTTCCATACATGAGCTTAAAGGCATTCATTTTTATACATAAACAACAGCAAGGCTACTACTGAAATGTTCAAAAATGTTCAGTCTTTCCAACAGGCTCCTTGAACACAGAGCTATGATTTCCTTCTCTGGATATTCTAATACATCCACACCGGTAGTTTTCTTGGTTTCTTTAAAGCTGATTTTTCCCATCAAGTCGTCAGCTATGACATAAAACTCGTGTACATGTGAAATTAAGACCACACACTGTAACTGGCCAAAGGCAGTGCACAATATTGAAGGAAATAAAATCAATAATATGTGGTGGAACAACTTCGTTACTTTCTCATTATAATTAGGTTATTCAAACAGTTAGACCAGACTACACAGAATGGACATTAGGTGCAGTTTTACAGGATGAGACTGTCATGCAGGCATTTTACAGCTATTCAGCTTGGAAGGTATGGACTACATACATGTTATCCAACTTCTTCCAGTTCAACATTTATTTTTCTTTTTGCCTCTCCATTCCAGAACCAGAAGAATTTTACATAAGGAAAAATATTAACTTCTTAATTAAGTCCTGTCCTTGCAACCAATGAAGCAGTAACCTACGGGCTACTGAAATCACTTTTTAAAAATTAAAAAATTAAAAAAGCCAAAAGTAAATAAAATCATATTCCACACAACAAAAGTAGTATTTTGACACTCCTGGAGAAGAAATCAGAAAATGAAAAGTCACACTGAATTTCTACAATAAACACAGTATTAACTATTCAAGTCATTAGTACACAGAAACACAAAAGCTGTGCTGAAAAACTGTTACTGTCAATTCCAAAAGGAAGCAGATTAGGATCATGGTCTGCAATATCAGAGTGTTTTTTGACTGCAACAGAAACTAAATTTAGACCCAGTTACATAAAAAATACTAATAGCCTTAACACTTTTAATCAGCATAAGAGGTTTAGAGATACACAAATGATTTGAAGTCTGTTGACTAGTTTTATACTGCTTTTGCAATATTGTGCATTAGTAAAATCAGGGAGATTATGAAAGAAATACTAAAGCATAATAAAATTACATAAAACACAAAAAGCGGGCTATGCAGAGTGACTCCAAACATGGATATTAAGAGAAATTTCATCAGAGTATGTCAAAAACATAACTTCTCTATAGATTCTTGCAGCATGGAAGTTAATCTAACAAGGTAATGCAACCCAAGTACCTGGCAGGTTCAGAAAATAGGTTGGACTCTATAAATGCAGAATTAACTTGTGTGATCCTACAAAGGGCAAAGAATAAAATGCTTACTATCTTCATACTGTTGCAAACTGCTGATCCATGACTAGCACAACAGCACAAAGCAATCTGGCAGCCTTTCAAATGCCAAGTCTGGCACGGCGACGGGCAATATGCTCCGCCAGCTGTGCAAGGCCTTCAGGAGCTGCAAAACAGCAGAAAAAGTAATTCCCCGATGCTTTTTCAGAGTTCATTACTATGTCTTGCAGAGCACCTGCCAATAATTTAGGAAGTATTGACTACATCATGCTCAGGGTTTTTCTCCATGAAAGTTAAAACAACCGAAGATACAATATTGCCATAATAGAAATAATTACTTGAATATGCTATACCTGTTGCCCCAGACATGTAGTAAAATTACAAAAATGAGTGGCAGTGTTATCACATCCAATACCACATTTTTTGATATATAATCCACACCATGAAAACATTTTCAGGTTCACACATCAAAGAATATGCAACAGGCATCCTAGGTAGATATAGAAACTAAATGGCTGACAGTCCTACTAAGTTTTAGTGATGATTAAGTTCTAACTATGTCCCTTTTTTTCTTTTCAAGGATTTTTCAAAATCCTCTTGTACAATTTTACTACACAATGTGAGTGTTACCACTGATAAAGACATACTGCCTTCCTGCCTCAGGTTTACTTCTGAAAAACTTTGGTAGTAACAGCTGAGATGAGCACACTATAAAACTTATACAGATGGACTTAAAATACTAAAACCCCCACACTCAGAAGCAACTACTGTAAAATAAAGTATACTGGAAAATAAGGCTTGATACCTGATCAGTTGCATTTTTGCTCTTTCTATAAAAATATAAACAGCTGGAGAGGAAGCAGTTCTCTGGATTAGATTAACTGCAATGGTTTTACATAAAACTACAACTTGAACACCAATAAAAGGTTATCTTTCAACCTCTAGGCTATCAATAATCTCTTTTCTTTTCTAGAACTCAGTGATCTAAACTGCCTCACTCCAAATTAGAGTTCTTGCTCTTATTTACAGAGCCGTAAAGCACTTGAGTAAATGATTGTGTTGTGTGTCACAACACAGTTCAGATGAGAAAACTAAATGAGACTCCTTGCAGACAAGGCAACTGAGTTAAGTGACAACTTTAAGAAGGTATCAATGAAACCACCACTTGAGAAACAGATCACTCCAAGAGCTGTTGCTTAACAACTGTGTTGCTAAGAGTTCATTCTTCACACCTATACATTCCTATAAACTAATCAGCCACAAACAAAGGAAAAAATAATTTTGGTTGCATCTAAAATAAAAACCTTCAACACTTTGAAGAGGGAATTTTTATATACTTGCAAAGGTTCTGACATTGTTATTGACATTAAATGTTATGCTTTATTTTCAACACCTTAAATACCAGCAAGGGCATGGTAGCCACTACCACACAACATGATGAATGCTGTCCACTGGTTTCCCATGTACTTTTCCAGAATCAGTTTTACAAAGACTGGTACCAATCTTCGGCCAAGTTCGACAGAAAGCTTGTGGTTTGTGTTATATTATTTTTTAATTGAAATTACCACCACTGCAAATTTCTTTAGAATCATTTGTCAAAAGTAGCTTTTAGAGAAGTTTTTATCCCTTCCAAAAAGCTGCACTGAAAATGAAAAATACTTAAGAAAAGCCTGCACAACTGAAATAATGTATTTGTTCATTACCAAAATTGGTGACTGCCAGATTGCAGCTACAAACTATACTTTTTGGCAGATGCTTAGCTCATTATCATTCAGCTGCTGAATCACAGATCCAGCTTTCATCACCTAAGAGGATTATACAACAACAGGCAGGTTTTTAATGCTTAAAGCTCATAGAGCAAACTTGTTTCTTCTGACCTTAGGAGTTTGTATGAATTCTACTCTTCCAGGAAAATAATTACAGGGCATACTGGAAGTTCTATTAAATAATGCAGGAGTGGGGTTGCTTTTCTGATTTTTTATTTCTTATCACAGTGGTAATACATAACCTATCAAAGACAGTAAAATTTGAAGTTCACTCTATGAAACAATCTTGTTTTCCCAAATACTTGTAACTATGTTCCTCTTCTGCCACTGTGAGGAAGTGTTAGAGCTGAAAGGAAGGATCAGTTCACTTACCACTGAACTACAACTACTCCTCAGAGTTCCTCTGCCAGAAAACATTAACACACCCTTTAAAATACAGAATTAAGAATTTTATTATTGTAATTAATGTAGTTGATCTAGAACAAGCTCTTTCATCCCTTGGTTCATACTGGTCAAGCAGCGTGATTGTACATTAACAGTTCACAACATACACTGTTTATCATGCCATTTTAGATCATCCAAACCATTCAATTAAATATCTGCCCTTCCAGTACCCTTCATGCAAGTGTGTTTCTACAAAAGTTTGCGTTGTTATAATGGAAGATTTCAACTTCACTGGAAATAAAAGAAGTACTCTTAAAAAAATGATTACTGCTCACTTCAACTCTGGCTAACCACCCTGTTCCGTACTTGCAGGAAACAAGCCACGCAACAAGACTCCCAAAATAAATGTTGGTGGTGCAGGATGGACGTGATCTGGCAATGTGCTCTTGCAGCCCAGAGAGCCAGTTCTATCCAGGACTGCATACAAAGCAGTGTGGGCAGCATGGTGAGGGAGGGGATTTGCCCTCTACTCCATTCTGGTGGGACCCCACCTGAAACACTGCACCCAGCTCTGGGGTCCTCAGCACAGGAAGGACACAGACCTGTTGGAGCGACTGCAGAGGATGGCCACGAGGATGATCAGGGGGCTGGAGCACCTCTCCCATGAAGGCAGGCTGAGAGAGTTGGGTTGGTCTAGCCTGGAAAAGAGAAAGCTCTGGGGGAAACCTTAGAGCATCCTCCAGTACTTAAAGGGGCCCTACAGGAGAGCAGGAGACAGACTTTTTACAAGGGCATGTAGTGACAGGACAAGGGGAAATGACTTTAAACTGAAAGAGAGTAGATTTAGATTAGGTACTAGGAAGAAATTCTTCACTGTAAGTGGGGGTGACAAACGAGCACAGATTGCCCAGAGAAGTCATGGATGGCTCATCTCTGGAAGTGCTCAAGGCCAGGTTGGATGGGGCTTTGAGCAACCTGGTCTAGTGAAAGGTGTCCCTGCCCATGGCAGAGCACTGAAATCAGATGATCTTTAAGGCCCCTTCCAAAACAAACCATTCTATGGTTCTGTGACATTTTGATCTTTGTATTGTACCTCTTACCCTATCAAAAAGAGTCTCAAGAGAAGCTAAGACTTAATACTGTTAGAAGTATTTTAAAAATAAATGTCAACAGGCAATTTTATAGATTCTTTTGATCTAGTTTCATTATCCCGTTTTGAACTACCATTGGTTATTTACAGTTTTCAGGCCAAGAACTACAATTCTGTTTACTAGATACATTTCTTTATCAGATCTGACTGTGAGATCATCTTCCCCAGCACTTCCTTTTCAAAACCATGAAAACATCTCTAAAAGCCATGAAACAGAGTATCATGAAACCTTTGGATCCTTACAGTAAGACTACTTTTGACAAAGACTGAAAAAATTCTAGTAGTTTTCATGGTTTAGAAACAATATTCTCCCATTTAGTGCTCCCAACAAAACACTCCAAACCATGTGCCACTCGTTCACTCCTCCTTTCCCCTCTCCCTCCCCTCTTGGGGCAGAAGAGAAGAGCCACAAAAAGTGAAGATCATGGCTTGAGATAAGAACAATTTACCAGAAACAGCAACGAAATAAGAAAATGAACAGTAATAGCAACAACATTAATAACAAAAGTGTACAAGGGAAGTGAGTGATTCCCATGCGAATGCTCAACCCTGCAACAAAAGGAGCCAAACAATACCCGACCACTGCCAGGAAGGGACCCCTTCCCCATTTGTGGAAAATGACCTAAGGTGGCATGGAATAACCTCTGGGTCCTGGCCATACCACTCCTGGCTGCTGCAAAACTCTGTCCTGGCCAGAATCAGGTTTAAGTGTTTTCCCCAGGCAACATATTCCCCTTTCCTACCTGAAGTATTAATACATGTCACGCCTTATCAAAGAAATCTTGATTTTGTACAAGTGTTTTAGGGTACAACCATCTTTAACAATTATTGGAGGGTGGGGAGGGAGCATGTGTCTGCTTGTTAATTCCTAATAAATAGCATCTGACTCCAGTTAAAAGCTAGCAGAGATATGAGAAAATCCCTACATTTCCAAGCAAATTGCAGCAGCAAGTAGATCTCAAATGCTTTCACAAGACTGTTACTCTGACAGAATGCTGGGCATCCTACCTTTCCATTAATGGCATATTTTGAGAAGTGGATCTGGTTAAATTTAAATATTGTTGAAGGATGGAGAAGATTTTCAGCTTCACTTCACCTCCAGTCCATATTGTCAAAGTAAAATGATTAAAAATTAAACTGTCACAATGTTATTTAACTCAGGGGAAAGATGTGTTTTAATAATAGGAACAGCATAATAATTAGAATTATTAACATAATTAGCTAGAAGTATTTTTTTATCATTAGAGTTCTGCTTCTTCATTCTCTTAATCTTTTAAAACATGTCTTTGCATTCTACTACAGAGGTCCAGGAAGAAGAGACTACAAAAGCTAGGATTGTCCACAAGTACTACAGACTGGGCCCCTCAGTTTAGGGAGGATGTTGAGATGCTTGAGCGCCTCCAGGGGAGGCAACGAGGCTGGTGAGGGACTTGGAACACAAACCCTGTGAGGAATGACTGAGGGAGCTGGGGTTGTTCAGCCTGGAGAAAAGGAGACTCAGGGGTGACCTTATCACTCTCTACAACTTCCTGAAAGGTGGCTGTAGTCAGGTGGGGGTTGGCCTCTTTCTCCAGGCAGCAACTGACAGAACAAGAGGACAGTCTTAAAGCTGCACCAGGGGAAATATAGGTTGGATATAAGGAAAAAGTCTTTTACAGAAAGAGTGATAAAAGTACTGGAATGGTCTGCCCGGGGAGCTGGTAGAGTCACCATCCCTGGATGTGTTTAAAACAAGACTGGATGTGACACTTGGTGCCATGGTCTAGTTGAGGTGTTAGGACATGGGTTGGACTCAATCTTGAAGGTCTCTTTCAACCTAGTGATTCTGTGACTCGGGAGATGGAAGAAGGCAAATTTCCACCTTTCCTGTGCCTCCACGTACCCTTGGCTCTTCTTATCTGAGGAATCTGAACTATGCAGGAGCCCTGCAAGGAAGTATTTTTAACTGGTGAACACCAAAACTGGGTTTGAAGTTAATGTTCTTACCCTCAGGAGCAACAGAGCACAGAGTAAGAAACAGTACTCTGTCACATTTTTACTGCTAATGAAGAAAATGTAGAAGCCTGAAAATACAACTTATGGATCGTGCCAGTACTGACATTTTGTGAAGGTAAGGGGAAATTAATCTTCTAGGTTAGATAAAAACAAGAACTAGACTAGTAACTCTGAAAATTATACAGCGAAGTTCAATTACTGGCTAAAGCAAATCATAGTTAAGAATGTATCAGGGAATGGTCAGAATAGACAAAATTAATGGGCATTGGCTTCAGGTGCACACTGCTTTACAAGCACTGAATGCCCAGCTGAGGAGCACACCTGCCCCACAGCACCAGTGCAGCATGTGATACATTTTCTACAGACATCCAGAACTCCAATCCCAGCACTCAGCTGACTACTTTCACCTTGCATGTCAGCTTTCTAGGTCTGATTTCACACTTCAGCCACACTCATGCTGAATAGACTAAAATAAGAAGTCAGCTGTTTTACTTATACTTGAGCCTTTTCCTCAGTGATGGCACCGATCTGCGGTTCTCTGTCAGCACACACTAGAATTTAATGACTGATAACACTAAAATTTTGTGATCTTAGCCGAATTTGTATCAGTAGGTTAGAAAAACAAACAAAACTGATAGAAAGGTTTATGATCACACTGTGTTGTCTTTATCCTTTTTTTAAAGACAGCACTATTTTGACTTCCTAAGTTGTTTTTTTTATTAGTATATTCCATGCAGGCGTATGTGATCCCTTCCCATCCTAAGCCCTCAAGGTTAAAAGTCCTAAGGCCAATATGATTACATACAAAGTACCTCACTTTATAAAAGTTCACTAGTATCAGCAACAGTAGTAATACAATAGTATTCAGCAACAAGTATTCAGCATCATATAGATTTACATAGCATTGCTACAGAACCAGAGCATTTCTATGAAGTTCTGGTTCTCAATATAAGGGAAATACACACTTTTCTAGACTGTAAGGAAAAAAACCCTCACAACACTGAGCTATCTAGTTACCCCTAGATTTTGTATAAGAAAATACATTCTCACTCAGTATTATATTTTCAGGTTTTTTACATTTCTAGTATATAGTTCTATCAAATGTTTAATATAATCTTCCCTTTTAAGCTACGATTTTAAACAAATAGTTTGTAGATCAGATAGAAACCTTTTGTTGAGAATGAATTGCAAAGTAAATTATCTTTCCATTGACAGCCCACAGGGCTAGTTTTTGCCACTTTTTCAAAAGGTTTTATTTAAGCATACACACAAAGAGCATATATTACATTGCTGTTTTATGTAAAAACCAAACAACTCTCCACTGCCAAAGCTGGTGTTTCACACATGGACAGGGGAGAAAATGATTAAATAGACTTGAGAGGCCATTTGTTTTCATAAGTTCGTTTCTGAGAAATTAATGAACTCAAAACTGTGTTTATCCTTACCTAAAAAAGTAAGGTAAAGCCCTAGCATCAGTAGCTACAATAAGTCTCACTGTCAACTAGAACAGAACATGGCACAAAATCATTAAATACATCATGTGAACTCAGATTTCAAGAGAAAAGATTTTCCTGAACTTGGCTCATGGTACTCTGAACAAACAGCAGTGCATGGATAAAGGCTTTAGACTTTGAAAAGTTTTAAAATCAGAACTCAGAAAATGTTTTACAATTGGCATGATTTTGCAAGAGCTAGGAGTTAGAAATGCTGTAAGTTCGTGCAGAAGTTACTCTGACGCATAATTACTGCATTTTAAACTGCCTGAAAATATCATCCAATCTTCTTAGAGTAACTGCCCAAGTAATTTTTCTTATCCTACAGATTACAGTATGAAATGCCATTTCAAAACAAATCAGTAAGATGGAACAGATACAGCATTAATATGCAGCCAGATTAACACTGGGGAAACTTTAGGCAGTCTAGCTTTAAGTGGGCTGTTACTAATGTAGTTCAACGAAACTCAATTTAAAAACAAAAGAGGAAAATATTTGAGACTGTTCCCCAAATCAAACTTACTAAAAGAAACCCCAAGCAACTGAAACCAAAAACAACCACACAGAAACCAAAACCAATGAAGCCAAAGAAACTGAAGAACTTTATCCAGTCTTATTTCAGAACAAAAGAATGACTTTTACATGTTTCGTACTCTTTGACAAGAAATCTGTGAAGCCAAACATGCCCTGACAAATTGAACCTTTCCTGAGAAGCATTCATAATCATAAACTCATTCATAATGTGTTATGTGGGAGATACCAAGTTGTAACAGTTTAAGAGTCAACTACATGGAATGTACCAACAGATTTATGAACAACAGTAGCAGTTACTTACATGTTCATGGCAGTTAACTGTTCTTTATGAATTAGGTTTCCCTGTATAAATTAGAAAACTACAAAAAGTCAGAACTGGGAGAAACCTCCATTGTCTGTGAAAGTTCAAGAGAAAACACCTTTGCAGCACTTTTCTTAGACAATAGCATATTGCTCATATAAAAGGTCTCTAATCCTATAGAAGTCCTGGCAGAGGCAGCCTTCCAATCCAATACGCCCTGTTTCAGTCTGAAACAAAAGACATGTTTTAATTTATTATCTTTAAACCAATGAGAAATTTATTTTATTACTAAAGTAATATTTTATTTATTACTAAAATAATATATATTATTTTATAATATTATTTGCCAAAGAGATTAAAACACAGAACACCTACCCTGCGGACAGCCACCAGGTTGTTGCACACAAGCACTCCTCCAACAAATTCAGCTTGTATACCCTCCCTTAAGAGAACCTGCTTGAAGTCAGACAGTCTTGGCTCATTCATAAACACAGACTGATGTCCAAGAACCTTCAAAACAACACACACATTTTTACTACTTCTATTTAACACCTTCCATTTTTTCCAAAGATCTCATTATTGCGTAGGCAGCAGTGCGGCCAAGACTACAGGACTCTAAATTGGCTCTATTTCTGTCCACCTGCAGCAAAACACCTTCAGGACAGAAAAGCCTTAGAAGTTACCCATCACAAAAAGCAAATGTTTTTCTTTGCTCACATATTGAAGACAAATAGAAACCTACAATTAATATCCCACTTCCAAGCCATGCTATGCCAGGGACCGAGCTGCAGTGAGCTGTACTGCTGATCAGTACAGGGTGCTATGATGGCTGTCATGAATCTGAACAGACTTTAGAGCTGTCTCCACAGTTCTCTAGCTCCCAGAACAGACTACATTTAGGACCATGAAACAGAGAATCTTAAAAAGCAATTCTAGTATTAAAAGGTACCGGAATAATTCAACAAAGATAAAATAGTATCTCCTAAAACGTGAAGTATTTTAAGAGTTATGGTAAATTTATAGAAAAGATAAATTTCATGAACTCTTAAATCACTACAAGAGAAGCAGACGTATGAATGTCAAAGATCTGTATCTCAAATATATGAAGTATCTTCCACATCATCAACAAAAATAATAAAATCCAGAAGTGACTAACACCAACTGATTTCTCTATCTGCAAGTACTAATTACAGATGTGACACACTAATTACAATGTTATTTCATAAATATATGGTATTGTATGCTAGGTACTGTTAATGGATGCAAAAGATCATCCTTACTGAAAAGCATAAAAGCTGAACAAAGAACAGCACTGGGTTTAAAAAAAAGAAACCCAAACATGAAAACCCAGTTTCATTTGAGTAAGATCACAGTATCAACCTCCAAACACTAGAAAAAGACAAATGAATACAGAGGATTCAAAACAAAATCCAGACCAGCATCATTTCTGTACCTCATGAGGTGGCAGAGGTTCCAAAGTAGGAATGATCTCACTCTCCTCACACATCTCCTTGTCATCGTCACCAAAGAGGCTTTTCATGGCCTTCTGTTGTGCAATCACACTCGAGTCTGAAGAAGGCACATCCACTTGCATCTCTAAGTCTTCATCTTCTCTCAACTCTCCCTCTTCCAAAATAACTCCAGTATCCACTTTTGAAACCCTCATGTCCAGAACACCATCTATCCAAGCCAACTCAGCATCCTTGGCTTTACAGAACTGAAGAGAGCTGACAAGAGAATCTTTCAATCTGACCTGGGTTGCACAAAAATAAAAGTACTATTAGTTTCACTGAAAATACAGAGGTTTACAAGCTTTAAAGATTACTAAGTTTGTCTCCAACGGGTTTGATTCATGCACTCTTGTGGAGAGAAAGGATGCAATTGGTATCACCAAGGCAAGATATTTTATAATTTAATATGTGTAACACTCATATCACAACTTAAAAAGGAGCAGAGATCAACACCTTTCTCATCTTGGCAAAAATAAAAATAAAAATAAATAAAAATAAACCTATAGAACTACAAACCTGACTTAGATTTACAGCAAGAGAAATCATTTCCATTAAAAAAACAGAAACCTTATTTGCAGCTGAGTTGTTCAGTTGGTCTTAGCAAATTCAGACAAAGTTTCTATAGGTACATTTACATTACTGATGAATAGTTCAAAATTTCAACCCTCCAAAAAACTTTTAATTACTATTTTGTTGTAAGAAAGGATGCTGTACATATGAGACTTTTAAGTGCCCTTACCCTGATTCCTCTGGGACTTTAATCCTTTAAATAAAGCTCTAAAGATTGTTATCCACATTAGAAAGTCCATCATCCCATAGTGCAATCAAGGCTGCAACCGTGTGAAAGATGCAACCACCAGCTACCCACCCATGTGCAGCACAGCCCAAACAACACTGTGACACTGACAGTTCACTCACATCTATTATTTTCAAATTCAACATCGCCACTGACTTCTCCTGGGTCATTTCTTACACACTAGCAATTCTCACAGCCTTAAAAAACAATAAAAAAACCCACCCATCAACCAACAAACCACATGCAGAAAATATGCTGTTTTAAGGCTATTGTAACTAGATGATTTTTAATAACTGAAATTTTCTGCTTTCTAGAGGGTAACAGATTTTTCTCTGGAAAGAAACAGAAGTACCTCTTTCAACAATTCTACCAATGTGTTTCTATTAACTTTAAAAGAATAAGGGAATAAAGAACTACTACAAAAAGGGTTTGTGAGAGACTTCCCTCTAAACATTTTCAAAACTTTAATTGGTACCATACACAATTTTCACATAATTCACACAAGCTATTCCAGCTTTCTTATTTAGACCTTAATGCAGTGCATTTAATTTTCATGGCTGACACACATCAATACATTATCATAACCTTACTTTCCAAGAATCATCACATTAAGTTTTCAGGGGGAATGGGTATCTTATTTGTTTTCATCATTAACTTGCTCCTAATTTTACATGTTCATTCTTAGGTACTATTTAAGTGTGAAACTTTTTTTTATTCTAGCTCTTTAAGGCTCCATTTGAGATTCCAAAGAGAATCCTGAATTGCAGTTAGTATACAATGGTATTCTAAATATAGGCATTATAAATTTGTAAATACTTCACTAAGGCAAAATGATGGCCCCGTGGACATGAAAATTGCCTTTTGCACTTCAGGTAAAAACACACTGATCTCACATTCAAGCTTTCAAACACTTCTGAATAATAAGCCTCTGAAGAATGCTTATCTAGAAGACAGAAAAACACTACTAATGCCTTGATCACACAAAACCAACTGTACTCACAGGTAGTAGTACCACCTCTCCTCTCCTAAAGAACAGAGGGCAAATTACATTCTGCTCATAATAGCTCTACTACAGTTCCACAGTAGTCACACATCTAAAGAATTTCAGTGCCTTACCTGGTAAATGTGAGTTTCACTTGTAGCATCTACAGTTTCATGAAGTTTGGGCATGTAAACTTTAATATCTTTTCCACCAAAAGCTCTGCAACATTCTGCAAGGTCCTGACTGGCCTCAGGTGGTCCATGGACAATGACCAGTTGTCTTGGTTTCATTTGGTTAATAATTTTTTTAATTGAGTCCCCATCTGAACGTCCTTCATAGTCAATGTACGTAACTCTGGCTCTAGTTTGAATTAAAAACCCAAGAACAATATGCTTTAGCTTAAAAGATAAAACCTTTGAGTGCTCCAAAATACTTCATTAAGGTATTTTTTAATTATTATCAACAAAAGCTGTCAGCACCAAGGTATATTATAGATTTGTAAAACACAGTTGTCAAACATTATTACAAAGTTACAAAAAAAAAATGTTATCCAGGAAATAAACATATTTGAATATGTTGTCCTTTTAACATAACATATTTAAGTATCAATGCTAACATACTATTTTACCATTTCTTCTGTCTCTTCCAGTTGTCTCCATAAGACAGGAAATAAACCAAATTTCTTAAGACTGGGGAAGAATAAGACTGTTCTGTGCTCCCAGAAATAATAAATAATAAAATACAACTTAGCTTGGGGAAAAAAAATAAACAAAAATAAAGTTCTTTCCCACTTTCTTAAATCCAAGCTAGCCTTTTACCCAATTTGCACTGTACCCATGCCACTGTTCTAGCAGAACTGAAAAGAACAAAGTCACTCACTTAATTTCCATGGATTCTGTTGCAGAAATACATTTGGTAGGAACATCTGATAAATCCTGGTCCATAGGCTCCTCTCCATTTGTCAAACCAGACTCTAATTTGCTCTTTTCTTCTTCTGTTGCTTGAAGTTCTGGAACTAGAAAATCCTCAGGTCTAAAGAATGAAAGGCATTTTGCTTTTTAGAGTAAAACCAAAGCACTACCTAACATAAAAACAAACAGTGTTGATTATTACTACTAAGATTTTTTTTTAACTGTTATTGCCAGCAATTTTACTACACCTGCCAAATATTTCCATACCTGAACAGAGCTGATTTGGAAAGTAAGACCTTCCTATCCTAAAAAAAACACTTGAACAACTTAGGAAATACTAGCAAACTGAGGATTTGTAGCAAGTATTCCTTATGCAAAGCTGTCAAATACCACTAAATTTTGTTAGGATGAACAGTGTCTTTCTCACCTCACAAATTTAACATTAAGTGAAATTTAAAGCAGAAAAAAGGCAGCTTAAAATAATTTAAAATCTTTTATCTCAAAGATTAAAAAAAAAAGCCTGCAGTGAAAATACATCCCAAGAGGTGTGAACACAGGTGAAGGATCAGCACTCTGCAGCTTCAATCCTTATCACAAGCTTTCTGTAAGACTTAGCAGTTTGAAGAGCACATAGCAATGCTGCCAAAGAGACAAAATGGTGAATCTAATTCCTTCTAGTTTTCAATTATTTCATAGCTACTATGTTAGTATACATTACCACCACATACTTGATAATTTCACCATATTCATCCCATTTAATTCTTTCTTCAGGAGCTGGAAACATTGGATAGGATTTTTTCGCCTGTTTGAAGAAGCTTCCTTTCCGGCTACCTTCACCTTTCATCATCAAATCATGTTTGGTCTTATGTAAAGTTGGCTGATCAATATCCTCTTCAGCATCACTCTCATCACTGGAATCAATATCTGCCCTGAAACGACATCCCAAAAAAACCTAGCACTTCTTTTTTTTCTTCATGTTTCATATTACATAAACACACTGACTAGAAAATAACAGATGACATAACACTAACCAAGGCCAAAGGCAGTTTATGTATCTGAGAAAGAGCTCAGTCAAAAGGCAAATGAAACTGAGTCTATCAGAACAACAGATTAAAGACAGCCCCTCCTGATTCCTCAGGGCCCTCAGACAAGGGGGGACTGAATTTAAGACTGAAACTCTTAAATTTAATTTAGGCCTGAAGAGTTGAAGGAGCAGAAAAATCACACAGAAATCTCAACTCTGATCATAACAGCAGAATGAGCAAACATACTTACTCTTTAGACTGCTCTAACTTCTTAGCTGCCTCTTTCTTTAGTTTCTCCTTTTCTAGGTATTCTTCAAGTTCTTTTCCTTCCAACTTGACACGTTTCCTCAACTGCAGACAGAATTAAAATTAATGTTACTGTGAGTAGCTGACACAACTTTAGTATTTCTCCTATATGCTGCTGACAAGAATGTTTGTCATTAGGTACCAAGGGCAAATATAAATTGTATGTCACATACAAGACAAGACTAAGGCAAAAATGTCAACATCATGATAGTGTCAACTTGTACAGTCTACTTTAAATGAAAGCATTTCTTAAAATATTAAAATCAATTAAGCTTTCCAAAAATTTCTGAAAACATCTTCAGGAAATCTCTCCCCAGTAAGCAAAGGCAAATACTTTTAGATGAGCAGTGGTTTTTTATACTAGCCAGCAAAACAATGCTAGGTTTTGTTTCTTGTTTTCTGAGTACAGGTCACTTTGAATAAACTGAATTCTAGTAATAATCTAATACTCTAAGTCAATGATTTCAATCCAATCTAAAACCAAAATAAAGCAATATCATCAGTATTGAAATTATCAGTGCAATCACAGGGGCCTTCAATAAATTAACAACGTAGAAAGAAGTAGACACAGGTGTACAGATTATTGAAAACAGTTTGACAGCATGAATAGCAATTAATCATCTCCTAATTCCCAGCATTTGCTTATCTTTCTAATCCTGTTGGGATATATTATACTAATTTGACTTGATTCTCCCCGTATCCAACCTGGAGAATTTTCTAGCACGACTAACCAATCATATGTGGTGATCTGTACATCAACTGCAAGCAAACCCTTTTCTATTATAGTACAAACACAAAGGAAAAAGTTGTCTAAAAATAAATATGTAAAAGGGACTTCATGCTCTGCTCTATTAATTTTGCCACACCATGAAAAAGCATTTTGCAGTTCTCAGCTGGAGACCTATTTTTATGTAAATTCATCCACAATTTGATAAATATGCAATATACTGATTTCAGGTTTCTCTCCACCACTAAAAGCATTTCCAGAAGATCAAAAAAGAAACTATACTCAGTTTTGCCCACACGACCCCAGATGGCCCACAATAAAAACCTGGAGCTATAGGGACAACTCTTACCTCGATATCTATAACTTTTTCAGAAGGATTATCAATCAGGAATCGTGCTAATGTTCCAGGTGTAGTGCGATAAGTTAAAATTATGGAGTTTTTGGAATCCTGGCACCATTGAATGAAAAGATCTCTAGAAAACCCACACTCCAAGTCAGGCTGACTGGCAAGAACCACTTTTGGACTAGGCACACGAGCCAGATCAGACAGACTGTGACATAAGGAGAGATGGCGGAACTGAAAAGGGTTGTTTCTCTTGTCTTCAAAGCACCTCATCAACTTGTCACTCATCCATTCAACCTGAAATATATATTAGAGAAAGTTATCTAAACAAATACAAGTTCTTCAGCAGTACAAACTTGATTTGAAGTACAGGATGCAATATGCCCATGATTACTTCAGAATTTGTCAGCAGGTGTAGAAATAATTTTGAGCATAACCAACACTGAAACAAGTACTTTAAGTTCTCTTTTTTAACAACTATAAACTATGCTAACAAGTATTATCATAAAACCAGAAATCAGTATCAAGAACCATGCCCACTGTCCCAACTGGACGCTGTGCTACTTGATGAAAAGAGTTGAGACACAAACATGCACTACAGAATAAAGACATTCCCTCAGTATTTTGCCATTTTTTACCATTAAAAAGAAAAGCTTTTGCATAAATGTTCCTTTACTCTTCATAATTGGATTTTAAAATCAAAACAAACCTGTGATTTAGAGAACTCCACTACATTGTAGCTGACATTATTCAAAAGTGCAAGAGAGTAGACTCCTAATCCTGCATCTTTTGTTCTCCAGATCTGATCAAGAAGCTGAGCAAGTTCCAGAACTCTGCCTGCTGTGTCCACGGCTATTAATACATTTCCATCACCTCGTAATGTCTCCAAAACATTAGCTAAAAAGAATTAAAAACAAAAACCTGCTTATACTTTGAATCAAAGTTAGATGGTTTGTGGTGTGGCTGGGAATTTTTTTTTTGTTTGTTTTATCATATTCAAAAGTATACTGAACACAGAAACAAATGAAACTTCAAAAGAGATTCAAACCCACACTTCCACCAAAATTACAGAGAGCTGGAGTTTTCTCAGTAGCTCTGGAGATCTCTCTGCCTTGGTATATCTTTCAGGTTTTTTCATTAAAAAACAACAGAAAATGAAGTTTAAAAAAAAGAAAGTGTTGAAGAAGGTAATTTAAAAATCCCAGAAGAGATTTAAGGACACTGGGTAAAATACACTGTTTTCAAATATGGTTCATTGTTGTTAGGAAAACATTTAACTCACAGGATCAGTATCATTAGAAAAGAGTAATTCAAAACTTGTTACATTTTAATAAGGGTTCTTAAGTTTAAATGCTGATTAATTTCTCATAGAAAAATAATTTATAGTAGCTAATAAATCACATTACTGGTATTTTTGAAGCCCAAACAATACATACTCAGCAGCTGTTCATCCCTTTGCTTCCTCCTGGGTTGTACATAAGTAGCATTAAATGAATCTGTAATAAGCAATGAAGGCCTGCTCAACATTTCCAAGGAACATCCATTCAGGTGGCTGTGGAAAAAAAGGAAAAATCTCACTTTTATGCATTTCTATTTTACGAGAAAAAATAAGACAGCTAGATTCCAGATATTTGCATGTACAGAAACTAAACTACTCAGCTGCTAAATGCTTCCTGCTCCAAATTTACAAATAAATAAAAATGAATGGAATAAAGAAACCTATGCTAATGCTTGCTTCAAACTGATTAATCTGGATGCAAATGAAATTAGTGGTCTTATTAGAACTTGAAATGCACTGTTGGAAATGCTTCCACACCTCTTTATCACCCACTGAATGTTACACACCACACTCAGCTAAGAACTACACATTACTATGTTGAACTTACATCTCCCTCTTGTGGTTGAAATCAACGGCATAAACAATTTCTTCCTCTCCATCCTTGACAATCTTCCAAATTGTGCCTCCTATCATGTGACCAGCTGGCAATGGTGTGATTGACAAACCATGTCCTTTGCCTACGAAGGTTTTCAGTATTTTAGGTAGATTACACATAATAAAATCCATTACTTCGAACAAGATATAGCAACTTTAAACAACTGACTGCCTAAATTACCACTGAGAAAAAAAAGCCATAAATATCTGTCCTTCCCATCCAACCAGTCATGTCAAAACATTCTGCAATTCACTTTTATATTTTCTCCCGAATAAAGAAACTAAAACAAAGATCACCTCTTCTCTCCACCTCCCACTGACACTCAGAGGCACTGCAGAGCTGCTGTAACTATAAACAACAGTAAATTATATAAAAAACATATCACAAGAAAGCAAGCAAAATGATGGAAGCCAGAATCCTCTCTGGAGCAACACTAAATGTTGACTATATCACTCACTTTTCAGGTACTTAAGAAAAATCGTATAAATTACACAATCTGGAAGCTTTCCAGAATGATAAACACACAATTCAACCCACAGCAGAAAAGGTGTTCATGTGCTGCAGTCAGGGATGACAGAACTTTTCAGCACCTAATGCATTTTTCAAATGCACTGTTGCTCCCTGCCATTGATACCAGCCTGTACCTTTGTCAGACTAAAATGAGACCACCCACAACCATTACTCACTGACTGCTGCATAAAGTGCACAGTAATGATTAATAATTAAACAGATATTATCTCCTTAAACACCTCATCGAGTCTTTTCAAATCACCTCAATTAAATACACAATAAGTTGGCTGTTTTAAAGAAGTTGTACACTAAAATTACTTTTTAGATGCAAAAATTGCCAGGGCAGACATAGCCTTGCTACAACTATCTTGAAAAGGGGCCAACAGTCTTTCAAGGACAACATCCTCTTTCTGTTTTCCAAATAAAAAGGCAAGTATTTTGGCAGCAATATTCATGAACCTGTGAAATACTGCACCTCAGAGACAAACTGCTGGTGGTCAGCTTGTATGTGTCTCTGTTCAAGAATAGAGTTTTTATTTTATTCTGATCTTTATATTCAACCTGAGTGGAAAGCTGCTGATTGTCACAGGTCCCAGCAATGCCCTTCACTGAGTATGGTCTGAGCCACTGAAGGTCTCCCCATTAAATCATGCACATGCTGTAACTTCATCTCTGCAACCTGCCCTAGAAAGCTTTCCCCTGTGTTACTGGTTATGGAAAGTTCTGAGGCATCTGCCACTAGACGTAAGTAAATACTCTAAATAGATATCAGTAAATTCCAAGAAAAGTTGCAAAAACACAAAAGAGAAACAAACATCTCCACATCCTTTGGCATGACCTCTTCTGCATTAAGTGAAAATTCTATCCATTTCTAGATAAAATTGCTGAGGCAATTGATACAGACTGACATGAGGCTAATGAAATTAGCACTGCAAAACACACAGTATTTCAGAACTCAGTCCCTTTTAAAAATTACTTGAACTTTTAACTAAAGTTAATTAGTTCTTAGTTAATTAGTTAATCTGTTGCCTTTCACTAAAAGTAATTTTTTGGTAATAACTTTACCTTTTAAATTCACAATCTGAGAAAACTTCAGCTGTTGTATCTTATCAAAGGCTGCATCTACATCATCCAATGTAAAGAGTGTGAAATCTTCAGTATTATGGCGGGACTAAAACAAACAAAGAGGTACAGAGCATTCAAACACTCCACCACATCGAAGATGCTGTGTATGAAAGTATCAACTTAAACATACCTGGTAGAGATCATACATAAACATCTGTCCCATTTTATACACAGGAATAGTTGCATAAATGGCACAATTCAACCCCATTTTTCCAACTGCATATGGAAGTGCACCAAGGTGTAGAGGGTCAGGGTGGGAAAGAAGAACAGCATCAACCTGGTGTACATGCCTGGAAAAAGAGGGCCAACAAAAGCCATTGAAAGGAGTTCTGCATGGGTTTGCTTATCTCCTGCTAGGGCTATTTTGAGAAAACATACACAGTCTGAATGCCAAACAATGAAACTTAAACCCTTCAAGGTTTAGGACAGTCTTAAAAATCATAATTAAAATCTACTGGTGCTTCCTAATGTTCAAATACTTAAAAACACAAGTGATTTCAGAAAGCATAACTTTAAGATCTGAAGATGTAAATTTCACATCAAATTCCTAATGAAAAAGATCTCAGTGTACATATGTGAACACCAGAAAGTAAATTAACTGAGGGACCAAAAAATATTATCAGTACAGATGTGCTACAAATTGCTTATACACCCAAAACCAGACTACAATTTTCTTCTGATGAGTGACCAAGTAACAGGACCAAAGACACAACAATCTTTAAACTGATAAAGATCAAATCGAAATATACTTCTTTAAATATAGAAAAGATCAAATATATAATTTAAGAAAAGTAGCACATCAGTTTCGGGGATTTTATTACTCTTAAAACCATTTTTTTTCCTTGCAAAGTGTTGCATAAAATTAGAACTCAGACTTAAATCTTTCTGCATTTCGTAATTGAAAGACTCGAGGGCATAAAACACACGTAACAAATGAAAATACAAGCTGGACTGACAGCTTTTTGTTCCCTTGCATAGTAAGTGGGGCACACACATTCTTCTCGATGGCTGTGTTATGAAAAAGGGAATTTATCTAATCACTTCTCATATAAGACACTTGAAAAGTTTTATAAATTATCCTTAGTACCTAACAATCCTCACTTAAAAGATTTCAAACACTGCAAGTGTGTCAATGCTATAAAACTAGTATCAAAAAGCTCAGTTTCTTTCCCAAATTTCCATGCTTCAGTCCTAACTTGGCAATCAACACAGCTCCTCGCAGTACACCTGCAGAAGTTCAGTATTAAAGTCTAGATATGGTCTGGAGGGTTTTTTTTCTCTTTGCAGGGCTGGTGTCCTGACAGAAGGCGTTTTTCTGACAGTCTGTTCAACTAGAAACAAGAGCCAAGCCTTGAACTGCTTTGTATTCAGCCTACATACACGAAGGCTTCCTCTCCCATTTAAAACTTAGTTAACTATTCTAAATTAGTCAAGAGCCAAGGTCAGTCTCCCCTAAACTGTGTCGCATTTATGACAATAAAAAACAAACAAATCATCCAAGCCGAAACAAGCAAGGGACAGTTTGAGAATTACAGTTAAGAGACACAACTCACTGGACTGACATGAAATAATCCCAAGTTTTTGCGGGAAATGTTTCAGCAGTGTGATTCCCTTCATATAAAACATACATGAAACAAAACAAAAAAACAATAATAATTTTGCATTTAGCAACACTAAACAGTATACCACTGCATGGAGTTTTGAAAACTTTCAAGACAGACCAAGACCTATTTTTAAAAAAAGTGTATGAACTGAGCTACTTACTTCCTTAGAGAATCAATAATATCCATAGAAAAGTTTTCATCCCAGCCACAGTCCAAAAGAAAACGAAACTCATCTACTTGCAACAGATAGCAAAGGGCAGATTCCTCCTGCACCCCCGAGAGCGTAGTCAACTTAATAATCGATGTCATTTTCCTCTCCAAGTGTTTACTCTCCAAAAGAACTAATCTGAATGGGGGACAAAATGTTTCATTGACTAACACAAAGAAAAATTCCATTTACTTAGATCTAGCTTCACATATTCCTGAAAATAGGCAGGCTAACGGTGTTAATACTGTTCAATACAACTGTTCGATACCAGTTAAATCTCAGATAATAACATTCTACTGTTGCAGGTCTTATTTGAAAGAGGTGGGGTTAATTTTCTACAGTACACATTAGGAGTAATGAAAAAATGGATCCCCAGGAGCAGCACAGCTAACAGCAGCTCCACGGAGCTCGATGGGGGCACCCAGAGATGGCACATCCAGGGCCGCGACCCCTCAAACCCATGGTTTGCCCGACCAGGGCCACAGCGCGGGGTGGGCCAGGGGCTCCGGGGCTCCAGCGCCCCACCGGGCCCCGGCGGTCGGGCCTGGCCTGACGGGACGAGTCTCGCCGGGCGGGGACGGCGTCGCGGGGGGGAGCCCTGCGCCCACTGCAGTCCGTGATACCAGTTAAATCTCAGATAATAACATTCTACTGTTGCAGGTCTTATTTGAAAGAGGTGGGGTTAATTTTCTACAGTACACTTTTGGAGTAATGAAAAAATGGATCCCCAGGAGCAGCACAGCTAACAGCAGCTCCACGGAGCTCGATGGGGGCACCCAGAGATGGCACATCCAGGGCC
>JANPWX010000247.1:274472-393943 GCA_024734555.1 Trochalopteron elliotii
GAATGTCAGAGTACATTGCGCACAGCGCCGTCGGTTGTGGCTGTCCTGACCGCCGAGACGGGGGAAGCGCACGAGCTCTCTCTGAGGCGCTGCTGGGGCGGTGGCTGGGCCTCCCGTCCCCGCGCTGATCGCGGGGCAGCCCCCGGAGCCCCCCGGCTGTGCTCGGCCTATGTCGGGCCGGGCCGCGCTGCCCCTCCCTGGCATCCCTCTAGCCTTAGGCAGTGGCTTGTCCTCTGCCGCGGGGGAGAGCCGGGGCCCTCGCGCGACGGTGCCCGTGCCTATGGCCCGTCCCAGCTGGACGCTGCCAGCCCTGCAGGGAAAGGAGGGTCAGGGCTGAGCCTCAGCGTCCTCTTTGGCATGGAGACTGTGTTCTGGGGACAGAACACAGAAACAGCCCCCAGGTGTGGGGAGGCGTAGGCTGCAGTTGCTTGTGCTTCTTGAGAGAGAGCTCGCTCGCACGGCTGAGAAATGAGTATGAGGATATACAGCGGCAGGCAGGGCTGGCCCTTTGCTGTCAGCCCCGTCTGGTCACCAAGTCTGGCTTGTCTGTGCTTGTGTAATGAGCAGGGAGTGGGGGAGCCGCTAAGGAAATCGCCGTTCATATAGTGCGCTTCTGTGTGCCGAACAGTGTTTCCTGTTTTGGAGGACGAATGCTTCTGTGAACTGCTGTGATTTGTCCTGGTTCCCAAACATGACCTATTTCGGTTTTAATGCTGTTTAAATAATAATTGGATTTTTTTTATTGTGCTTTGCCAATGTCTCTTCAACTTTATTGTGTTAATCTAAACACTAGTTGTGTTACTTTGTTTTGATGTGTAGGATTGATTTCCTTTAGAAGTCAAGTAAGATAGGCGTGTATTTTCCTTTGAAAATTTGCTATTCTGAAATCCATAAAAACTGGCAAGTGTTCTTTTTGGGTAGGTCTGGATTGCAAAAAATTGGCAAGTGTTGTGGTATTAAGTAGCTGCTGTTCAGAGGTTGAGTGTTGGATTTCAGCTGTGATGGCCTCTGCTTCGGTGACCTTCAATCTGGCTTTGAAAACAGTTCAGCGAAATGTACTCTCCTCTTACATGGCCTATCACAGAATGAATTAACTTTTTATTACTAAGTTGCTTTCTAGTTTAGTAACAAAACTCACGAAATTGAAGTGACAAAGCATAATACATTCATTGTTAGAAGGTGATGGTAACTTGTCGTTCCTGCCTACTGGGAAAGGGTGAGTTGACAATCTCTCATGTGAAACAAACCTGCTCCCCGGTAGGCTAGGAACACAGCTAAAATGTTGCACCTGAATGTGTTTTAAGTTGGAGTACCAAATATTTTTATTCTGCTATCATTTTAGGGAAAATCTAACTGAATTACTGTCTTTTTTCTTAAGGGGTATTATTTTTCCCCCATCAAGTGCTGCCAAAATGTTTTGAAGTGCTGCACATTCCCAAGTCTGCATCCCCTAGTTGTTTTGATAAAAAAGACACGAGAAACTTGGTATTTATTAAGAAAATCTAGTAAAACAACCAGCAATGTGGCATTTATAGAGGGAAATGACAGTTACAGGAAGTAACTGTAAGTAAGGAATTCCAATATTTAAGTATGGGGCTTCAGGAGTCCCAGTCTTAGGAGTTTGTCCTTTCCTTGAGAAGATACAAGTGATTGAAAACACTGAAAGCAGGGCAGCATTTTATGTCAGGAGAGGTTTCAATGAGGGGATTTCAGGATATGGAAAGGAAGAAATGTTCTCTGCACAAAACAGTAGAAGTTTGTTAATGCTACAGTTAAATACTGTAGGATCTGCATTTGGCACTTAATGTGTATAACTTTTACCTATGAAAATTAAAGTTTATTACTTTCAGGTTATACTGTACAAATACAGAAAGGTCGTTTTTAATGAAATTAGGATGTAAGCATGTAATACAGCTAATTTTCACTGGTATTTTGCTATCTCTCTGTTTCTAAACCTGTTTCACATCATTCTGGTGGGGAAGCCTGTGATTGTTGAGCCAGTTCTTCTGTTACAGTTTTGTCATATGGCCAGCAGCAGTAGGGACGTGGTCCCAGAGGGACAGAAGCTGGTGTTTAGTCTTGAGCTTCTTGTTGCAGGAAGGGCATGAGCTGGAGGAGGTTTCTGGATCCCCTGGAAGCTTGGCTGTACAGCCAGTGTAGCTTTAATGACTCATTGCTCAACTGAGTGATGAAACCATAGGAAGGTTCTGGACTAAAGGGAACTTTCGAGGTTTCAGCTGTAAGGGAGATCATGGGAGAGTTCTACATATGATTTGTATGATGCTTTTATGGGGTTTTAAAGAACATTCCTCAAAGGCATACTCTTGTGTTCTTACTTTCTGTGGGTCTGGCTTGAGGGAGGGGTGTTCTGTATTGTTCTTGAGGAGTTTTGTTTTTAACAAAGCACATGTGTAGTAGAGTTCTTAATGTAAATAAAAATGAAAACTGATTAAAACAAAAGAGAAAAGCAGTATTTTAAAACTGATGTTACTTGTCTTGCACCTGGAATTACAGTTATTTGTAGAAAAAGGTTGCTTTTCATGGGAAACTGCTTTGATTGGTTTACACTGGTTTACAATTTTTAATGAGGTAGTATTTTATCTCACATATGAAAATTATGGAGCCTGTCATGCAGTCATTTAGATCAGAGATTTTTAAAATTTGTACTACAAAATCATGACTGGCATTGTTAATTAGCTCTTTTAAAATTTGTGCTGATGTTTTAAAAATGTTACACTATAGTTCTATTACCTGTAATGTGCTGGATAGGTAACAAGGTGTCTGAAGTGTTTTTTATTTAAATGGTCTATCAATAAAAAAATATATTCATTGTTTAATATGCTGAATTTAATTTTTTTTCTTGTTTCCCCATCACTGTTTCCAAGATTTTCAAACTAGTGTGGCATGACCTTATTTTATCTACTTCCTATATGTAAATTTCTTTGAGTATAGGAAAGGAGCTTTACTGTTCCTCCAGCTCCTAATCACTTTCTCAGCAATAATGTGGAGAGCAGATTGTCAATAGCCACACCTGGAAGGGAAGAAAAGTTAAAAAATAATGAAAGTTTCTATTACAGAAAATGTTTGTTACTAGGAAGTAGAGATCTCAGCTGTTTGATTTTTAGGTATTGATGTTTTGGAAGAGGATAGAATCCATTGTTCTGATGGTTGCAGAATCTCTGTGTGAATGGTTGGGTCATTGGCAATATTTATGGTGTTTTCAAAAACAATTTTTACAAGAAATTTATTTCTCTTAAGGAAATAAGCCAGTATGCATGTTGGTTTTTTTTCCCATCAAGTTGATGGGAGAATTGTATTCTATAGCTTGCAATGTAATACACTTAAAGAATATATGGAATTCTGCATGAGTGGGGAGGGCAGGAAGTTTGCCAGAATGAAACAGTTGAGTCATTTTACAGAGTTTGCATTAACCTAGAGTTCTTTCTTTTTTCTTTTTTTTTTCTATTGGTATTTTTTTCTCTTCCATTATTAGCAAGAAGGCTCATTGTGTGCTCAACATTGCCTGAATAATTTGCTGCAAGGGGAATACTTTAGTCCTGTTGAGTTATCCTCTATTGCACAGCAACTGGATGAGGAAGAAAGGATGAGAATGGCAGAGGGAGGAGTATCTAGTGAAGAATACAGAACATTTTTACAGGTAAAATTATCTTCATTTGAAGTTGCTTGATATGTAATGTTGCCTGGCACAGACCTGCTACTCTTGCATAGCTAGACAAGGTTAATTTTCTAGTGCTTCAGCTTTTTAAATGTATAGGCCTTTAAATTCATGCAGCTTAGATGTGGCATTTTCAAATGTTACTAGTACAGCTTTACAATTATTCTACAAAAGCTACATTACCTTCATCTTATGAGTAGGAAGATCAGGCATGATGAGGAGGATCAGTAATTTGGCTTTTGTTCTTGTAAGCCAGTATCAGATAGGAGCAGAAATTCCCATGTCTGTCTGCCCTTTAAACACTGAACATCTCCAAAGGTTTGAGTTTTAAATTAATATGCCTATTTGGGGCATTGTAATCAGCCTTACAGACAAGGACATAAGTTGTTCCTTTAAGAATGTGCAGTTACATTTGTTTTCAAAGCTCAATTATTTTTGACCTTTTATGCTCATACCATTTTTCCCTTTTCTCCCTCCCAACTTCACACCGAGCAGCAGCCTTCTGTAAATATGGATGATAGTGGATTCTTCTCAATTCAAGTAAGCACAGCTCTCTTCTGACACCATTTTCTATTTATGTAGAATATATGTGTTATGTAGAAGATATGTGTAGAATATATTTGTGTAGAACATATGTGCATATGTTGCACATATATTTATGTGTAATGTATGTTCTCTTATATAATGTAAATGGCATTGAGCTTTTCCATCTAGTTACCAGTTTATGTCTTTAATGGGATTAGGTGCTGGACTTCCAAATGTTCAGTGTTTTCCATTAAGAACAGTGACTTGCAGTTCTTCAGTTCATGGGCCCACAATCACATAGGAGAAACATGGATTCAGAAACTGGGAAATTACATCTGCTGGCAATAAGCTTGACTTCTAAACTGTTTCTTGTGGGCACTTCAGGTGTAGACCTTGGCTCCCACAGGCTGCAGGTGAAAAGACTGCTTTCTCAAACTATAGACTGGAAAGCCCTTGGCAATGGTTACAGTGTTACCACAGTGATCTGCAGATTTTTTTGGGGCGTTTTCAGTTTTTTTAAGGCCATAGGGGAAAAGTAATCAAAAATAAATACTTAAACCAGAGCAACAACAACAAAAAATTTGAACACCAAATTGGGGCTTTTGTCTAGATTAGAGCTCTAGGCATCTTTGGCTGTCTCCCAGGCTTTCAGTAGTACTTGTCAATGCTCCAGACTCCCTCAAGAGCCTCTCTTCCTTGTGGTTGACTGGGCTGTTTTTCTTTTTAGCAAGAAACCATTAACAGTTTGGCTTTCCTGCTCTCTTTGGGCTGCTTTAGTGGCTGAAAAAAAAAGCTTCCTCATTCTACCTTTTTTGTCCCATCATTGCTTTGTCATTTGAGGCACAGTTGGATTTCTGAAAGGAATTTGAATTGTTAACTTAAAAGTTCTTACAGCATTATTTCATGTAGCTTTAAAGAGTTATTGTAAAAGAGTTGGTGCTCAGATCAATAAACTGACTGATCCTGTGATAATCCAGAAGTACAAAATTTCCAGCAGTTATTGTGAAGAAAGATTGAGATTATATGAGGGGAGGGGAAGTAAGGGCAGAGCAGTACATTGCAAGTAGAGAGATGACAATTTATGAAGTGTCTGTGGAAGGTGAAATTGCAGCTTAGTTTGGGGGAGGAAGCTCATTAGCACATTAGCACTCATTAGCATTGGGTTAAATCCTAGTTTTGTTACTTTTCCTTAGATGAGATATGAATGTTGTGCTTTTGTGTAGATTCATGACAGCTGCATTTTGAGTAATGTGATTCCTAGGTTTCCTGGCAGTGTTTTGAAATCTAAGTTTTATGAAAACAGTGTAATTGTTCAGTGTGGCTAAGATGGTTGCATTGTTTGAATTTAGATTTGGACTAGTCTGACTCATGAAAAGTGTTCTTTTTTGACAGGTTATAAGCAATGCCTTGAAAGTTTGGGGTTTAGAACTAATCCTCTTCAACAGTCCAGAGTACCAGAGACTTGGGATCGATCCTATGTAAGATTCTTTTAGCACCCTGCTTTTATTTTACAAAAAAAAAAAAAATACTCTTAATCTTTATAATCTTTTATTTTACAAAAAAAACCCTCTTAATCTATGTCTTTTTTTAAAATTGCTGTTTCATGCTCTGTTGCATTTTGATGTTTGTGTTACCTCCTGGCTTTGATTTTTCTTTTTTTCGTTCTTTTTTTCTTTTTGGGGGTGCATGAGAACATCTGTCCTCTGTGACTTCACATTTGTATGAAGATTTCAGTGATATTGACAACTTCCTGAATGTTATAAAAGCAGTATGGGTGTTCTGTAATGTAACATCAATGCTTGTATTACTGAAACTTTAATGTATAAGTTCAAATTAGTGATAGCAAAGATCTTAAACATTATTATGTACTCTGATTTTAGAGTATTTAATTTTATTTATACCTTTTGTTTTTCTTTTTACAGAAATGAAAAATCATTTATTTGTAATTATAAGGAACACTGGTTTACAGTTCGAAAGTTAGGAAAACAGGTGACACTGTCTTTTTTTATTTTAAAATTGACATCAAAAATGGGTGTGGAAAAGTGGTTTCAAGTAGATTGTGCTTCCCTTTTGCAAGCTTTTGCTTTGCAGTTTGGTTTGATAGTATCCCATATTAAAAAAAGGTAAATGTTTGTTTTATCACAAAAATGCCAGGCAGGTCATTGTAAATGTTAGCCTGGGAAAAGACTCTAGGGTCAATTCCCTAGTGAACCTGTTCTTTAGGGAGCTGCAGCTCTGGTAGGGTCTTATGTGACTTTTTTTTTTCTCTCCATGAAATACTGAAGAAAAATTGTACTGGTGGGTCAAGGGAGTAGGGAATCCTGAACAAAGATTAGGATCCCTACAGATTTCACACTTACTTTAATACAACAAGATATTGGCATTGTAAAATAATTTTGTTTATTTAAATAGGCAGTATATATAAGGAAAGGTTCAAGGTTTTGATGGATAATAATGGATACTCAAAAGAGTATCCTTTAGAATGAGGTTCCAGGACGTAGAATCTTAACTTTGCACTACTATAGAAAACTTTGAAACAATTGTATTCTAAACAGGAAGTAGTTATTAAAGGTAAGGGGTGGCCATATTAGTACATGGTAAATATGTGCCAACTCACTTCATATCCATGTCCTTTGCAGCACCAATTCAGGGTTTTATTTCAGTAGCCAGTCACTTTTCTGGATCATACCTCATAAGCTTTTATACAACATGAGCTGATTTGGTGTTTGGTTTTTTCAGGCCTTTTTTCATGGAAAACAGCTTTTAGAGTCTGTAATAGTGGAACAGGAGTCTGTTTGCCCATTTGGTTCATTTTACGAAGTTCTGGATACTTATTCTAACCCAAGACATCCTAAGCCAGAGAGGGGATGCCTTTTTCCTTTTTCCTGTGACTTGTAACCATATGAAGACATTACCAGGTGTCTGTTATCTAGAGGGTAATGAGAAGATTTGACAAAATAGGTTGGCTTAGATTTATTTGACCTGCTTCTCCTTGGTTACAGTTAAAGCAAAATTAGTTTAACAGAATTTCTCCTCCATAATGTCTTTTAAAAGAAAGTTGCTGTAGTCTGTTCATCAGTTTTTTTATAGAACTTTTTATTCCCCTACTCTTCTACACAGTTGGTCTTTTTACCCTTTCCTAGTGGCAGAGAGTGTTTTTGGCAAATTAAATGATTTTATGACAGGGTGGTAGGTAGTCACTTACATTATTGTATGGGCCTGGCTGCAGGTGTGTGGGTACATATATGGAAGTCTGAGTAGATAAGTGCTTTTCTGTGAGAATGGAGATAGAATTCCCACTAACTCAGATGGTGCTTTCTGGATAATATTGAATGAGTAGGTCTAAAAAATGTTCTTTAGCTTCATTGGAATATTTATGGGGGTTCCAAGATATAGACTGTTTTGTTTCACATTGAATATATTTTCTCTCTAGAAAAGTTTTATGTAAGTATCATACTGTTTCTGTTTAGAAGTATTATAAATTACTAGTTATGGTCTTTGGGGAACTAGAAAAGAATTGTGTATGTTTATATGAAGTGTCCCTGTTGTAATATAGTGCTGTACTCCCAGCATATTAAACTTGAGTAAATTTTTTCTTAATTGTTACATTTAAAAGTTATCTGAGAGAAGGGTAAGCACTAGTTTTCAGCATCACCAGCTATTAAAGGTGGAATGTTCAATGGAAGTATGTAATGGAAATAACTGAATGTCAGTTTCCTGTATCTATTAATTTCTTAACACATAGCGTTAACTGATGAAGGGTTTCTTACTGCATTAGTCTCAGATTTAAAACTAGGATTAAGCAGAATTTTAGAATGATGTCTGAAATAAATCAAAGTACAATGGTTAAGGATTATCTGTTTTAATGTGTTTCCCTGGTACCAGTATTCAGTAAGAGGAGAGGGCATGCAGTAATTTCCACACTTCACATGTCCTGTTGGAGTATTTGAAGGATAACCTTTAGCAGTATAGGTATTAAGCTACAAAACCCGTTTATTTCATAATTTATTTTACTAGATTTTTTGGATATTCCATAATAAAATATTACCACAATGTACAGGAATGGATTACTGAGTAATCTTCATGCTAATTTGTTCTCTCAACCTTTTTTTTTCTTAATTACAGTGGTTTAACTTGAACTCTCTCTTGATGGGTCCAGAACTAATATCAGATACATATCTTGCACTTTTCTTGGCTCAATTACAACAGGAAGGTAATAGTAACCTGTAGATGATAAATCTCATTAATTAAAAGTAGTAATATTTCTTAGAATTTATGTATTCAATTGACTGCCCTTAGTTTTGTGATTGCAACAGTGAAATAACCCATGTCCTTATAATGAAAAGTAGAGTCTTACATCTTATATGTAATACAATCATGTGCAATTTAATGTGCATTTTCGAGTGTTTATATCTGCACTTTAACTCTGTAGACTTATAATTTCTTTTTCTCAGGTTATTCCATATTTGTAGTAAAAGGTGACCTGCCAGACTGTGAGGCTGATCAGCTGCTGCAGATGATTCGGGTACAGCAGATGCAGCGACCAAAACTGATAGGAGAAGAGGCAGCACAGTCAAGAGATCAGAGGTAAGGTAAATAAAGATTTTATTTTAATAATGTTCAGTATGATTGGTTTGTAATTTGGAAGTAATAAGAAGTGCCTTTAGTTTAATGTTTACTGCTGTTGCACACAGTAAAAGCAAGCTGATAGACAACAAATGGTGTGGTATTTTTAAGTGGAAAAAAGCTGCCTTGATAAGGATTGAGTCTTTCAATGTGCATAAGCATAATATAGTGCAGATTTTTTACTTAGGGAGGAAAATGGTTTAGCAAATCCTATAAACTATTGTTAATAGTAATTATTCTATAATTAAGACTGATTTGTGCATTCTGTCATAAGTAAAGAAAAATAAGAAACTGATCTTTGAATTCCATATCACACAAATCATACAGCATTCCCTTTTGGAATAATTCTGCTGTAACGTTGTGTTGCTCATTTTTGATGCATTCTGCTAATATAAAACATCCTTGAAAGTATATAAAGGTAGTACTTTATGCACTTCTGCAATGATTTCATTGAATTGTCACAGTGAACAAATTGCATACTGATAAAAAGGCTTTAGGTTTCTCAGGGGAATTCATTATTTTTTTTTCTCTTCATAAAGTTCAACTGATGTTGTAAACTGATAGAATAACTAGCAGTAGCATGGAAGGTGTGTACAGTTTATATGGATTCTGTTGCTTTAGTGTGGCCTTGAAGGCCTCCTGAGAAGGAGACCAAATGCACTCTTTTCTGCTGCTGTATCTGTTTAAATAGCAGTATGTTTGAATACCATGTATCACGGCTTTTTGTGGGCTTATCATTTTTGATGATTCACTATCTAACAGCTTCTTGTCAACAGGTGCATTGCATTAGAGGTCAGTGTGTGGCAAATATGTATGAAGGTTGCCCTGCAGTTGCTTTTTCATTATTCAGGAAAATACTTGTTTACATAAGAGACTTTCACAAGAAAAACGTTTTTCCCAAAGTTAAACCTAGAATTAAATTGGCAAAACATATGAATTTAAATCTCATGATAACATCTAATATAATTTCTGTCTAAGTTTTGCTACAAATGTATGAATTTCACAGGCTACCCAGAAGTGATGTGGACCAAGCAATAGACGTTAACCATCCTTTTGATGGAACAGGCATGTTAGACGAAGATGAAGAGAATTTTCAGAAGGCCCTGGCTCTAAGTAGGCAGGAAATTGATATGGAGGATGAAGAAGCTGATCTTCGCAGAGCCATTCAGCTCAGCATTCAAGGTACAGTGCTCCTCTGAATTTCTTACAGTGCTTTAAGCAGCTCCTAGAATCAGTTTGTCAGGCACTTTTTCCAGCATGTGTCAATGTCTCTGGAAAGACTGGTTTGAGGCATGGAAAGACAATCCAGGATTACCTATAGCTATCTCCCTCCTGCTTTTTGAAAAGTTGTAACTTGCATGTTGGCATTGATTATTAGGAAGGAAGAACAAATTGGCAAAGTGTGGCAGGAGGGAAGGGAAACAGTCCTAAGGTGAGGAGGGGAGAGTGTATGAAGTGAAGTTTCTCTAGGTGCTTAGTTCTCCAAAAAGTCTGTCTTCTTCTCAAGTCTGAAGACATTTTTTAAGTTATATTTCATTTACTAACTTCATTTTACTATAATTAGTAGGATATGGCATGTTCTGCTTTTAGGTAGCCGTCGAAGTGAGCTCTCAGGCTCATTACCACAGAATGTTCCTCAGTCGTCGCACAGCAGCCAGACAGAGTCCCTTTCTTCAGAAGAACTGCGAAGGAGGAGACAAGCATACTTTGAAAAGTAAAGTAGCTGATAGAAAACTGCATGTGGAAGTACATGTTGTATTTTTCAGTGCTTTTGCGGTGTGGATGGGTTTCTTCTCAAAGTCCAGCTCAACTTTTCTGTCTTAACATGATTTCCTAACAGTACCTGAATTTTACTATTCTCAGATGGTTGCTACAAAGAAACCTCTAGTAAGAAGGTGTTTGTTAATAATGCAGTAGTCTTGCTACTACTGCAAGTCTTGTGAAAAAAGAGAATAACACCTACATTATAGAAGTATTTTAAATTAAATGCTGTAAATTTCTGCAACTGTCTTCCTAACAAAAAGTATTATTTCTCTAAGACTTTGCTTTGGGTAATGATGCTTCTCATGTGCATCCACAAAAGCATTGTATGTATTTTGTTACTGTTCTGGTGTACCTTCTTAATAGTTATTGTAGCTTTTCCTTATCTCTGTCTTATAGTAATAGAGGAAATAAAGACCAGGGAGAAATGCTATGGATGGGAGGAGTTAGACTTCACATGGTAGGGTAAGAATGCAGAGCTTCCAAATCCTGGGAAAATAGTCATGTGGCTTGGAGTGTAATACTGGGAAGATAGGTATCTGAAGGTTAGCAGGGTGAAATGAAAGAGATTTTGGGCACAAGGCTGTTATTGTACTAAAAAGCTTCTACTTCTGACTCCTGGCTTTCCTTACAATGAAATGAACTTAACTCAGGTCTCATGCTGATGTTAATCTTATTCTCTTATAAATTTATGACACTTTCAGACAGCAACAACAGCTACAGCAGCAAGATCAGACCCCAAACCTACAGGACAAAGCAACTCTTAGCTCAAGCACTCCAGAAGCTGATGAAGGTATTGTTTAACCTTACATCCAACACTGAAATTTGTCTTTTTCATCTTTGTGTTTCTTAATTTTCCTTGTCTATTTCATCACTTCAGCAGCCATTCTGATTGTGCATTACAGCCGTTACTGTATTGGCAGTGAAGGAAATGATCACTTTCCTGAAAAGCCTGTTTCCCTTTGAATGTCAATATCCTATTTCAAAGTGAAGAATATTGCTTTTACCCCAACTGTTTGTTTTCTAAATTACTTTTAAAGTTGTATTGTTGTTGGAGTAGTATCTGACAAAATTACTGGAACCAATTTTCAGAAGAACATGTGTAGACATTACCAGTTTTAGGTATTGGTGATCCAAAATTGGTGTGTATTGTAACAAACTGACTGTGGTAGGTGAAAAACTATTTGGAAATGTTCAGTGATTTTAAAAACAAAACTAGTTTTGTCAGTGGGATAGGAAAAGGTGGGTGTGGATGAAAGGAGCAACAAAAGCATTTAACTGTAATTAAGAACTGTGAATTTATTACAGTTTGTATGCATGTATTGTCTTTAGGAGGTGATATGAGTGAAGAAGACATGCTTCAAGCAGCCATGAATATGTCTCTGGAGTCTGTTAGAAACCACTTGAATTCAGAAGAGGAGAAATAACATCATTTTTTTCCCTCTTATTGTCAAAAAGCTAAGTCTCCATTAAAATTCTACTGTGTGAATGTTGCACAAGCAGGGTTCATTTCAGAGTTCTGGAAGCAGGAATGAAAGGGGGGCTGCTGGAGGTCAGTTTAGAGAGGATCTGCAAATACAAAAAAGATTGCACTAATTTAAAGAACTGTAGCACTCCTATTACAAAACATCTGCTCACAAGAGTAGTGGTGTTAAAATTACTGGAAGTATCCACACCAAGTTAGACAAGGGTAGCAGCTGTAACTTAAAGTAAAGCTTTTAAAGCTTGCATTAAAAAATGCAAGTTTAAATGATTTTGAAGAATTCTATAGAAGATACAAATGGTGCTGAAAACAGCATCAAATTATTTTCTTCAGTACTAATGGAAAAACAGATACAAGTAATAAGTTATGCTCATAAATTCTTTTTAATAGATCACTCTAAAATGGGGAGAGTAATTAAATTGCATTCATCTTAAATAATTTATTTTGTGATTGTTTATTATGAATGACTTAATGTCAACTTTTTGATCCTGCTGTCCACTTTTGAAATGATCCATTCTGCAGGAAACAAGAATCCATAAATTTCATACTTTTCAATTCAAGACAAAATTTCCAGTGTATTGTTGACTATAATGGTACACCTGAGTCTTTCAGTGATTTCTGACTTTCTAACAATTTTTGGTTTTACCTTCAATACCAATTGTAAAATTTTAAGTCTGTGTTTAACATACTGTTGTTAGTAGCTAACTTGCTGTGTTTGGCTTGGGGTTTTGTTCTTGTTTGTTTTAATTATTGTTTTCTTATGTTCTTTCTCGTTAAAGCCACTGTCTTTTTACTTCAAAAGCAGCATATACTCAATTGGGTTGAACAGGTTTTATTTTCTACCTCTTCCAGAGCCTTTTCCTCTTCAAACTCAACCCTTCATTCTGGCCTTTCAGTATGAAAGAGCTGTAACTGAGTCTAGGAGAAAGTAGGAGGGGATTTAGGTGCCATAAAGTCAGTGCCACACACATAAGGTGCATTCCTGCAATCTGAAATGACCCCTGTAGCTCTTTTAAGAATGAATATTTATGCCTGTGTGGATGTTTTTTCTGAAATGCTTTCTATGAGTGTCTGTCAGAATGTTGCAGTTTTTTCAGGAATGGCCTTTATTCATGCACCTTACAATTTTTTATCATGTTGTTTCTGATCCTGAGAAAAATTGGGAAGCAAAGTATGTGAGATAGCTTATGCTATTGGTTGTAAGACATTTGCTTTGATATCCAGGATGAATGTGTAACAGAGTGACCAAACCTGACCTTGAACTTCAGTGCAACAAAAGAGAGATGTTTCATTTTCCTAAATGGTGCTTGAAATACAAATTCTGTTTACATATAAATTATATGGAAATATGTTGTAGATAGAGTATAGAAGCTGTAGTCCAGTTAAAGCATTAACAGTTAGCACAGGCATTCTAAGAATCTTTCATAGATAACCCCAATTTTCTTTATCAAAATATTCTAAAGTTACATCTTTGCACAATAGTAACATTTAAATAAAATTAGTAGGAAATGAATGGTAGCTAGATGGAAATACACATTCAGCATCAAGTAGTACTGTACATGAAAGGGCTCTTACCTCTCAGTAAAGATTTGTTTACAGTAATGGTTTCCTGATAGCTTAGGATATTAGTGTATTATACAAAATTGGGCTAAATTCTGTTTTTCTTATCTATGTGCTGGATTTTCACCAATGTCACCAGAACCACTGATATGTGTTACACAATATGGATTTTGACATGAGGAAGCGTGACGTTTTAAAAACTGGTTTTTGTCTTTTTTTTAATAATCCTGTCATGAACATTATAATTATTTGTAATGTCTCAAATTAATATAGCTGATCAATGACTTTAGAAGTCCATGTGTGCGTATGCCATTTGGAAATGCTGTATTTTTCAGGGTGTGATTTTTCTGCTTTCAGTTTGAAATTTCTATGAAACTGAAAGCAAGAAAGGTCTAAAGCACTGAATTTTCTTTTCTTATCAGTTAACCACAGCCTAATTTTCCTTTTTTGGTTGTGCCATAAATGAATTCTGAAATAAGACTCATTTTTATCAATAGTTGTAGACTGGCAATCTGATGCCAGTACTTGGAACTCAGAACTTTTATCCTTTATTATAAAAACATGATAAAAATATTATTTCTGTAGCTCTAGCACCCCTATACTAAAAAAAACCCAACTCAGCCCTGTAAGTCTCGCTGACTGTAACCCAGGCCAACTACATGATTTTATAATCACTAAAGCAGGGAGGTTTGCCTTTGAACTTTCATGTCACATCGTAAGTCACTTCATCACCCAAGTATCTTAATATGGAAGAAAAATAAAATGTCAGTGCCTGAAAGGCACAGCTGAATCAGTGATCACAGGGCCAACCATTTCCCTTTCTGTGGAGAAACACTGTCACTCAACAAATACCACTTTGATTTTCAGAGAAATGTCAAGTCGAATGATGTAGGCATATCTATCTAGAGAAGCAGTTACAACAGAGCAATTTAAGCTACATCTGTTAATTCACGTAATTCTGTCACTGCAAAAGACCTGCAAGAAACCAACCACTAATCCAGCCCAGTCCACCTCTAAATGTAATGTTCTAAGCACCACAGCTACACTTTTTTAAATAGCTCCAGGGAGGGGACTCAACCACTTCCCTGGGCAGCCTGTTCCAATGATGGACAACCCTTTCAGAGCAAAATACTTCCTGATACCCAACCTCAACCTCCCCTGGTACAAACTGAGGCCATTTGCTCTCATCTTGTCACCTGTTACCTGGGAGATGGGGCTGACACTCACCACACTACAACCTCCTTTTGGGACTTGTAGGGAGTGACAGGGTCTCTATTTGAACTGTACCCCAGGAAAAGACTCATGCTAATTGCTGACAGTACGTATTTAATAGCCCAGGTCTCAAGTTCAAAATGTCTGGACCTGCCAACAAGCTGTCAATAAAACACTGCTGGCATTTTTGGTGTGCATTCTTTCAATGATAAGCAGTTCTCAGTGTGGCTTAACTATGCTTCCAATTTACTAATTTAGAGCATACTTCTCGTGTTATCTACCCTGTCAAGCTGAAGGGTTGAGTTTTTTCCCATGTTGCAGCTTTAGGCCAAAGTTCATTGTAAGGGAGCAGACATTGTTTTTTATTGGAGGGGGGTTGTTTATTTTAATTACAGAATTATATTTGAGGGGATTTCAGACTTAGTTCATTCAACAGGTTTTTACTATTTTCCAATGAATGGTCCATGTGAAATAAATTATGGTTTTCTGCCAGTAGAAATCAAAGGGGTAGGGGCAGTGAGTGATACAATAAATATCTTCCAAAATTACTTCTCTAAGTATAATTCTGCAAAGTACTTTCATGGTCTTACAGTGAGGGCAGGAGGAACAAGAGTTGTAATGCAGTCATGCTTGCATGCAATTCTTGATAGGCATAGCAAGTACAAATATGAGCTGTTTAAATGCTTACATTTTTCTAGACCTGAAACTAATATGACACAATATTGGCTTACTTTAACACTTGGGCTTCCTCTGCCCTTCAAAGAACTGCAGCAAATTTAAGTGTAATTTTCAGCTAAGATACTCATCTTACTTGTCACACTTTATTACTTTGCAGACTACTTGAAAATAACCAATAGAAATTTAAATCTATGATGTGTTCTAATTTTGGACTATTGTATCTTTTACAAACTTACAGAATGTTGGGGGAGGTTTAAAATGGCTTCTGCAGGTGTCAACTAGACAAGTATTATCATTTGCAAGCTGCTTTGTCTTATTACAAAATTGACAGGTCTAAAAATGAACACGTTACAGTTCTAAAATGTGAAATTTTCTAGTATTAACTATTGGTTCAAATAATGATGAAAACATAAAAATGGTGGCCTTTGTACTGAAAAATACAGTATAGGGGAACAGAATCAGAGAATTAAAACTCAGCCTTACAATAAAGTATTATTTTGCAATTTGCGTTACCAGCACACCACTTTTAAACTAATTGAAATAAGGATCCAAGGAAAAGAAAAACTAATGTGGAAACTTTTTTTTAAGGGCTTAGATAGAAAATTATGTTGTTCACTTGGCAAGACATTACTGTCTTGCATAGAACAAACTTAGGTCCTGGCAAATCTTGATAATTATTCACAAATCATTACCAAAAAAAAAAAAAAGGTAAAAGAAGTCCAACATGTAATAAGTACATACCTGTTTCATACACACAATCATTTGTTCAAGTGAGAATAATACTTAATACATTCAAACTGGCTGGGTCCAAATATTTAGTTCTTCAGTTTAGAATTGGTAGCTTTGTCTTGTATCCAGGTTTTCATCTTAAAAGCATGAGCTTTTCTGCAATATTTTTTTTTAATCTTCATACACACATTTTGCCTTATTTGTATTTTAGAGATGGAGGGAATGCTGGAGTATTTAACCTGCCATAGTCACCTCCTTCCCCAGTTACAGTTCTTTAGACAGTTAGTACATGTGACTTTCAACTGCTTTCACCAAATCAAAATACTTATACATTATTTTCTTTGTTAAGAAAAATAATTATAACTACACTTTTCATCTCTCCCCATCCTCAATACAGCCACTGGGTAAATTCAGGAGGGGACTTGTAAGAGTTTGAAAAAGGGATGTAATATGTAAATGCCACTGTGCAAAGGCAAAATGAAAAAAAAAAAAAGAAGATAAAAACCTTGATCTTGTCTTTAAAGCATGTAAGCTTTGATAAAATTTTATTTTTTGCTACATGAAACCCCCTGTGTACAAATCAGTGTAGAGTTACAATTTTGTAAGGGAATAATTTTTCATCTCTTGCCTAATAGTTGTGTATTTTAGAAATAATTTTCAGTAAGATTTTTTGTCAAGACTGTTTCCATATCACATCTTTGGCTCTGCATTCCTGTATAATTTTTGCCTATTTTGTGTATATAAAGCATAGAATACTGAAAAGATTTAAAAAGGGAAAGCTGAAATGCTTTGTCATTGTTTTGACTGGAAAATGGCAGCACTGTTCAATATTTTGAAAATGCTTTCCAAATAGGCATGAATATATATGGTTGTATTTGATAATCACTTTTTTAAATAAATATGATTATAGCTTCTAATGTTTCTCTCTTTAAGTATTTTTGTATGTGCTTTCCCTTATGGGCACAGAATCCTCAAACATTGAAATCTCATCCCTGGTATCAGTGGGCTTTGCACCAGAGCTGTGTAGACAGAGCAGTGGGATGGTTTTCTGTTACTGACATTTCATCATCTCTGATGTCTTTGTGTTGGTTAATACTCCAAAAGTTGTGTAAAGACACTCCTGTTAAGGAAGGAAGTTGGTGCCAGTTATAGTTATGTTACATCTTTAAAAATTGTATGCTTTCTAATTTTTAAAGTAAGCTACAGTTTTCTGCTTTGCTGCCAGAATAGTCATTCTTTTTGTGACACAATGCATTGTTCTTGTGGCTTAGTCAAACCAGAGTATACTGGATGACTTCTGTGTGCCTTTATTAACAGTGGATGAAGTCAGTCAGCTAAAAAAATTACTTGCAATGTTAAATAGTTTCTAGTTTTTCAAGAGAAGTAATTAAAAAGAGCGGTACAAAAAGTCTTCCGTGCTGTTTTATTGACTACATGCCTTACTTGGCATTATAAAATTAACCACCATAGAAGACATTTTTATCATCCCTAAATATTTTAAATGTCGGCAGGACATCTGTGATCTTAGTTGAAAAAATGCTAAGAGAATTTCTTACAAAAATTATTTAGCCAAACACTGAATGACACATCTTTTCTGTCATGAGGACCCATATATGGCTTTTGTTAAACCATCGATAAGGCATCTTTTGAGCATTGTAAACTTTTCATCTCCATTATACCCAGTATTGCAAATTAATAAAACTGATAAAAGTACATGTCTACATCCCATACTATATCACAGCACTAGTACTTCCTACAATTCTGATGGGTTTTTGTTTGGGTTTTTTTGGCCAGAAATGGATTTGAAGTGGTTTATGATTGGTTTTATTGTGGATAATCATAAGGGTGACAAGTATGCCATTAATATACTGGTGAAATCAGTTATAAACCTGATAGAAAAATTGTTCAGTGAAAAAAAGGGAAAATAACCCTTTATTAGAGAACTTTTAACTTCTAAACTCCTGGACCACATACTGTGCCCAGCCTTAGAGCTGCCTGTGAGTGACAGATGCCACTAAAGCTAAAAGGTAATACAGTAGGGCAGGCCAGCCATGAACCCTTCACCAAGGCTCTGCAAGATCCCGTTTGGAAAGCAACAAGCAGGTTGTTCCATGTCTGTCTGGTAATGTTTGCCAGCTTGTAACTCTAGAGCCTGTGTTTTGTGCCTGCTGCATTTTCAGACTTCTAAGATTTCACCTGTGAAATGCTCTTCTCAGCTTTATTTTGCTGTTGATGTAGTGTTTAAATTATGCATCTTTTTATGTAGTTATCAATTTGAAAAGGGCAATGAGGCAGCTACCCTGCATTTTATGTCCAGTATCAGCATTTTTTATAACAGTATCATTCTGACTGATACAAAACTGCTTTTTCTGTAACAGTGCAGTACTCCTGTAGTCCCAAATTTAAATACTCACTTCATCAAAAAACAAAAAGAACTTTGAATTGGAGCAGTTTTGGGGTTCTGGCTGGAAATACAACCAAGAATCACAGAATCAGTCGGGTTGGAAGGGACCCCAGTGGGTCATCTGGTCCAACCTCCCTGCTCAAGCAGGGTGATCTCAAAGCGCATTGCACAGAATTCAGATGATTCCTGAATATCTCCAGTGAGGGAGACTCCACAGCCTCTCTGGGCAGTCTGTTCCAGTGTGCAGTCACTGCACAGTAAACAAGTTTTTCCTGATATTCAGGTGGATCTTCCTGTGCGTCAGTTTCTGCCCGTTGCAGAAACCTTGTCCTACTGCTGGGCACCAGCAGGAAGAGCCCGGACCCAGCCTCTTGGCACCTCTCCTTGAGATTCTGATAGACATCCATCAGGTCCCCTCAGTCGCCTCTTCCCGTCCCTATCCATTCCATGTACATCCAAAGCAGCCGGCGCTCTAGGATCTTGTGTGTTTTGTGAGAACACACATTCAAACACAAATAGTGCCTAATCTCGTGCACAGCACACTGTTTTGCTAAAGGCCCAAGTTCATCCAGGCGGGCGAGTTCCCGATAATCACACAGCGCTCCAAGCCGCCATCCGCCGCGCCCCGCATGGGGCTCCGCCGCCATCCCGGCATCCTCTGCTTCCTCCCACACGCCATATCCGCCTCCGCGGCGGCGCTCTAGCCCGGGCCGCTGCTCTCGGTGGTGTTTGGGAGGGGTGTCATGGCGGCCGTTGAGGTGGCAGCGGCCGGAGCCGCCGGGAGGAGTCGCTGAGCCAGGACGGGACAAGACAAGCCGCGAGGAGCAGCTGAGCCGGAGGAGCCGGGAGGATGCGCGTGGCTTTGGCGGAGGAGTTGCCGAGCCCGTTGTGCTGAGCCCGCAGCAGGAGCCGCGACCCGCTGTAGCGACGAGAAGGGAGGCGGAGGCGGCCCCTTGGCCCGCAGGAACCGGCTGCAGGGGCCGCCCGGCAGGGCCGAGCGAGGCCCGGAGCCCTCCGAGAGCCGCGATGGCGTCGTGGCTGGGCGGGCTGGGCTCGGGGCTGGGCCAGTCCCTGGGGCAGGTGGGCGACAGCCTGTCCTCGCTCACCGGGCAGATCTCCAGCTTCACCAAGGACATCCTTCTGGAAGGAGCGGAGGAAGTGGGCGGTAAGGGGGGCTCGGGACGGGCCTGGTTCCGTGAGGGAGCTCTTCCTCTTCTTTCTCTTCTTGCTCCGGCCGCCGGTCCCCTCCGGAACGACTGCGGCGGGGCCTGCGCTGCCGCACCGACCGGGAGGGAGCTGGTCGCGGTTCGGTGCCTTTCGCGAATGCTGCTGGCTTTGCTGCCTTTGTTTTTGTTTTTATTCCGGTCGTGTGATCTCAGGATCTGGAGAATACACAAATATATTCCCAGGCTCTAATGGTAGATGTGAACCTGTTTTAGGCTCATTATTCGGAGTTTTCTGAGTTCCGTGAACTGTTATGTTGCTCCGGAATGACAGCACTCAAGCAACACTCTTTCCTTTCTGTTTGCTTAGTTTATCTAAACCCTCAGTTAATTAGCTGCTTTTACACCGATTCCATAAAACTGCAGAGTTGTAGTACAGAGGTTGTTTTGCCACTGGTGTGATCTAAGTCTGACGTGTCACACAGGCGAAGGTTCAATGTCTGTCATTGTTTTGTTTATATTTCAGTTGTGCCCAGAGAAACCTGTCGAATTCTACAATTCCCCTACAGCCAAGTAGGAGAACATGGCCCTTGCTTTATAAGGATTAGAGGCTAGAACGATTTATCTTTAAAACAGAAAGAACAAAAAAACCCAGAGTCATCAGAGTAAGATATTCTATAAACCAATAATAAATCTTTTTTAGAATATAATATTTTCTTCATATTTTTAATAATTACTTTTGGTTACAGATTTTTGAAAAAAACTTTAGTAAAGCAGTTGTACAATGTGATAATAAGTATCAGTAGCTTAATATCCCTAGTATTGTTTACCACCTTGTAACTATAAATTATTTTGAAAGTTAACTTTCTCAAAACAGTGTTAAGAGTAGAAACCATAAATAACAGCTAAGACTGAATAGCTGTGAGATTAGGCAGTTCTACTTCGTTTACAATCTCTCATGTATGAAGCATTGTGAAAGAATATTATAGAAATGTAAGTTGTATAAACCTTGTTGGCAGGCTCATATAATGGGTCTCATATGGATGGCCTTTTTGGTGCACAGGTAAAATGCTCAGAAGAGAGAAATTCTGACAACTGTGAATTTTATTTTTTTTTCCACTTTTCTGAGAGACTTAGTTAGAAATGGTTTAAATTTCAAAATCTGTAATAGTTTGGTTTGCAGAGTTATTTTATGTTCCTGAGCTGTGCAGTCATCTGGGGTGTTTGTTTTGCTTTTTTGAAAGATAAGTTGCGAACTCACACATTTATTCATGAGTTTGCACAGGAGAGATGTACTGATGTTCAGTAGTTACTTCCAGATGTACTTCACTGCCAGATACTGCTGTGAACTACTTCAGCTTCCTAAAAATTTCTGGGTAGTACATTTGTATGGGTGACTAGACTCCAGGGTGTAAAAAATCTACTGACATCCAAGTACTTTTCTGTAAAGACCTTTAAATACTGTGTGGCCTAAACAGCACTTTTCAAGTACTTCCTTACTATTTGGGTTTTTTTAATTTCATAATTGGGGAAGATTTCCTAGGTTTTAATATTATCCCTTACATTCAGTGTTTTGACTCCCATCAGTTGTTTCTGCATTATGGGCTTGTACATCTTCCATTTTGCAGTTTTCATGTATAGATTGTTGCCTCTGCAGTGCTTGAGCTGTCTCAGTTTTAAACAGCACGTGGGGAATTATGAAATACAGTATTTACTTGGAAACTGTACTTATTTCAAATTTTGAAGTATTGTCAAAGTTGCTTTATAGTACAGGATGATTTCTGATTGCTAAAAGGAAATGTGGTGTTTCTGTCCATTAAAGGTGGGACATAGGAGAAGGAAACATAGTCAATTTGAGGACTATTGATCATTAAAATGTATCTGGAGTTACTTGTTTTTTCTGTTGGATAAACTGGGATGATAGATGTATCACCATTTTAGAAGCAATGAGTCTTATGGGGTTGATGTTTTGTTATATGGGTTTTGTTGGGTGTGGGTGGTTTGTTTTTTATTCTGAAAATTCAGTCACGGTTATGTGTATTTAATGGAATTAATACTTGTTTTGGAACTTTGCATGGCATTACAGAGAAGCACCCGTTTTTCAGGTCAGGAACAAGTCTGAAATGAGAAACAGATTCAGGGACACAAAACAGTCAAGTAAAGTATTTTATCTCCCTTACTTTAAAGCTTAAATCCATACTAATCTGTGAGGATTTGATTTAAAGCCTAAATGTGACTAAACTAAATTAGATGCAGAAAGACTGTCTGAAAAATAATTTTTACAGTGTTCTGATGAAAACAGCTTTTGATGTTTACCTAGGAATGAACATTAAAGCAGTCTGAAATAAGATATGTAGTAAAAACTGGTCTTAACAGATTGAAAGGATTGTAATTAAAATGAAGATTTTCACTTTCTTTCAGATGCAGCAACAGAACTCCACGTATCCAATTCTAGACTCAGAGAAATAGAAAGCATAAATGCAGCACAAAAGTTTGAAGTAAGAAATTTTAGATCATTATTGTAATTAAAAGCAGTGTATAGGTTTTGTTTTGTACAAAGTTGAAATATTGCACTGAAGTTGTTTGTCCCTTGGTAAATCCAGAAACAAGGGTGATAGTGGTGTTAGAATGTGACTTTGATTTTGTGCCAAACTGCCGTCACAGTTAGGGACATACATGGTTTATTGGTGGATGCATGTGCTGCAAGTTTTCATCTTTTGCTAACTGTGACTGTTCCTGCCCTGTCAGGGCTTGGATTGCAGCAGTAGGCTTTGCTCTGAAAAGAGTGGGTGTTTTCCCTGTTCTGTTCTCTCTCTGTTGTCCTACTGTTTGGTCATTCTGACATAGGCTGCTCGTGCTCCTCCAAAACCACTTACAAATCTCATGTACCCTCATGGAAAGTGACTTTCAGCGCTCTTATAAAGGACTTGTTGGTCTGGTGACTTTACTTACATCTCTAAATAAACAACTTTCATGTATGCCTTCAGGCCTCAAGAGCATTTTGAAGTTAAGATACTATTTTGGGGACATAACTGTTCCTGCTTGTCCTCTTTCTAGTTTCTTGCCATCTGCTCTTGGCTGAGATCAGAGAGAAAACACTGGATATTGGCTCCAATTTCTGCTTTGTGGCTATTCTTAAATTCTGCCTGTGGGTCTTGCTAAGATGTGATTCAGCCCTGAGTTTCTTAATTCTTGGCATTTGTCTCTGGTCATCACAAACCTTTTTCTGAAAGTGAGCTGGAGTCCATGCCATATAAAAATGGAAAGCTTGGACATGACCATGATTTTGGGCCCACACATTGCTGTTACTGTGTGTTTTGAATGAAATAACATGAGAAATATGTACAATTTAACTTTTTGCTCTCCAGTAGCTTTGTGCTTTTCTGATTCTTTAAGGACTGTTCTGAGTTTACCAACATTCATTTCTCATTTTTGCCAGAATGATAGACTGAAAAAGGTCTGTAGTGACTTAGAAGAAAAGCATGAAGCAGCAGAGCTGCAAATAAAGCAGTTGTCTATTGAGTACAGGAATCAGCTTCAACAGAAAGAGGTAGGACACAGAGTAAAAGTTCTTCAGTAAGTATATAAAAATAAATAAATAAACTTACCTGTTGTGCTGTTTAATGCCTTTGTTATAGTGTCTGTTCTTTCCCAGTGGAAATACTGGTCATAACTATGGTTTCTTGGTTTGTTAATGTAGACTAAGACATATTTCATTGAGTCATGTAATGTAAGCCAAGCTGCCAGGAGATAGTTGAGACAAGAGAAAATGCTCTGGGAATGTCATGCAGCTGTCAGAATTTCTGTTGTTTCTGGGATCACTGTGAGAACAGACATTCTACTGCTTTGTATTTCTGATTCAGTTGCTTTTAAAGAAGGCAATAGGACCAAATTCCCATTTGACGCAATTATTTTGTCTTTAGATATCATTATTTATATCTTAACATACACAATTAAAGACAGCAGAGCTGGCTTTCAAAATATGTGAAATATCCCTTTATGATGGAAGCATCAGCTTTATAGCCTATTGTCTAGCATGAGATTTCATAGACCTAAATGAAGAAAGTTGCCAGCATGCTGGGAGTTACACAATAGGGAGTTTTATTTCTGATTTATTCACAAATTCATGTGGGAACTAGAGGAAGCAGAGCTATGGGATGTACAAAATTCTGCTTATTAAATAGAATAACAGAGTTGTTACAAGAAAATTTCATGCAGCTAATTTCACTTTTATAATAAATAAGTAAGTTTTCACTGCATTGAGTTGTTAAGCATAAAAGAAATCAAATGTAATAAAAATAACTGGAAAAGCATCATATATTGCTTAACTTTCCTGTCTGAATACCCTCTTTATATATTTAAATTTTTTGTATAACCGGTTAGGCTGGATATTGCTGTACTGCTTGTGTACCTTGGCTGCTAAAAAAATCCCTGTGTCTTTGTGTGAGGTACTTTGTAACACTTGAGCTAAGGGTGGGTTTTTTTCTCCATTATGAGAATGTTGGGAGTTTTTTTCTGTTTTTAGTGAAAGTGGTTAGTTATTTGTGCTGGGGGTGTTATTTGGTTCACATTTCATAAGGCCACAAAGGGTAGAGTGTATTTTAATGTTCTTCTTATTCAAACAATGCATTTTATTTTGTATATTCAGGTGGAAATCAGCCATCTAAAAGCCAGACAGAATGCACTACAGGAGCAACTGCAGAAAGTACAGACAGCTGCTCAGAGTGCTCAGTTGGGAGCTGGTGTTTTGCCATCAGCCACAGCATCAGCCTCCTATGTTCCAGAGGTCAGACATTCCTCAGGTTTTGAAGGAGATGACATGGATTTTGGAGATATAATCTGGTCACAACAAGAAATAAACAGATTATCCAATGAAGTTTCCAGGCTCGAATCAGAGGTTGATCACTGGAAGCAGATTGCAGTGGTGAGTGGTTTCTTTTCTACCTTGCCCTTCCCTCTCCCCTCCAGATTATTGTTTTCATTGCATTTGGTGGATCTTTTGAAAAATTTCTAGAAGCATCATATTTTCATGGAAAAGCTGAAACCTTTGGTGCTGTCACATGACTAAGGACACATTCAGTGACTAAATTCCAAATGCTTTTTTGTGATGTTTTTATGCGTGATTGTCAAGCTAGGTAAAAGATTTTATGAACATTCACCTAGAATGCTACTTCAGGGTTTTGTTTTTGTTCAACCGTTCAAAAAAATACTTCCCTTCCTCCTGGCTACGATACTGATTTTTATTGATAGCACAGTACTGTTCAAAGTAATGGTTGGATACTTGCATGCTTTTTATACTTTCTCTTCTCCCAGTCCTTGACATGTTAGTTATAAGTCATGATCTGTTGAGACAAAAAAAGAGTATAATCTTTCAAGCTGCTGCTGATGTGAGTTACTATTTTTCAAGGTATAGCCTGATTTTGGAGATATACTTTTCCCATGTGAAAATACTCAAAACTAGGCAAACTTGTTGTCTTACTATGAGCGATAACACCTCCACTCCAAACTTTTACCCGTTATGTGTGGTAGTGTAATAATAAAAATCCATGAAAAATTAAAATGTTTCCATTAAAACATATTTTTTAAAAAATTAAAATTGCAGTGCATTTTTATTTTGCTTCATGTTAGCTTTGTTGTTTTCTACTTTTGAGTATCAATAGAGGAACCACTTAGATAAAAAATACATGTGTTTATCACCATTTTCATATGGATATGTGGTTTGGGTTTTTTCAGTCTTCCAAAGTGCAAGGCACAAATGATGCTGAACAAAGTGAAATATGCAAACTACAAAATGTCGTTAAGGTAAGGTGACAAACTAGTCTTCTGGTGCTTTACTCTTCATGATTTTGCATATGGTCACATGAGTTTTAAATATTTTAACTAGCACTATTGTAACATCATTAAAAATGCACAGGTGCATGTAGTAGCGTAGCAACACTTCAGTCAGCAGTACAATGTTTAAAAACAGTAATTCTGAGAAAGAGTGTTTGTATGATTTGGTAATTACAGCATGTTAGCTTGAAACAGTGACATTAGTAGTACTTACGAGGGTAAATCACTTTGTGAAGCTGTTGATGAGTAATGAGACTGTATTTTAGATACACAGAATAATTTCTTCCTTCTCAGAAACGTCTTATTTTTTTTGTTGAAGGTGCAAAATACAGATTTTACATATCATCCTAGAAAGTTACTGAAAATGAATCCTAGTGTATCCACTTTGTATATAAAACTTGTGATTGCTTTACACTGGTTTAATATTTGCTGTTATGTAAAGCATACTATTTGTGTAAACATATTTTTTAAAGGAGTTTCTTTCCACACATGTAAAAAATCTCAACAAAAATCAAGAAACTTGACTTTTGTGAGAATTCCTTCAATAAATCCTTTAATTAGAGTGGGGACAACTTCTTTTCTTTCTTTTGTATTGTATTATTTCTTTCATAAGAAGACACTGTGCTGTATTTTGCCGTTTTGTTTCTCTCATGGTATTTTAGGAGCTCAGACAGAATTTAAGTCAAGAAATAGATGAGCATCAGCATGAGCTGTCAGTGCTGCAGGATGCCCACAGACAGAAGCTGGTAGAGATAAGTCGCCGACACCGAGAGGAGCTGCGTGAATATGAAGAGCGAATTGAAGAACTTGAGAATCGGCTACAGCAAGGTCTCTCTTGCCACATGCTTTCTGATTTATTTCATGTAGAGTGAATTTTAGTTAAAATGTTGAATATGCATGTAGCAGTACAACAGATAGCAAATATGTGATGTTTAGAATTTGAATTTCAGTTTCAGTTCAGCTTCATGTGTAAGATACATGCCCCATATCTTTTATTCACTCTGATTGGCTTGAGCAGTGGAATGATAGCATTCCATCTGTGGCACGTATCAGTCTGGAGGGTCATTTTCTCTACATACCAATTGTTGTGCTCTGAATTATGCACTTTCTGGGTTGTTTTTTTAACTTACACTGAATAGAGGTAGGGATAAGACATACTGAATTGAAGACAAGAAAGTAACAGGGCAAAAAATAACTTTTGTGAGAAGTACTATGTGCCAATTGGGTTACTTGACAAAAGCTCAAAGATTGGGTGGTGAGACACTGGAACAAGTTGCTCAGTGAAGTTGTGGATGCCCCATTTCTGGAAATGTTTGTGGCCAAATTGGATGGGAGCTTGAGCAACCTGATCTAGTGAGTGGCATCCCTGCCCATGATGATGCAGGTGTTGAAACTACATGTTCTACAGGCCCTTCCAACTCAAACTATGCTGTGATTCTATGATTGCTATTAGGACCACACCTTAGTGTGTGGCATAACTACAATGTAGAAGCTCAGTAGTTCCCACAAATAACTTTTTGTTGCCTTGTAAATATTTCGTAGTGCCTAAAAATAGTCATGTCTGTTAGATTTCCTCAAGAGGCTTCTTTGCACAAATACAGAAGCTTTGCCTGTAAACCTCTATATTTACCTGATAAAACTTGGACTTCTAAAGGGTATATACACTCTCCTTTTGGAATGAAGAATCTATTCCCTTCTTGGAAAGAACAGAAGTATTTTCACAGCTTCTCTAACTTTAAAGGTAGTACTGATAGGGAATTTATTTCTTAAAATCAGATACCTGTTAAGTGTACACCAGCAGGACTAATTTAAGGAAGTTGAAGGTAGAAGTCCTTTATCTTTTACATTACCACCTATCTACAAAATAAATACAACTAGTGGTTTTTGAAGAACTAGAGTATTTTATATTTATTTTGTTCATTCTGTCTGACAACATAATAGGGACTAGGGCAGGGTCAAGCGTTTGAGCAGACACGGAAGTGAATTCACAAATAGTGTGCTTTCATTCAACCTTTTTTTTCCTGCACTCTTCTGATGATGCCTTTTTGTGCTCTCTAACTTACCTGGAAATTATAGTAGATTGTACAGATATAGGAATGTCAATATAGTATGACAGTATATTGGATCTGTAAAAAGGTTAATTCTGAAAAATGTTTTTCTTTAGTTGAAAACCTTTGTGCATCATTTAGCAAATTGTTCCCTGTAAAGACCATTTGGTAAATCTTTGAAATGTCATTAATTAAATAATAAATGGATTTTACATCAATCTGAATTAGATGGGATTTGATACATTTTTCTTAGAAAATTGAGAGATTCCAAATCCTGATAAATTAGATTGTCATTTCTGCACCAAGAAGGGTGGGAATCAAGTATATTCTAATTAAATTGCAAAAAAAATATGTCTTGCAACACTCACCATTTAAAATTATTTTGAGCCAGGCATGTGACAGTATTCAAAAAGCTGCTTGTCATACCAGTAATATGTATAGCACAGTTTCAAAAGTTAAGCCTATTTAACCAAGCTTTCTGTTCATGATGACCATGTCTTTGTTTTAGCCTGTCTCCCTCTGTCAGGAAAAGAGATGAAAGAATAGAAATAAAAGATCTAGAATTATGGTTTTGGTTAATATTGCAAATAATCTCTTTTTTCTTTCAGATGGTGTGAGCACTGATGCCATGGATGATTCTAAAATTACCGAACAGAAAAAAAATGCTCAGAGTCTAGATGGAGGACAGGTGGAAGAGTTGCAGGTTGTAAAGGACCTAGAGGATGAAATAAGAAAATTAAATCACAAATTGTCTTCTGCCAAAGCAGAAAATAAAAATCTTCTGAAAGAGCAAGAATTTGCAAAGCTAGAAAAAATGCAAATAGCACAAGATTATGAAAAGCTTAAATCTGACTTTAATGAGCTTCAAAGATCTGTGGCAGAGCAAGATGCTGTCCTGAAAGAACAGAAGCAGCTCCAGTCAAAGACATCACAACCACAAGATGTTGTCAGCCTACAGCAAGCATTGTTAGGTAGTAAGACTGTGGTTTTTTTATTACTTTTTATTTTTAGTGTATTTTCACAGGTTTTCACTTTTAAAACTCAAAATTTCTTTTATGAATTTAAAACTGCATATGAGAATGTGTACCTTTGAAGTATTGCTGCTTTAGAAAAGCATTGTCCATTGAGGTAAGGTGAAGCAGAGAAGAGAATGTTACGATGATGTGGCAATCACAGGAGTTTCTGTTTAGGGAAGTAATCATGTCTGCCAACTGTTTGGTAGGGGTTTTCTTTCTTTAAAAGCAAGTAAGCCTCAATAGAAGTTGTTTGTTTAAATACAAAATTTTGGTATGTATAAAGGTTGCTAGTATCTTCTTCATAAGGAAACACTAACATACCTGTTTAAGAAACATCTGTAGATCAAAAATAATATTTCATAACTGATAAACTCTAGTACCAATGTCCCCCATTTAATGTGGGATCAGTTGTGAAAGTAATACTCTGCTTTGAGGTGGTGATTGGTGGTATGTTTGAATCTTTTATGGTGCTGATGCTTGTCATTGCAAAATGCTGTGAAACTATTGTCTTCTGAGCAGCAAAGTTCTATTTGGGCAAGGTGGGAGAATGATTTTGTTTTGTTGTTGTTTGAAAAGTAATGATTTGTCTATTTGATTTCATTTGCCTTTATAGAAGCAGAAAATGAAATAGCAAGACTTTCCAGTTTAAATCAGGTAAAGCAATTTCTAAATTAAGTCAACAAAAAAGTTCAGAATGATAGTGGCTGATGGAAAACACGTTTTGGTAGCATTTTATTTTGTTGTTTGGGTTTTTTTTTTTGACGTTTGCATTTCTACATAAATAACATTGTAATGCAAAAGGAAATAATTGTAGTTTAATTCTGTAATTATAGGTGGAATTTATAGAAACAATACATTTTTACTTGTGAAAATCCACAGTGCATTCTATTAGGAAAACCATTCAAGTTCCACCTATCTCATTGTTACCTAGAAGGCTATAATATACATTTTCAAAGTACTAATACTACATTCTGTAAGATGTCATTTTTCACTTCTGCTTTAGCATGTTTCAGTTTTGGCACTTAGCAGTTGTGAAATATTTCTCTTCTTTAGGACTCATAATAGTACTGTGTTCCATCATACTAATGAAGTGAAGCAGTGGAACATAACACACCTTTAGGTTTTGGCATTTTTGTCTTGTATAAACTCTTGAGAGTTTGTAAACTCTCAGACTTGAGAGATTTGGTTTATTTTATGTTATATCCAGTAGCATTTTTCAACTGAGTTTTTCTGTGTTTTACCTGCATTCCTGCATTCAAGAGTTCCCATAGCTTTTTTCATAATGATGTTATTTAGATGCCCTTGTTTAAAACTTCCTGTTTCACCATGCAGCCTGCCATGTTTAGGGTCGCTCTTGTAGTTAAAATAGTTTATCCCAGCTGTCAATCCATACCTCAGAGACAGATATAACTTCTTACCATACCATGACTGTTTGTGCAGCAGTTTATAAACTGCACTGCTAAAACCAAGTGATGGAGAAATAAATGTGTATGTATGAATGGTAGAGAGAAGTACTTCACAGCAAAGAATTTTTAACTGGGGTGGTATTTATGTAGGCTTAGAGATTCTGACATAATTTCAGCAAGATAAAGTCTGATATTTACTTTTTTTTTTTATTTTGAGGGACTTGAGAAGGAACTGACAAGTGCACAACATAAACATGAGAATATTCTTTCTTCGAATACAGAGGATCAGAATTCAGAAATAAATCAGTTAAGACAAGATTTGGAAAGGAAAAAACATGAATTGGATGAAAGCGTGGCTGAAAGAGAAACATTAATAGCAGAGTTGGAAGAACTAGACAAGCAGAATCAAGAAGCTACTCAGGTAGTAAATACTGCCACTAATTATTGAACTGCTGAATAAGTGTTTAGAATTCTGTGTGTGTGTGTTTGTCTTTTAGGCTGATCTTTGAACATAGCTAGCAGGGAAATATAAATTATCTTTTGAGGCCTAAAAACAAATACTTGGGGCCATTATTTCTCCATACCTACCATCTCAATGTGAAATTCAAGTAAAGAAGTGCAAGTAAAGAAGTGCAAGTAAAACCCACTTGTTATAGACAAAGAAGTAATACAGCATGTCAGCTATCCATAAGAGATGTTACTTTACAAATTCCAGTTAATTAGTCCCTGATTTTTCATTGCAACATTTCTGATGAAATTTATCCTGGTAAGGTTCTGATCTGTCTTATGACAGTATGCATTACAATGATTTTTGAAACTTTTTCTTTTATAATTTTTAATTATGTTGAACATTTAAGTTACTTTATTGCAAGTGCTTTATAGTGTGAGTATTCATGGAGTAAAAAAGTCACCAATTCTATATAATCAGAATTTAAATATACCTTTTTGTCACAGTTCCAGTATATTTGACCTGTAAATTTGAGTTGCAAGCCATGTGTTTTCAATTATTGCTTTACCAATGAATCACCTATGAAATGAATCCAAATAAGTATGTTGAAACAAAAAGTTGAAAATAGAATATACAGATAATTTAAATGTAATGTCCCCATTTTTTTAAGCAGTGCATGTTTGCTGAATTGCAAATGTCTTGACAAATTCTGACAGTTCTTTTTTTTAAGTAGTTCTTTTTTTATTTCTTCATTTAGGTAGTTAAGGTTCTTTTAGGGTGGTTTTTTTTTTTTTGTAGTGAAATGTAATCTGTCCTTATTTGATATTTGTTTTTAATTAATTTAGTATTGACTAGTTGATCCTACTTGCCAACTTATCTTGGCAACTAAGGAACACTTTTTTCCTCTCTTTGTGTTTTATTGTTTAGAGGATAAAAGTGAATAAAATGCATAGTAAACTGGTTTTACTACCCTAATGAATTCTGTTTTGTGTTCATTTCCAGCATATGATTACACTGAAAGAGCAGCTGTCGAAGCAGCACACAGAAACTGATAGTATCATCAAACAGCTGAAACTTGACATAGATTGTGAAAGGAAAAAAGTATCAGAATTAGAAACTGAGAAGATGAAAACTATTAAAGAGTTAGATAGTCAGAAAGAAAAACTAAGCCACTGTTCGTATACACTTAATGATTTGCATATAACTAAGCAGCAGCTACAAGATAATATTAAAGATCTTCAGGAACAATTAAGGAAAGCCCAGGACTGTAATTTGCATAGTAAAAAAGAAATTGGAGAGTTGCAAGAGAGACTAAAAGAAAGAGAGGAGGAACTTAGTGTATCCTTGAGGAAGTTAACAGAAAAAAGTAATGAGGACTCTAAATACACTTGTCAAGATCTGATTCTGAAAGAAAGAGAAGTAGAAATTGCAAAACTACAGAATGATGTTTCAGAAAATAAACAAATAAATGAAGATCTACAGAAATCTCTGTCTAATCTCAGAACAGAAAATGGAAAGCTGACAGCAGCCATTGAAGAACTAAAACAGGAGTTAAGTGATGCCATTTCTGAGAAAAAGAAAGTTTATTTGGAAAAAGACACTGTTGTGGAGGCTTTGAAAATGGAAAAAAGACAGTTGGAGAGTGAATTAAACGAGACAGAGAAGAGGCTTTTGGAACAAGCACGTAATTACAAGCAAACTATTGAGGAGTTATCAAACGCCCGTAGTATGGATACCACTGCATTGCAGCTTGAGCACCAGCGCCTGGTTAAGCTTCATCAAGAGAAAGACTTTAAGATTGCTGAGCTTAAAAGGACCATTGAGCAGATGGAAACTGACCATCAAGAAACAAAAGAGATGTTGACTACTAGCTTAGGAGGACAAAAGCAGTTGACAGATCTCATAAAAGAGAAAGAGGTATTCATTGAAAAATACAAAAATCAAGCCTTACAGGTTAAGCAGGAACTTGAGGAATATATGGAAGTTTCAAAAAAGCAGGATGTCTTAAAACAGAATTTGGAGGAAAAAGACAGAAGTCTTGCAGTCATGAAGGAAGAAAATAATCATTTGAAAGAAGAAATCGAACGCCTTAAGGATCAGCAAAGTAGATCTACACCTGTGGTTGAACCTAAAACTTTAGATATTATTATTGAACTTGAAAGTGAGGTAACACAGTTAAAAGTGATAAAGAATAATCTTGAAGAAGAAATAAAAGTTCACAAAAAAACAATAGAAGATCAGAATCAAGCAGCAATGCAACTTCAGCAGTCACTGCAGGAGCAGCAAAAGGAAATAGACGAGTCCAAATTTCAGTGTGAGCAAATGAATGTCACACATGAAAGGCTCTTTTTAGAAAAAGATGAGGAAATCAAAAATTTGCAGAAAACAATTGAACAAATTAAAACTCAGTTGCACAAGGAGAGACAGATTATTCAGACTGATTCTTCTGATCTTTTTCAGGAAACCAAAGTTCAGACTCTTAATGGAGAAAATGGAAATGAAAAACATGACTTATCTAAAGCTGAGATTGAAAGACTGGTGAAAGGTATCAAAGAAAGGGAGATGGAGATTAAGCTGTTAAATGAAAAGAATGTTTCTCTAAGTCAGCAAATTGATCAGTTGTCTAAGGATGAAGTTGGTAAACTTACTCGGATCATTCAAGAAAAGGATTTAGAAATACAAGCTCTTAATGCTAGAGTTTCCTCAGCTTCCTACAGGCAAGATGTTCTTTCTCTTCAGCAGCAGCTGCAAGCTTATGCTCTGGAAAGAGAACAGGTCCTAGCAGTTCTAAGTGAAAAGACAAGAGAAAACAGTCAGTTAAAAACAGAGTATCGTAATATCATGGACATGGTCGCTGCTAAAGAAGCAGCTTTGGTGAGGTTGCAAGAGGAGAACCGAAGGTTATCCAACAGATCTGAAAACAGCAGTCAAGACATGTCTAGAGAAACTATCCAGAATTTATCCCGTATCATTCGAGAAAAAGATATTGAAATAGATGCTCTAAGTCAAAAATGCCAAACCTTACTGACTGTCCTGCAGACATCCAGTACAGGTGCTGATAATGGGGCAGGGGGTGTGAACAGTAACCAGTTTGAGGAACTTCTGCAAGAACGTGATAAACTAAAACAGCAGGTAAAGAAAATGGAAGAGTGGAAGCAACAAGTGATAACCACGGTCCAGAACATGCAGCATGAGTCAGCTCACCTCCAAGAAGAGTTACACAAGCTGCAAGCACAAATTTCATTTGAAAACGATAGTACTTCAAGGCTGCAGGTGGATTATAATGGCTTGATTCAGAGTTATGAACAAAATGAGAAAAAGCTCAAAAGTTTTAGTCAGGAATTAGCACAAGTTCAACACAGCATAGGACAGCTTTATAACACTAAAGATCTTCTCCTGAGTAAACTGGATTTGGTAACACCATCTGTGGCAACAGCTTCCACCATTTCACAGCTTTCAGATGTTCAACACGGTCCTCCTGAAGCACTTAGTGAGGAGTGTAAACTCCTTCAAAATGAATTGGAACAACTGAAAAAAAAGTTACAAGAGAAAGATTCAACTATTAGGACTCTTCAGGAAAACAATCAGCGATTATCTGATTCTGTTGCTACAGCATCAGAGATTGAAAGGAAGAGTCAAGAAGGGGCTGAATCAGAGATGAGGCAGATCAAAGAAAAACATGATGTGTTACAGAAATCGCTTAGGGAAAAAGATATATTAATTAAATCTAAAAGTGATCAGTTACTTTCCGTGAGTGAAAATCTTAGTAACAAAGAAAATGAAAATGAGCTTTTAAAGCAAGCTGTAACTAATCTAAAAGAAAGAAATTTAATTTTAGAAATGGATATTTGTAAACTGAAAGAAGAAAATGAAAATGTAGTTGCAAGGTGCAGGGAAAAAGAAACAGAATTCCGTGCACTTCAGGAGACTAATATGCAATTTTCAATGATGCTGAAAGAAAAAGAGTTTGAGTCTCACTCAATGAAGGAAAAAGCTCTTGCTTTTGAGAAGCTGTTGAAAGACAAAGAACAGGTATGCATGTTCATACTTATGACTATCTCTTCAAACTAGACAAGTTCAAAATAATACTCTTCCTGGATGTTTTTTTGTGTTGCAACGCCATAGATGTCCTGCCTTTTACCTTGTTAGATCTGTAGTAGCTTTACACTCTTCCTGGCAAAGACTATGCCTCTGGTAAAATTGTTGGCCATGTTTGAAATATTTGTTTTTTTCTTTAACAGGGCAAGACAGGAGAATTGAATCAGCTATTAAATGAAGTTAAATCAATGCAGGAAAAGGCTGTTACTTTTCAGCAAGAGAGAGACCAGGTCATGGTAGCACTCAAACAGAAGCAAATGGAGAGCAGTGCCCTGCAGAGTGAGGTACCACCAAATAATTTCTAGTTGCATGAAATAAATGAAAAAAGAATAAGCAATTGCATCTGTAATATTTTTTGGATTATTTTAATAGCAATCACTTGTTAAGAGTACTTAAAATTAATACACTTGCAATGTGCTTCAGTGGAAATGTGTTACATTTGCTTAATTTTTTTTTTTTAAATAAGAAGTGATAGTCCAAGCAACTTAAGGTATGTTCTACACAGGTACAGCATTTGCATGAGAAGGAGCAGCGCCTAAATCAGGAACTGGAGAGGTTGCGGAATCACCTTTTAGAAATGGAAGACTCCTACACCAGAGAAGCTTTAGCTGCAGAAGACAGAGAGGTCAAGCTAAGAAAAAAGGTTTTAATTTTGGAAGAAAAACTTGCATCCTCATCTACTGCAGTGGAGAATGCCAGGTAGTCTTTTAATTATCACAGTTAACTAAACTGGTGCTGATGCCTCTGTTATACTGAACTGCCATCCTGTAACATACTAAGCACTTGAGAAAACAAAAAGATACAAACTTTTGTCACTCAGAATGAAGAGGGTGATTTGAAATATACTTGACTACTGTCAAGAATTTAATGTATTTCTCCTTTTAGTAGCAACTATCCCCAACAGTGCTTAGAACTAGAAAAAAATGTACTTAATCCATCAATTTAGTTTTGTGTTAAAGAAGAGCGACTTACTTTCAAGTCAAGGCTTCACTCAGTTTGAGAGAGTCTTATTTTATACACGTCAATGCACAGATGTGATTGTCGTGCCTTTTGAGTTGCTTTCAAGACACATACACATTCTTACTTTGGGCCTGATACTATGGAATGTATACACTGCTGAGACCTTCCTTCTTCTTAGTGTAAACATTAGGACAAGATGCATTGAATTTCTCACGGGTAGCAGAATCTGGGAGGCTGGAATTTTTTTGCACAATGGGGAATAAAATGGAGCATGGTTAACCATCATTACCAGCAATTGTTAGTAAGTAGCAAGATATACTGAGTTCTTGGATACTAGGTTTAAAAGTGAAAACTGGTAGAAAGACCTACTCATTCATAGTAATTGAAGCAGGCAACTAGAAGGATATGGATTCTTTTTTTTTTTCTTTTTTTTTTTTTGGTAAAGATGCTGTTACAGTAATGAACAAAACCCAGGATTTTTTCTAACGTGTTTCAAACAAAATAAGTTAATTGGGATTTTTTTTCTTTGATTGTAAAAATTTTGTTGTCAGACTTCTTTAAAATTTCTTTTTATGTTTTGTTTGTTTTGTTTTTAAAGAGTAATTGGGGGGGGAAATGCCATAATTTTTGTAAATTGAGCTGAAAAATTTTTGCTAAGCTGTTTTTTTGCTGGGATTTAATTTTCTGTGTGATAACTTCTGTTACTTAAGTAATGTGTCTTGTTTTCCTTAAGTCATCAGGCTAGTCTGCAAGTTGAATCTTTGCAAGAGCAGTTAAACCTAGTTTCCAAGCAGAGAGATGAAACCATGCTGCAGCTGACCATCTCCCAGGACCAAGTGAAGCAGTATGCACTGTCTCTGGCCAACCTGCAGATGGTACTAGAGCAGTTCCAGCAGGGTAAGGTTTGTCAAGAAATAGCAAAGATTGCAACAAGTATTTTGCAACTGGAATAGTTACCATATTTTTGTAACTTTTTAAGTATTAGTTACCTCTTTTCCTTTTTGATAGCCTGAACTTCAGAATCTGTTGTTGGTTAGAAAACTTTAAAAACTGATTCTGTGAAAACTGTTGATCAGTATCACATTTATGAAATTTGGATTCCACCTCTACCTCATGAAGACCAGATATGATAATGCTGAGGCTTTGATGATATATGATATTATGATATATGATATTATATGATAATGCAATTACATATCCCTAGAAGAGTTACATGTTGTAAATTAAGATAGTTTTGTTTTGTCTCTTACTTTAATCCTTTAGAAGAAAAAGCTATGTATTCAGCAGAGCTGGAGAGACACCAAAAGCAGAGTGCAGAATGGAAGAAGAAAGCAGAAAACCTAGAGGAAAAAGTTGCATCACTGCAGGTGGGCTGAATAATGAAATTGAGCCTTGTGAAACTAAATTGTAATTCTTCACTGAGCAGGCAAAGTAGCATTCTTCTGCTGACCCTCTATTTTCTGAGGGTGTTTACAATCCAGTTATTTGAAAGAAAAAGTGATTGCAGTCTCTTCAGCTGTTATGTCTGATGTGTGTGGTATTAGGGCAATTGTTATAGTGATCTCCCTGTTTCTCTTTTTGTCTCTTTCCTACCCTCTATTTAGGTGAGTTTAGAAGAGGCAAATGCTGCCCTGGATGCAGCATCCAGGCTTACTGAGCAGCTTGACATCAAAGAGGAGCAGATTGAAGAGCTTAAGAAAGAAGGTAACTATATTTTTTTCATTTCTGCTTAAAATATTTTAAGCAGCTGAGGAGACAATGCAGTATTCCTAGAAATCCACCAAAATCCATATCCTATGAGAGACTAATTCTGTGCCACATTCTGAGGACTTCCTTATTTATAAAGCAAATATGAAAAAGTATGTTTACCTTCTGTTAGGGATCTTTCTCAAAAGAAACCCCTCTAGAAGTTTTTTGGGTTTGGGGGGTTTTTCCCTGTAAATACCAAGACACTTGATTTAGCTCTATAAGTGTCTGAAAAGTTGATGAAATGCCAAATGTTGTCAGATTTTCCAAAGTAGCTACCCTATTTGACATAGATACAGGAATACAGTGAGGTAGAGATAAAGGTGTGCAGTTGGTAAGAGATGTAGAAGCAGCAGCTCTTGCAGAGATGTGACTGCCATCTCTGCTGGATGCAGTGGTAACTCATGCTTTGAACATATGCAACTAATTATTGGTATTCTTTTTTAAATGATAATCAGTCTTACTCTTGTAATAAGTGATGTTTTCTTGAAGCATTCTTGCTGATGACAGATAGGTGGTGTGAGATCTCATTTGAAAGTCTTAAAAATTCCAGCAAGAACTCTACAAAAAAGTTATTATTTTTTTTCTGCATATTTGAATGTGTCCTTGCTTAAATTTAGTGCTCTCTAAGTGCAATTTGGTATCCAGGTGGGCATCATAGAACTGCTCCCTGAGTTCACATATGAATTTTACAAGCTAAATTAAATTTCAAACTGCTGCATAATGTACAACTACTGATCTGGTTTTGAACTGACTGATCTGTATATCTGTGTCTCACTACAGACATTCACAGCAAAAGTTCACACCCTGGATTGAAATTAACTTTGGCATAGGCAAATACTGCACTCTTAAATGGGAAGTTCTTCATTACTGTTTAATTTTGATGCTAAACCCTTGCATAAGAAAGCAGGAGGGGTTTAAACTTGAAGAGAAAACTGAGTATCAAGCAGTGTTGTATTGGCAAGCAATTTACTTGGTAAAAAAATTGAAATGGAATTGTTGCATAAAGGAAACAGCACTTAAATGTTGTTATAAAGTAAATCACGATTTTTATAGGAAAAAATATCACTTTGTATTCTCTATTTATACAAGAAAACATAAAATGTCTTATTGCAAATTGGCCAAATACATTCCCAGACACAGTTTTGTTAGCCAAATCTTTTGAAGGATTTCTTTATAGATTTTTTTGGCAGGAGAAGTGATTTTAATGGAAAAGTATAAGATGTACCAGATGCAGTTTTCTGCCATAAATGGTTAACAAATTATTGGAGACTGTAAATGTCTGGTTTACAGCACTCCATGCTGAATTTTGGCTCAGGACCTTTTTGTTACTTAGTCTTTTCAGACACCCAAAGTACGTGTTTAAGTCCTTTTCAGCTGTAGGATTCTATTTTAGAGGGAAATGTTCCATTAAAAAAATGTTTAATGATAAAGTTGCATAAACACTGTGGATGGAATATAGCTTTGTAGTGGTCCTGAAGAGTTGATCCTCTTTGATATAAAATTTTTTTTTTCATTTAAATTATTAATACTTTTGTTTTAAAACCCATCATAAAGAAATAAATGAAGAGAATAAAAATTGAAAATCAACTCACAATTGTCTTGGAAACTTGAGAACTCCTTGGTGCTTCAAAGGCTATAGCAACCTGATAGTAGGGTACACAGAATACCTGAGCTTGGGTAATACTGGAGGTTAAGGGCAAAGATCAAAAAGACCTGATGCCAGCATGGAGTTTGGTCATTATGAAAAAGATTTAACACCACAGGACTACAGACCTTGCTCTGAAGAGTTTTTTTCCAGTTCTGTATTATTTAGATAGAAAAGAGCAGTTCATCAAACCTTCTGCAATGGATTTACATAATGTGTGTTCCTGTACTTCAGCTTTGAGTATCATTCCTGCAATTTCAGCTTGTGGTTTTGAATACCAATGACTTACTAAGTTGACACTGTTTTATGAAAATATCTCATAAATTTTATGGTTTTTTTATTTAAAAGCACCAGCAATATTTATGAAAGTATGTATTCTTGATAAATTTTGCAACAATCTTTCAAAATTTTGATTTTTGTTTGTTTTGCTGTGACATTACATTTATAGGTGAGATCAGAAGAGAAATGTTAGAAGATGTCCAAAATAAATTAATGAACCTTATGAACAGCACAGAAGGAAAAGTTGACAAGTAAGTCTTTAATGAAAGATTTGGTCTAAGTTTTTGGGTTTATTCTTCTCAATGTGCAGAAGTGGCAATCACAGTTGCAAGAGTAGTACAGTAATGTACTTCTGTATGTTGTCTTGTGATTACACTTTTTATTATTTTGGCATTTTTCAATTGCTTGGTGGTTATAAATAGTCATTTTGATTGGTAAAACCAATATATATATGACTTTGTCTCATTTATGTGTTTCTAAAGTAGAAGTGCACTTCTGTAGCATGAGCTCTGCAAATGGAGATAAGAGTTCTTAATAAATGTATTTTATAAAGTTCGAGGTGTGAACAGCAAACCTTTTCATGTGTTTGCGTCACCTGGATGTCACGTGAATCTCTTTCTTGGTCCTTTTTTTTCTTCTCTACCCAACAGAACTGAAACAGGAATAGCCAGATGGGCACCCCTGTCCTCTTCATTACATCTTGGTTTGGGACTAGACAGAGCTTTCTTTTTAAATGCTCTCCTGAATCAAGATCTTAGAACAAACATTTTCCCTGACTGTAGTATGTACATCCAAATTTGCTCATGTTACCATTCACTTTCACCTTACTGCATAAAATATTGGTAATACTGTCCAAATCCACACTGTGTAAGAAATGTAATATCTTACAGAAAGAGGAAATTGGTGAGGTACCTTTTAATTATTTGTATTTGATGTGTTTATTTGTATTACTGTGAATTAGGCAAGAGTATGAGGAATGAATGCATCAATGTTATGGTAGCAGCTGTTAAACAACAGCAGCTTGTATAAGTACCTTTTTTTGTTCTGCAGACTGTTGATGAGAAATCTCTTTATTGGACATTTTCATACTCCAAAAAATAAACGTCTTGAAGTGCTAAGGTTAATGGGGAGTATTTTGGGACTGAAAAAGGAGGAACTTGATCAGGTAATACTTTGCAGAAAACCAGGCACTTTTTTTTTTCTCTTTTCTTTTTTCCTTTTCTCTTTTTCTTTTTTCTTTTAGTTTTTATTTTCTTTTTTTCCCTTTATATTCTTTTCTTTTTTTTTTTCTTTAGTATCCTTACCTGAAAATAAAATGACTTGCTGCTTAACTAATGTGACTGTCCCTGCACATTTTGTGGGGAAAGTGTGTTTTTTCTTCTTTCATCTCACATTGTTTCTATGTGGGACTTATTAATGTATTTTTATATGATGATCTTCACCTTTTGGTAACGTTGTTTTAATAGGGTAGATTTGATTTTGCTGAGGAATGCTAATGCAGAAAGGAAAGGATTTAACTTAGTGCTGTTATGTAGGGTAGCTGTAATATATCAGTTACAGAAAAGTAAGCCTGTTATATATGTACTAGTAGTTATTGTGAAAAATGTGATGCTTATGTTTTAAAATAAAGAGCCAGGTTTTTAGACTGCCAGTCTTTGGGAGGTGGAGAATATGATTTTGAGAAAAATAAAAATTTTTATTTATCTCTAAAAGTGCATTGCAGCTCGTATTTATTCACTTTCTTTTATGTGCTGCTTTATTTTTGTTGTTTCCTAACTTTGTTTCCTTTAAATACTTCTCTAGTTATTATCTGAAGAGCAAAGAGGAGTTACGAGATGGGTGACTGGCTGGCTTGGTGGAGGAGCTGGGTCAAAGAGTGTTCCTACTACACCTTTGAGACCAACTCATCAGAACATTTTTAATAGTGTAAGAATTAATCATTCATTCTCTTGATTTGAGCGGAAAATGGGAACGTTGCATATTAATGCTTTTGTTTGGTTCATCAGTATATTGATCCTCGTTTACTGATGCTGCTGTATCTTGCATTAATTGTTTTGTTCAACTGCTTTGGCAAAAGTTTTTTTCCTGCACTAAGGAAATATTTAGACATTGAAAATTATACAGTGATAAGTCTTGGCTAATACAGAAGACAGTTACTGTTCCACTGGTTCCTGACATCACTCTTCTTACAGTATGGACTTCATCTTGCAAACTATGAATGCTGGAAGTTAAATATATGTGAGAGTATGGAATTCCACAATACTCAACAGTATAGAAAATCATGACATTGTATTTTGATGACTGTGTTCCCATATGTCCTTTAAATTTTAATCGAAAAGCTTTTTCAGGTGCTGCAGCTAGTGCCTTTTATGTACATCATATAAAACTGATATTTTAAGTTTTCAGGTACTGTAAAGCAACAAATCTCATAGCATGATCCATGGGAGCAGTTTATCTGTGGAACTTTCCATTTTGCAGGCCAGTAAACCTAGCACTGAGGGATTGGGGTTTTTGGATTGACTGGTTTTTTTGCTCAGTTGAACTAGAAGTGTTGAGAATGGATTCCTGTAAATCATTTTGAAGTGTAGGGATTGGTTTTCTCCCCCTAAAATAGTGCAGGCACATAGGCCACTAAAGGACTGTGGTGTGATTAACTATAGAAGTAAAAGAGAAAAATAAATGCTTTTGTGTGAATAGTACAGGCTTTACTAAGCCAAATTTTATATTGTCATGCTACCAACACCTTAATCATTCCATGCTTCCTTTATTTGAGATTCTTTATGAAATGAAGTATACATGGGCTTTAAGAGAAAAGGTTGGGTTTTATTTGTTTCTGGAGGAGAGATTGGTTGAGCGAAGACTAAGGAAATACTGTGATGTCAGTAATAGCATACAATTTTCGAAATAACTGGCTTAAATCAATAATGGAACCATGGTAGGAGTATGTGTGTTACCTTTAGAGTTTATCATAAATAAACTTTTATATAAATGGCACTTAGTGAGACAACAAAAAAGAGTGTATTTTGAAAACAAATTTCATTGTCACTCACTGAGAGCTGCTTAGTACTGAGTACAAGTACAAAATTGATTGCAAGCTGTTGACAGCTTTTTGTTTTATGTATATATATATTTTTGACATAGTGCTTTACACCAGAGCATCAGTGAAATATAACAACTAGTAGCTTCTTTTAGTCTTTTTCAGAACTGTTCGTGAAATTCCTTGAAACTGAATCTTGCCCAAGCCTTCCCCCACCCAAGCTCTCTGTTCATCACATGAAACCTTTGGGAGCAGCAGGAACTGGTAAAACTAGCAGTACTCCACCCAACAGTCAAATGCAAGGTAACATTTGAATCTTTGCAAAGAACATAAATAAGGGTAGAATTTTCGAGAGGATTTTAATGATTCTGTGCTTCCTCACTTGTAAATTATGAACTTGATTTCTTCTCCCCAACCATGTCCTAGTTTGTCTTTTTTTTTTTTTCTCAATCTTTCTCCTGTTTTTCCTTCCCACTGCATCTATACCTCATTTTCCAAACCCTCAATACAGAAGATTAGAGGGACTAAATTCCCTTTGATATGGGAAGGATTTAACAGCACCTGTTAGAGCCAAGGAGTTGCTGTGTAGACGACTTTGTGTGGTGTAGCAGTGAGCCCAGTCCTGATTTTCAGCATCCCTGTTGATCAGCTTGTGTTGAAGTGAGTCAAGAATGCAAGTAATACAACTTTGCAGTGTCTCTCTGGTGTGTAGGAGCTGGTTGCTCAGAGAACCAAAAGAAAATCAGTTAAGTGTATGGCCAGGTATGAAATTTCTGTAAGCTGTGCAGGAGTGTTGACTTTGATTTTTCTAAGTTAGAGAACAGTTTGGCTTATATTATACATGTTTAATTAATGTACTTTTTTCTTGAATAATTTAAGATTTAAATCTTCAATTTAACTGGTCCAATTCGTTCTGAATTTTTTTACGTGTGTTTAAGACTACACCTTAATATAAGCCTGCTGATTTACAGAAGCTTGTTTGGTTTGAAACTTAGCTGTAAACTCAAAAGAAAATAAAAACAAAACCCCCCTACGTATTATATGTATGTACAGAGATAGAGATGCTAAAAAAATCTCTTTATCTCTTTCAATTCACCTAAAGTAGTTGGATGTTACAATGTGCTGCTTATTTATGGGGGTTTTCTTGGGGCTGACCCTGGGGAAGCTGTGCCATGTGTTGGAAAAACCTTCCTGTGCTCTGCATTGTAGCGCACGTGCCAGGGCCTTACACTTCTGCACGGTGCTGGAGTCAGCATGACTGGTACTTCTTGTCTGGCATTGCAAAGGTGAAATGAACTGCAGAAGGTGTTCATGTTGCCTGTCAGGTGTGCACATTTTTTTGGGTAGCTTGAGCTGTTACAGAATTTTGGTGGTAGACTTGGCATTGCTGGGTTAACAGTTGGACTTGATTTTAAGAGTCTTTTCCAACCTAAACGATTCTATGGTTCTATGAGAGTAGTCAGAGACAACAAAAGTCTTCTTTATTGTCTACAAAGGGTGTCTACAGTCCATGGCAAGATTTTCAAGGACTTACATGTTGCAGAAGTAATAGCCAATTTTAGAACATCTCTCTGAACAAATGCTGAAAAATTGAATAGATTTAGGAATGCTTTTTTAAAAAGTGTTTTCATTGTTGGTTTGGGTTTTTTATGTTCCAGATTCTCCAGTCGTGGGAATGGGTAGAAGACCAGATGCAAATCCATTTTTAGCACCTCGATCTGCAGCAGTGCCTCTCATAACACCAGCTAGTAATTCTGGACATCTGCTTATGAAACCTATTTCTGATGCATTGCCTACTTTTACACCACTGCCAGTGTCCCCTGATGCCAGTGCTGGTGCTGTATTAAAAGACCTCCTAAAACAATAGATGATCCTGTATCAGTATGATGGTGGTAGCACTTTAAGGAAAATGAGAACACTATGTTGTATATAGTTTACCACAATGAGGCCTTCTGTAAAAAGTCATGTATTTGATTGCAATTGTACCTTGCTTTTCTTGTACTTACAAACTTATCAGTGCTTTGGAAATTCTAATGTTGAAATGAATAATTGCCTTCTGTATAGCAGGCATTCATTTTGGGTGTGGGTTAAATATTTAACTGAGAAAAAAGCTATTTTTTTGCTAGATTGTCACAAGACAAATTAAAGGATTTTTAAACCTTAGGCATACTGGGTTGTTTCAGATATGCATAGACAGCATTAACTCTTTGGTGTTGAGATCTGTTTTTCCATTAAAATGATCTGCCGTTTACCTTCCAGAACCAGAACTAAAAAAAATACGTGAAACACCCAATTAACGATGCTTATTTAATGTACTTTTGGACATGTATCTCTTATTTACAAGTTCAATTGCATTTGGGGGCAGTTTGAGGCACATTGATCTCTTTGCACAGTGATTTGATATACCCCCCTAGACTAACAGCTGTTTTCAGCAGTCAGACCCATCAGCACCAAGGAGTTAGCTATGGAAGTGAGGCTTCACATCCGTGTGAAGAGTGGGTATTTTAGCAAATGATATATTTGCATATATAAAGACACTGTGCTCTAATGGTCCAAGGTGTACATTTGAGAGACATTTTATCTTGCAAGATTTTGTAGATCCAAATATATACTTAAAGCTTGAACACATGTATAGAATTAAAAGGGTGGAAGGTGCTTGCTTATCTCAAATGTGTAAATAGGTCTTTGTACAACCAAGGCCAAAGTCAATTATTCTGTAAATTTTGCTGTGATAACTTGTACACTTTGTTTAGCAGGTAAAGAATGAAGTTGCATACTAAAGAGTAAGAGTCATCCTCATAGTGGATCTGAGATAAACGTCTTCATCTTTAAATGTCTTTAAATGTGTAATTTCTAAGTCTTTTTATATGCCTCTCCTTGTTAAGTCAGTGTTAAGATAACTGTTGTGGAAGTTCTATATTAGAACTGTCAACCTTCTTCATTTTCATTAAGGTCCTAGGTGAAATTGTTGTAAAAGTTATATTTAAATAAAATTAATTACTGACCTTGTACAGAATCAACCAAAATAATGCAAGAAATCTTTGCATTTATTTATATAGAGGTCAAATTGTGAATTTCTTTCATTGCCTTGAAACCTAGCAAAGGTTTTTTTAATTGCTGTATTTATCTTAAGAGCTGTTTGAAGCCCTTTTCTCCAGTGTAGTAGTGTTTCATGGAAGACTTGGCAAATTTGTAACTGGATTGACCTACCATATTGGATTTTGATTTAAAAATTTTTACCCCATTATGGACTGTATGGCATTTTAATTTCTGAAAAGATAGCACCCATATATTTACCAAAGTAACTTCAGTGTTATGTAATAAATATAATGAGAATCTCAAATTACCTCAGCTGAGAATATTGCAGTTAGGTACTTCAAATGTACATCTTTATTTAAACTGGACTGGAACAGCTAGCTTTCTTTTCTCTATAGCAATTATAAAGAAAAGTGGAAACAGATGGCTTCTGTGCAATCTCTCTTGGTCTTGTAGTCATGTCTGTTCAATGATATATAGTTGCTTTGCAATAAAATTGCCTTTTGGTGAGCCAAAGCCGAAGGAAATGTTTAGTTTTAAAAAATTATGTGACTTACATGTTGTAAATTGCAAATGGAGTCATGCTGCTCACTATTCTCTGAAGATACTGAGCAGTTCTTGACTTTTTTTAATGCATTTTTTTCTTCTTTAACTGCAGAAAACTTAATATGTACACATTTCTCTTCCAGGAAGCTTTCTAAATGCCAATAAAGAAAACATAGTAAGACCATTTATTTCTGCATGCTGTAAATCAGTTCCATTTATACAGAAAGCTATGAGTTTGAAGAGGAAAACCTTATACCAAGCAGAGGTACTGAAGAACTTCAGAATTCCTCATTAAGCTCCTTGATGGAGAAGAAAATCTTCTACAGCAGAGATACAAAAGGCTTCAGTCCTTAAGACCTAGGAGGTGAGCTCTGTTGAACTATGTAGAAAATCCTTATGGCTTAGGGATTTCTGTTCTAAGGCTCATTCCACAGGTACATTGGTGAGGTTTGATCCTTAGTTAGAAATCAGCTGGATTCTGTGTTCCAGGCAGTGCTTCTGTGCAGAAAAGTATAGAATAACTTCATTGCTTTGTTTCTTTCTTCCTTCTTTGAATGTTTCACAGCCTATTACAAACATTCAAGCTTTGTTTTCATTGAGTGATTAGTAGATATATTTTTTCCTCTAATTTTTCTTCTGTGTTTACTTTGTTCTTGATAACTGTTCCATATATAGTTGCCTTACCAGTTTCCCACATGTACATACATGACTCATGTACTCTGTCCTGTTAATTGTGTGTGTCTTTCACACAGCAGCATGAGGAAAAAATCTCAGGAATTTATGAACAAGGTGGAGCAGCTGAAATTTTTCATCCTGTCATTTAATGTAATTGTTTTCTGTGGCTTTTGCAAGGAGCAAAAAGGTGTCTGGTTCTCCTAATTTTGGTCTAACAAGCTGTCAGTTGCCTTTAGTGGAAAGGTAACAGATTCATTTTGCAATTTTGATATAAGGGGGGGGAAATGAAGGTTAGGGTTTTCCATTCTCTTTAGACTAATTTTTTTGCTGTTCTTTGCTTATCCTGCATTCCATGCAAAGAGAAGGAACTGGTTGATCTTTCTAATTGCCACTGTAGAAGAATGCACAGTGTGGGGTTTGGGAGGTTTGGGGGGTGGAATGTTGGGGGGTTTTTGTGTTGGTTTTTTTAATTAAACTTTCCCGCATTACACCAGCTAGTCAGAGCAATATTATTTCACACGTTATAGTGACCAGTGTAGAAATAATCGTTTGGTTTTTTTACCAAGTGCCAGTCCCCTGCATTTTATTGGTTTTTCTTTTTGTCATTATTGACCGTTTTGCTTAAGTAGTTACCAGTAAGGCAGGTGATCTGGACTTAGGTATAGGAGTGACTAATGGCTAAAGCAGAAGAGACAGAATGGAAGATGCTTGCCTTGTAAGTATTTCACATTATCACATACCTCGTGAGAGCTTTGCAGTTAATTCGTGTCTTCTTATTGTTTGTGTTGATAAATTGATGGGTTTTGGTATTTTCATAGGATCATGAAATGGCCTGGTTTGGAAGGGACTTTAAGATCATCCAGTCCCAACTCCCTTGTCATAGGCAGGGACACCTTTTACTAGACCAGATTGTTCAAAGCCTCATCCAACCTGGCCTTGAACATTTCAGCAGGGGCATCCACAGCAACCTGTTCCAATGTCTCACCACCCTAACAGTCAAGAATTTCTTTTTAATATCTAATCAAACCCTATCCTCTTTCAATCTACAGTCTGTAGGAAAAGTGAAAAAATAATATTTGAGTTACAGTCAATTATTATTAGAGGGTTTTGCCAGTTATTGATAGAGTTTAGAAGCCTTGTGACATGTGGCATTCCAACAAACACTGACAGACTACAGACCAATGGTATCAGGGAAACAAACTACTTATACCTATTTTTTGTGTTTGTTAACAAAATGAGTGAGCTGACCTTGTAACCAGCACTCTGGAATGTTCTATCTCCCTTAGTGTAATGGACATCTAACTCTTCAGAGAGCTGCCTGGATACTGTTCGAGTATCAGCCAGTATCACAAAGGTAAAGGGAATCTTGGCAGTACTGTGTGGTTAACCCCAAAGTTTTCATTTTTGACATCAGATGCTGCCTGCATTTCCCCCCAGTGAATTTCCAGATGGTCATGCAAGGTGGATTGAATTGCAGCATGATCAGATATGGGAATACAGACCAAGGAGGTTTTGCAGATTTGAGGCAGCTAGGAGCTATTTATTTCATGTCACTTATGAAATAATAGCTATTAGTCAGCACTATAGTACAGCCATTTGTATCTAATGTACACTATAGTACAGCACTTTGTATCTAGTGCACCACTCCAAGTGGTGCATATTTTGTCGTTTGGCAGCTTTCTGCCAAGGCTCTCCTACAAGGTGAGCAAAGTCAGATGGTTGATTTTGAGTTAGTAAAAACTGTCCAGTGGCATCTCGTGACTCCCTAGAATGAGGAGCACTGTTAAACACAACCCTCTGAGAACAGAAAGCCCAAGAGTTATAACGCTTCAAATCTAACTGTTTGTAAATTAGGGAGTAGGGAGATAAGGCTATTCTAAGGTTTTCAAAATGATTTTGACCTTTTCAAGGCTGCAGAGAAAGACAGAAGCCCACATTAAGTTTGGCAGAGGCAGCTGGATCTTTAGCTGGAACTAAATAAAGCTACCCTCGTTTGTACAGCTCAGGTAGCCTGAATTCATGAGCTTCCTGAACAGTTAGTGTAGTATTACCAACAAAAATATATTTAACCTAAGCAACAAAGTGGCAACTGGATGTAAATAGAGCAACAGTAAGAAGCAGTAGCAGTTTTGAGTAAATCAGGGATGAGAAGTTGGATAACAATATTAATTCATAAATGGGAGCGAGTATAATAGATGTAAGCTGCAAACATAACTTCACAGAATCCATTAGGTTGGAAAAGATTTCTGAGATCGTTGAGTCCAAGCTTTGACCAAACATACCTTGTCAACTAGGCCATGGCACTGTGTCATTGCTTGACAGCTCTTTCTGTGAGGAAATTCCTTTGGATGTCCAACTTGAACCCTCCATGGGGCAGCTTGAGGCTGCTGTCCTCTCATCTGGTTGTCTGGAAGAAGAGACCGACTCCCACCTGGCTAGAGCCTACTTTCGGGTAGTTGTAGCGAGTGATAAGGTCACTTTCTCAGGAGAATAGAGATAATGCGAGTGATTCCAGACGCTGTTTGGGTGCAGGTGTCCAAGAAAGGGAAATAAGGGATTCAGGTTTCTGCTAGTCATGGAGAAAGCCAACCACAGACTGTAAAATTAACCTTTATGTAAAACTGTTTCCTTATCTCCTGCAGTGCTTCTCTTTATTGTTATAAGGTATTAAAGTATTTGAGTGATGCTTTTGTTTGTAATAAAAGGGTGTTTTCAGAACTACAGGCAAATTACCAAGTTGATACTGGTTCACCTGTGTGTTTTGGTTTACATGCCATACCATGAATACAACACTGAATTGTAGCAGGAGTAAAACTATAGTAAAGAAAGCGGTTTGAATGGTAGGCTGGAGCATTGAGAAACAGTAATTAAAACTGAAACTTTTTCTGGAAATAGATTTGGAAAATATTTAGACTGCACTTTGCTATACGCTTAGGTGGTGGGTGCCAATAATAATGAAGGCAAACAGAACACTGCCTTATTTTTGACAATAGGAGCAGTAACAGATGTAACAGTTTTCAGCTAACTTAGAGAAGGCTTATTATGAAACTACAAAAATTTGAAGAGTACAGGATTCTAAAGCAAATGAATGAGTCATAACTAGGATTGCCAGATCTGTCTGGCCCCAAGCTGCAGACTGAATAGCACATTGTCTGCAGAGTGCTCTGGATGAAGGACCTGCAGAGTGCCACTGCAGGCAGAGGGGTTGCAGGTGGTACGTCTGTCCTTACTGGACTCGGAACAGAACAGCAACTTCCCAGGACCTGCCAAGTAGGCAGGGCTGGAGATTCAGGGAGCCTGCTGCACTCTGTCTCTGGTGTTCTTCTCCTGAACTGAATCAGTGGTTGCAACTGCCTTGCACAAGTCCATAAATAGCCTGATGCTTTGCTGGCACCCTGGAGCCTTCACTGCCCTGGCCAAATGGGACTAGGCAATCTAGTTCATGAAAGGAAAGATATTCACTAGAAACTCAAATGGAGTTGGCTAGAGCTGGTTTCAATTGCACGGAGCTAGAGTAAATGGAAAAATAAACCTCTATACCATGGAGCAGAGCTATTTTTCTGAGATATGTAGTTCTTAAGGATAGTCTCCAAGAAAACTATGCCTAAAAGATCACAGACTCATTAAGGTTGGAAAAGACCCTTGAGACCATCGAGTCCAATCTTTGATGGATCATCACCACATCGACTAGAACATGACACTATGTGGAACATCCTGTCATTTCTTGAACTCTTGCAGGGGTGGTGACTCCACCATCTCCCTGGGCAGTCCATTCCAGTGCTTAACAACTCTTTCCATGTTGAAATTCCTCCTGAATTTCACTGTCTCCTGTGCTGTGCTACTGATTTCCAGATATTTTGGGTTTATTGTTCTGTATTTTATTAAGCGTTATATATAAACCTATGAAATACAGGATTGTATTTGGTACTTTCTCTTCTTCTAATAGCAAGGCAATTTTGTGAGATTGCACTTCAGAAAAACAATTCAGCTGTTGCAGATGATCATATTTAATTCAGTAAACAACACTTAATTTCTAAATGTTGAGTTCTGATGAATGTTTTTTCTGTATTTTCTTGATTTGTTCTACAACCTCTCCTGCTGGCATTTCAATTTAGACAAATCCTCCCGAGCTGGATTGTTTTGTTTGTTTTTAGTTAATTTTCTTTTTTCCTTTTTTTTTTGTTTTTATTCCAATATGTTAATCTCTTGAAGTTTCTCTAGCAAATGGAGATGAAGAAGAAATCCTTCACTTTCTGCAGTGATTTTATCTTTTCTAAGCACTGTTTTTATACCTTGTTCATCTGTTGGCTTTGCAGACTGTTTGGCAGTTTTCCTGCTCTTGGTGTGTCTGAAAAAGAATTTATTATTAGCTTTTATGCTTCTTATGATTTGTTTCTCAAACCTTCTTGGCCTGGCTTTCTGTTTTTCACATTTAACCTGTCAGAGTTTTTGTTCTTTTCTATTTTCTTTATCTGGCATGACTTCAGCTTCTTGAATTTTGTTATGGAACTGTGGACAAAACGGGGACTGATTGGTTTATCAGGCTCTGCCTATGGACTCTGTTCACAGTACAAGTGCTTCTGTTGGAAGATGGGTCCAGTTCCACTGACTTTTCACGTGGCTGCTTGAGGTTCTGGTACCTCACAATTTCTGAATGGATGGGAACCCTGGGCATGGCCAGGCTGCTTCTGAATGGGGAACTCCTGGTACTGCTCAGTTCCTTCTGCTGTGGCAACCAGTGCAACTCAAGGCAAAGGCCAGCATATTTTAAAAAACAAACAAACCACTCTGTGTTAGAAACTGCATCCTGTTGCAAGACTTTGTAAGCTCTGCAGCACATACAGCATGAGGAAATGGGAGTACATCCCCGCTCAGTGGAATTTCTACATTCAGCATACTCAATTGCTGCCTGTTGCTGCAGAGCAGTGAATGAGTCTGATAACAAACAAACAACACACATCATGTTTACCACCCGGTTTCATAGTCAGTTCTTATGAACAACATGGTTGAGTCACAAAAGTAAGCAGGTAATTTGTGAAATGGTATAATCCCCTGCTGTGGGAATAAGTAAATCAAGTGTAGTAGTTCTTAAATTGAAGACAAGTTTATAACTGTCTTCTGGGGTTAGGAAAGCAGTTGAGAAAGTACAAAACAGTCAAAATTATTTCTCTTCTTCTAGGGAAACTTTCTGCCACTAACATATAACCCCAAGAATCTTAAGATAAGGAAAAGACCCAAAAATGTGCCAAGCATCTTCCTGGAAAAAGAAGCCAGAAGTCTTTGCTTATATTATATTCAGTCACCTACGAGAGTGAAGCATGTTTAAAAAGAGAATGTTTTCCACCACTTGGAAAAAGAGAAGTTAGGGGCGAAAGGGTTGATGTCAAATACTTTCTACTCTGGATTCATCACCAGGGTTCTGGCAGGTGCCCTTACAAAAATAGTGCACATACTTGTGAACATTCAAACCCCCCTGTTGAGAGATGGCATTTCCACAGACGTGTTTGGGTTTATTCAGAACCTGAAGTGTTTTAATGGAAAATACAGAATATGCTCAATGCTACAGTGGCTGATCTTTTGCTCTGGATAAAAACAAAGTGAATTGCCAAAGCAGAATAAAAAGGAGAAAGGATGCCAAACTACATCTGGGGGAAAAAAAGCAAACACCAACCTCAAATACCAAAACCCACCTAAACTATAAGTTCCATGTGGTGGAATTAAAGTACCTGGGAGCTGAGGAAGCAGAGGTTAAGCTGATGTTTTTCTGGCACTGGTGGCCAGCAGCCAGGGAAAGCTGCCAGGTTAACCAGTAAAGGTGAACTGCTGTCTCCAGTCAATTGCTCTAAGGTGCCACTCCAATCCTGCTATGCCAGATGTGCCCAATGTGGTGCTTGTGTTAGTAAAGGGCTTGGGAAACTGTGAAAGACACAGCAGTCTTGAGGCATTTTAGCATAAAATAAATCACTCCTGAATATTTCTAAGGAAGGTTTTAGTACATACTTTTAACTGTCTGGTCGTAATTGGAGCCCAATGGTTTATGTATCCCAGGCACTTGTGAAGACTGAATGTTGGCTTGCTCCAACAGTGAAACAGACTTTAGTCTTGGTCCAGAAGTATTAAGAGTTTTAGGTCTTTATTTATGGAAGCTCATTATTAGCTGAAAAGGGCCATAAAGAATTCATGATTCCTTTTAAAAGGGACTGATAAACATTTTGTCACAAGATTAAAGAGCATTGTTTTCAACCACATTGTCTAGACCATTTGACAAAAATGCAGAGAAGGCTACAGCCCTGTTTATGTACATGTCCATCTTACAAAATAAACAAAAACAAACTAAAATATCTGTCTAGTTTCAGGCGAAATGCGAACTGCAGTCACCAGAGCTATGCTGAGACTCAACAGAAAAAGAAGTAAAATATACCCCAGTGGGCTGGGGCACCTTGTTCTTGGATGCTCAGAGCAACCAAGGGGGAGATGGGAATTCTCAAGTACATCTTTTGTCTTTAGGTACAGGATGATGTTCCATACATTTTTTCCAGGGAAATATTTTAAAACTACAAATGTCAGTCATCTAAGGATTGAAAACTCAAGAAGAATGTTGCAGGCTGTTACAAACTACTACTACTACTAATTATTAATCTCTGCTGAAAGTTGTCACATACACCAAAAATGCTGTGAAAGGACATGGTTTTTTCCCGAGAAAGTTACAGTAGTCATTTAGTTTGCTTGTTTACCTCATTTTTATTGGGTTAAAAAAACACTGAACAATACTGAGGAATTTTCCCAAGAATATTACTCTTTTTTGCCTCAGGCATCTTCTTAGACTGTCCTAGAAAGTACTACAGCTAAACATCAAACCTGATCTCACTAAAGGGAATATTCCTGAAATGATTCTGTCTTATAGTAGATGCAGTTCACTGGGCTGTTTTAAACTGTTCGGGTTTTGGTATGTACCTGCTACATCCTAATACTCCTTATCTAAAGGGTCAAGTGGCATGTTTTCAAAGCAATAAAGTGGAGTCAGATACTAGTCCATGTTTAGAGTTTTTGCATTTCAGAATGGATCCAGTGACACCTGGGCTTTCCACTGGTAATTTCTATCCTAAAAGAAGTTGGCTGTTAGAAACTGGAATCAGAGTGACCACAGACCTGTAAAGAGAGTGCAGCTGTGGGGTGTTGTGGTTTAACCCCAGGTGAAATCAGGACAAAGATAGAGAGTCAGAGTAAACCAAGGACTTTAAGTGTTTATTCCATGTGCTTGGGCACAGTGAGACCACCTGGTACAACATTGCAGTGGGGCTCATCATGCTGCTCTTTGGAAGCAATGGTATCAGCAGAATGCTCTGCCCAAAGAACATGTGCCTCAGACAGACAGGTGAGATCCCTGTACGGGAGAAAGGAAGAGGTGCTGTATTGGCTCTGTTCTGCATGGGTATCTCATGCAGGTGGGAACTGTACCACCCTGAGGCAGCTGAGCCCCAAGAGATGGCAGGCACAACAGGAACTGTTACATTTTCTCCTTCCTAAAAATTGTACTGTGAGCTCCAGATCAACACACCACAACATCTCAGGGACTCTTCATTCCCAGTACATTTTAATTAGCACTACTGATGTCTTTACAATTACATACTATGTTAATTTTCACTGTTAATTCTAGCTTGTGTTATGTTTGGCTAGGAAAGGAAAATATATGTAAGGCTGTGCTTTTGGGCTTCTGGCCTGAGCCATCTGGAACAGGTTATTGCATCATTCATGTTATGAGATGGCAATTATAATTCAGATAGTGAACAAAGCAGACCTCAGCTGATAATCTGAGGTAGTCTTTGAAAAATTATAGAGAACCCTCCCCAAATGCCATGAGTTTGCAACTGAGATTCCTTCCTGGGAGATGGAAGAAATGAGCCCTACTCTTTCTCGGGTAGAATTAGGGTTTGAGACCATGTTTCCCATGTGCTTGGTGCTATTCATGTGGCAGTAGGGTGAGATGTGCACATCAAATCACTGCCTGTCGTGTAACACCAACGTGACAGTGTTGCAGAATTCCTCAGGGAAGGTGGACATGATGTCTACCTAGGCCTTGAGCTACCCGAGCTGAGGCCTTAACAGGGGCCTGAGTGAGGCCTTGAAGCCTGTGACGCAGCTAGAAATTCTTAGCCAAGTGTGGCGCAGTTAGAAATTAGTAGTTAAGATGTCAGGGAAAGATAATAAGGTTGTGAAGGTCACTGAATAGACTTGTTAGTGAGCACGTGATAGCCACCTTAAGAGTAAGCAAAATAAAGTGTGTTTTCATACTTCTCTCTGCTGTGTGCCAATGAAGAGCTGCTGTGATTGTAAACTGAGTAGAAATGTATATAAGTAGCCATCTTAGCTGAAATAAAGCAGAACGTAGCTGTTAACCATATTGGCTTGATCTGCATTCTCTCTATATTCCGACTTCCTTTTTATCTCAGGTCAACCCTGGTAATATGACAGTATCAAAAGCTTGCTTACTTGGCAGTGTCCAAGAACACTGAGATCAATCTCCACAGTCAGGCAAAAGCTCAACTTGTGAATCTCATGGAAATAGGTGCTATCAAAACACAGTTGTTTCTGCAAGTGCCCAGCAGTTTTACTCTGAGTGGTCATTTTTGCTGATAAAAACATTTGGTTCCATAAGATTTGGTAGGAGCAAAATGAATGGTTTTAGCACCCAAAGCTTGGATATGAAGGGTCTAAAGTATCGGGTTTTGGAAAATTCCTTTAATGAATTTAGGTCTGTGTGGCTGGGTAAAAGATGTCTATGACTTGGCATGTAGAATGACTTCGGGCTCACAGATCTACCATTATACAGACTTGTATGGTTTGACTCTTCTCACAGTTTGAAAATTTTCTTGAACATGTTCAGAGTGGGGTAATTTTAAAAAATTACAAAAACATCCAATAAGGGTATTTGACAGATGTGGTTGTGGAGAAATATAAGAACAAAATCAGAGTTAAAAAATGAGATACAATGTTGTGAAACTTAGAGGATGAGGACTTGTTTCTGCAAGGAAGATTTTCTGTTCAGGGGTACTGAGTGTAATTAACTATTCTTAAGTTCCCCTGACCTATTTAGAGCTTTTCTTTTAGCATTAAGAATCTGTCAGATTATGTTCTCCAGTGCTGAGACCTCTTGTTCATCCAATGCTGGGCTTTATCTGCAGGAGCATGGCTCAATTCATATGTGCAGCTGTCTCGTCCAAGGAGAGTAAAGCTATACAGCACAGTTTGTGTCCCCCTTATTATATATTACAGAATTTTCAAACTCCACATGTTAATTGGAGACATAGTTTCAACCCTAGCTATGCACAAAGCAAACTTTGAGAACGTAGTTATTGAACTGAGCCCCATTTTATACTGGGGACAGTTCTGCACCTCCTCATGAAGACAAAGGTAATGTCAAGCTAATCTAAATAAAGTAATGGATTTTATAACATGGAGGGATATTTGAGACCACTGAAGTGAGAGCACCACTACACATGAAGTTTAGCCACCATCTTAATGCTGAAGGTGTCAGCACAGGGTGTTGAAAGATGCATTGAATTATCCATTTTTGTAGGCATACAAAAGGGAGTTTATGGACCACAAAATCCTTCCTTTATCCCACCCTTCATACCAAAAGGAGTTGTGAAAAGGCTGTGGCTGCATATCATTGTTTTGTGACTGATGGTAGTTACAAAAAGGTACTGCAGAAATTCCACTTAGCCACAACATCAAATCCTTTTATTTTGGAAAAAAAACAGTCACCATGCTGTAAACTAGCCCAGGTTGTGGTTTGGTACACTTTTTATACTCTGGTTTTTATCCACTCCAGCTGTCAGATGGAGACAGGAAAAACCAAAACATTTGTACAGTACTTCTTCTTAAGGGAGCCCCTTAGGTGGTTAGATCTGGATTCACCTCCTGTCTCCAGGGCTGGAGCACCTCTGCCAGTTGGCTGATGGATCAGAACTCTGAGGCAATTATTTGGGAGTAGAGTGGTGCTGCACTCATACAGTGATTCTGGCATGCATGCAATGATTTTATCATGTGATTGTAGAAAAATTCAGTGGATTAGCAAGTGAAGTATCATCAGATGAAGCAAGCTCTTCATCCACACAGATGGATGCACAGAGCATTTGCTTTCCTGTAAAGCTGTTTCTCATTGTTTTGATAGATTTTCACACTTCTAACATATAGTAAGCACTGCTACTCAGATCTGTTAGATCGCCAGGTTATTGAGTGTATTGAGAAAACTTGGTGGTATGGAGCAGTGAGAACACTCACTGCTAAACATTTGCCACAATGAAAATTTTCCTGGTCTTTGCTTTCTATCCTCTCTTGCCTGTTTTCTGACCCATGACAAAACTCCTTCATAACATGCCCAGCAGCTTCTTCAGAAGTCCCTTGTGCGAGTTTTTGTTAGGCTTTTGGGAACTTTAAATAAAGTAAGTAAATTGGTTCTTGTTAATCTGCAAATGTGTAGACACTGTTTGAATGTTTCCACGTGAGTGTTTAATTTTCCGTGCAATGCAAGTGATGCAAGCAAGTCACTGAGAGACAAACTGTCAGAAATGGCACAGAGCCTCTGGTGCTGTCATTTTTGAAAGGTAATTTGGCCAATTACAGCCAGTTAACTAGGTACAAAGCTCTTGAGCTTCCCATTGGCTCCAATACAACTTGTGGGGACTCAGCCCCCCTAAAGCAGCTCAGTCTTTGTATCTCAAGCTGGATGTCCATGCTTAGAGACTAATTTTATTATTATCTGTTATATCAACTGTACTTCTGTTTCTCAATCTGTTACACAGAGATGTATGATAACAATTTCGGGTTCCTCAGAAATAAAGGGTTTTCTCAAATGGGACACTCAACAGAAATTCAAAGTAGTTGTTTAATGTCCACATTTGTGTTTAATTTCAGTGTTCATCTTTGGATCCACTATAAACTTTGCTGCATCTGATTGCTTATCTTTCACATCCCATAAATGTTCTGCTTGACCTACTAAAGCTCTGCCTGTGGCAAAGTTGCAAAACACCTGAAAAAGTACTTTATTTCCTTCCTTTTCAGTCATAACTGGAGATCTGCAAGTTATGCTTTCCCTGGAGAAATATTTCATATCATAAACTGCTCCCTTAAGCATGGGGTCAGTTTAAAAAGGGCCAGTGTTTGCAGACAAGCCATTTGTTTTCCTTTGAATGTTTAATTTGTTTATTCCTGTTTTCAAATAATCCCCAAGCAATATAGTTCCTGTAGCTGTGATCATCATGAATTCGAGTTATTCACCTCCCAGAGGGTCAGACCTTTCATCAGTATGCCATTGGCACAGAGCAGTGAGTGTTGCATATTCATTGTCCAGGACACCAGCTAGAGGGCCTCCAAAAAAGCCTGTTTTTTTGTTCTCAGAGCAAGGAAAACAATCCCTTCCCTTCTCCAGTCCCTTGATAAGGGTTTCTGTCCAATAACGGTGCTCTCTGCTCTGAGGCACACTTAACTGTGAAGTTTGCAGCAGGAGAGGCTTTCCTTCAAGCTGTTAGTGTTTTATCCTGGCAGGCTCCTCGAGGTTGTTGTGAGGAGTCTAGCCAGTTGGTGAGCTTTGTAATCTAAACCAGCTGTCCCAGGCTGAGGCCCCCATTTGCATTGTTTAACATACTTAGAAAATGAAGTGTTCATTTTTAACATTCCTCCTCCAATTGGTTTAATGCTGAATTACAGAAGAGAACTAAGCAAAACCAGGTGCTTTCTCTGTATTCTCTCCAGTGTCTGAGGAGGTACAGACGGCTCCCGATCTTCTCCATTACTTGCCATTTCATTCTTTGGACTATAAATGACAGAGGAACTGAAGTGCTAGCAGAGGGTAATGTTTGGAAAACTTTCTAGTTATTCATCAGCACAGACTCTGGTTTTTTTCCACCTTTCCCCAACGATTTTGGACATGCAAGGATTAAGAAGGTAAGTGGTATGCATGAAACTTCTTTACTTACTGACGGGAAACCTACTTGGAAAATAGCTGTGGCAGGGACATGTTATGCCAATCCACTTGCAAAAGCCATTTGCAAAGAGACGGGATCTCAATGGTCAGAGGTGGGGAAAGATGATCTGCGTGTTATTAAAGCTGTGCTGTCTCTGACGAGTTCCTTCTTGATCTGTGCTTATACTCTACGCATCTGTGGGAGTGCTGAACTGCAGCAGCAACGATCCCACTGGCTACAGTGATTGACTGAAGTAATTAGTTACTATTGCAGAAGTTAATTACTGGTTTAAAATATTTTGCCTGCTGGGCAAGCTACTGTGACCAGCTGCATATAGTGTTGATAGGTTGTGCTGCATGTCTGTTAATAATTCTTGAGGGGACTTTAGATCTAAAGTAACGAGCAAATTGAGATCATGGGTGCAGACAGAACACGTACAAGGCAGTAAGGTCACCCCCTTGCCCCCCCCTCCACCAAGAGGAAAGAATATGTCATCTTGTAGCAAAGGAAACTAGAGACTGTCTAAAAATGTTTGAGCTTTATCTGACTGTTTTATGGGGGATTTTGTTATTGTGCGCTGTCCTGCAGCAATGTGCAGTATAGCCCAGTTGCTGCGTATGTCAGTCTTCTGCTATAACCTGTTGTATTCCCTCCCAGTGCTGTTTTTGCTATATGCAAAGTGAATATGCAGTCTTTATAGAAGTGCACGCTTTAAAATCTCTTCAAAAAGATTTCAGGAATCAATAAATTAAATGCAAGCCTAAATGGATAAAATTGTACTTTGAATGCTTTACACTGGACTCTAAGGAAAATTCTGTGGAGAATTTGCCTTTCCTTGTCACTCAAAAGTTGCCAACAAGTACAATCTGTCTCCACAGCACTATGAACAATCATTTTAGGGTTTATGTTTACTTTTCAGAGCTTGTCCCCATCTCCTCATCTAAAACAAATTTGTTGTAATGTGTCGGTCATTGTGTGTGGTTTTGTCTCACGCATTTGTAGGTCTTGCTCAGCAGCTCAGTTTGCATTCTGGAAATCAGGGACAGCTCTAAGAGAGAAAGTTGGCAGCTCACATGGGTAGCAGCACTAAGGCTACCTAAAATATCCCCTGCTTCCTGTACTGGTTTTGTGGGAATGTATTGTATTCAACTGCCATTTAGAATTACAATCCAAGATAAGCAAGGTGTGGGTCTAATGGTACTGGGAAGTTTTGCATAAATCAGCAGCAAAACACTGAAATCCACAGGATCTAGAAAAAAAAGTAGTTTCTGACTGTGCTTGCATGGTTTTCTATCTGTTAGTAAATATTTGGAGGTGGGAAGTTACTTGACCATAATTTTTATGCTCCAGGTAAGGAGCTCCAAAAATAGGTGTAGGGCTCTTTTAGCAAGGGATCCTCTTCTTTCAGTTGCAGCAGAGAGAGACCCGATAGGAACCACTAGATGTGAAGATGATATACCTGGGGAATGCTCCACTGAAGATAACAGCTTCTAGTAGCTGGGGACCTGGCACAGTGTGTCTCCTTCAAGACTGAGTAACTTGGGGACAGAATCTGGCCCCAAGAAAATGGATTCATCTCAGATAGAGCCTCCTGGGGATGAAATGCGGTTTAGCGGTCGGAGCAGCTGGCTTGGATTCAGGACCTCCTGCGTGACACGTCTGCAGCCCTGCCAACACTTCGCACTGTGAGCTTAGGCAGGGCCTTGCTCTGGTTTACCCATCTGTAAAATGTGCACAGTGTGCAAGAGAAGCTTTCATTTTTGCAAAGAAAGGTGTCAGAGAGGGGCAAAACCACTTTATTGAATGTTGCACATTTGTTCATTTAACAGCTGCTGCGTGGCGTGTCATAAAAATTAGATTAGTCCATAGACATGTACAGTCTGGTTTTAGTCACGGTTGCATAAAATCACAGGACCATCAGGATCAGTGGCTCTGAGTCCTGAATCTGGCCCATATTTATATTACTTCTTCTCCAGAGGCCAAATTCATGTTAGCAAAACTGTGGAATACACTGAAGTGTCACTAGAAATTAATTTGTCCACGTGTATTTAATTATGTGTAATAAGCCTGGATATCAGAAGGTTTTCAGCCTATTTTCTATGCACATTACAGGATACTGACTGCTTTCACACTGGCTGTCTGCCTTTCAAGCCCTGGAAAAGCACAGGTGAGAGGTGCATGCAGAGGTGTATGTACTGGTTTGTACTGAAGTGCTATATGGCATGACTCTTAACTGGCTTGCAGGTGGATAGGAAGCTCTGTGGTCTGGGGTTTACATGAAAAGGAAGTTGTGTGGTCTAAGGGTTTAGAGGGGAGAACTTGGAGCCAGCAGGATTCTGGAGTTGAACATGGATTGTGCTTATTGACTCACCCTTGCCAGCTCAGCACAATATTGCTGTAGAAACCTGGACCTCACTGAAAATCTGATTCTGCCTCTGAACTGGAACAGGAAATAAGAAAAACTATCCCATGAGACCAGACACTGCTCAGTTCTATTGTGAGAAACATCCATATTTGGAAAATACATTCATATAAATACACATTTTCTGTGTGTGGCAGGATCATGTCTTAAAGACTGTTTAATTTTGGACTGTGATCCTGAATGACTGTATCCCAGTTTTCATTTTCACTTATGCCCAAACCCATTTCTGTTCAAGAGGGTGGGTGGGAGTAAAGCAGTCCAGGTCTTGAAATAGCAGAATCATTAGTTCTTTGTGTGCTTGGGCTCCAAGTAACATTAAATCAGGAAAAACTGTTCCTAAAGGCATGTTGTTTGGATTTGTAGTTGATAGTCCAGATATATTCAGTGTCCAGAGCTGTGTTTCTAAATACCTTTGCCAAAAGTCTCTGAAATGTAGTTGTTTCTCTTCTATTACATTGAAAATTTCCTGCACAGGGCATACTTATTGATATTTTTGTGAATATTGGATCTGTATAGGAAATGCTTTTCATGTCGCTGGAGAATTTTTGAGATGTCTTTAAGGGTTTGTTTTTATATTTCAAAAATGTTGTTTACATTACAATTTTTATAAAAACATCTTGTAACAAAATGATTTTTGAAGTTGCTTTGAAAAGGCAACTTGAAGCTGAAATGACAGCAGTGAGTTCTTTCTGGAGATACTGAAACTGGTATCTTTTCTAGAATAATGTTCTAGAAAGTTGTTAAAACCAGCTCTACAGTAGTTTCAGTGTTTCTGAATCTTCATTTATTGACTAAAAGAAAATAATTTTGTTAAAAACTATTTCAGCTTTTCCAGCTAACCTAGGTGTAACGTATGTACACAGAAAGGAGAATGAAAGGTAGGGTACATTCATTGTTTAAAACATGAGGATGATTAAACAATCTCCCATTAGAATATCTTGGCTTTCCACAACATGATACCAAAACATCTTGGAATGCCAAAATAAATGAAGGTAGAATTCCTCCATACTTGTCTGACACTTCTAGCAGTGGTTTTGTGTATTCCTATGTGCAAGTGGCAGGTGCAGTCCAAACAGTGCCATATGTTTCACTTCATGTCCTGTTCTGAGTTCCTACAATGACCCACTTCCACTGAATCACCCCTCTAACCCTTTGTCTCCCATCTACAACTTACTACTTTTCCAGATATCAATTAAGTACTTTACTCTTCCACTAATTTCTTCCATAAAGTCTGAAAATAAGTGTCTTTATCATTAAGAAACAACAAAAAAGGAAGAATCTTGAACACAGTCCATCCCTCTGCCCCCCGGTTTCTTCAGTGGTTCTTGTTTCCTTGATATCTCTTGCTTACATTCCTTAGTACAACCTGTTTGCTGGAAGATCCTGTGCTTGTCTCAATCACTTGGGCCCTTGCTAAATAGCTGGAGGCCCAGTCAAAAACTAGGAAGAGCAGGGAATCATTTTAACAGTCATTGAAACCATCATCACCAGGGCTTTCACCTGTTTAGAAACACTGAGGTCACTGAGGATAATGACCAGCACCACAGAATAGGAAGGGACAAGGCTTCCAGTAACCTTGAATGCCTAAAGATTTATCCTCTAAAAATTACAAGGTTTGGTGGAAAGGAAGAGCCTTATTTTTATTAAGCTTGCTGTGTTTCAACTGTGGCTCCAGACCAGTCAATGTCTAACATGTTGTGTGCTGAATGGGCTCTCTGGGGAGCTTTAGAGCCTGTGAGAGATGTAGCAAGTACCTTCAAGATGAACCCCCCCTGTTCTGGCAAAAACAAGACCCCAAACTAGAAGACTGTAATTCTGTGCTAACCACTCATAATACTTTGCACACTGGTGACCCCTGGGCAGAGGAACAGCCTGATACTGCCACCATATGAGGGTGCCACTCCTGAGCTAAGGGGCTGGAACATGTGCTAAGACCTCAGGTTCATGCCTTGCTGACTGACCTCTGGGGAAGGGACTTTATTTTGATGTACTGTATCATTCTGAGCTATTGTACTAAACATAATAATCCAGATGAGCATTTGACAATGCAAACTTCTCATTTCACAGTCACTGAGTGTCTTTTTTTCTCTCATTTTAGCAGCAATGCACTAATGGGTTTGACCTGGACCGTGCCTCTGGGCAATGCTTAGGTAGGACTTCAGTTAAATCAATACATTTAAATTTGGGTTCAGAAATCCTGAATTTATTGAGTTAACGTTATGCTGCTCTTACTGTGTTTTAGTTGCAAAGTTCTTACTCTGTGACAAATATGTGTGTTTGTATACATGTATATACAAAAAATATGTGTATATATAAATATGTGTGTGCGTGTCTTTACATAGCACTGATCTTTGACATTGTTGAGATACTAACTGACTGTCAGGGCTACTCAAACAATGATGCATTTTGATGGGAGCTCAGTCTAGTTGCCAAAGGACAAGGGCTGTTCACTTTCCTCTTTCTCCTTCAAACTCAGGATTTATTGTCTTTGTTGCCAGTCTTCACCTGCAGGCTCAGATAAAGTCTTCCATTCTCAGCACTAAACTCCAAGTAAACTGAGTTGAGGTAGTGTAGGGAAATCTGCACTTTGCCCTGTAGCATCTTTTTGTTAATGGCATTCAGTCTTCAGGGCAGCATCTTTTACATGCAATAAAGTCACCCAACAGAAAGGGAAAAACCTGCAGCAGATTGTTTGCCCTGCCATAGCCTACTGCTTCTGTGGCCCAAGAACCAGGGGAATGCTCAGTTTGGCTAAACCAGTTGTATCTTTCTAAATTTAATTCAGCAACAATCTCAATCAAAGCAGGAAAGAGGCCTGAACTGTGTCCCCAGATCTGAGCATCCCTGACTTTTTCTGTGGGAGGGAACTTGAGACTTCCAAAGCAGGATCCAAATTTCACAGCTGGGCAGACAAAAACATCAGTTTCTGAAATCCTGATCTGTATGTTGGGGTTTGGACAGACCCTCTAGCAGGAACAGGCAGTAGCATGCTGCAGCCATGTGTAAATCAGTGTTTAAACCAAACTTCTATGGAATAGCAAAGCAGGCCTTGTCCTCTCCCTCTGTCCTCTAATAGTGAAGTAAAATGAGTAGATCACAGGAGATGTTGAATATCAGGGGTGTTTCCTGTTTTAGTACAATCTAACTGCAAAGTGAGGCAAGGAAAGATTAGCCTTTTTAATGGAGAATATAATTTATCTTGCAATGTTTTGCAAAAAACCTGTTAGCTATTTTTTGCTAGGTCCCATTAAGGAGCAGTCATTCTTTAAACTTTTGCAATTCCATTCCAGATATTGATGAATGCCGGACTATTCCCGAGGCCTGCAGAGGAGACATGGTGTGTGTCAACCAGAACGGTGGCTATTTATGTGTCCCCCGAACAAACCCGGTGTATCGGTCACCGTACCTGAGTCCTTATTCCAATGTTTATCCACCGCCCCCAGCACCCGGCCCTGTTCCCAACTACCCCACTGTTACAAGACCCCTCATCTGCCGCTTTGGTTTCCAGCTGGATGAAAACAATCAGTGTGCTGGTAAGTAGGAGAAATCTTTCTTCTGTATTTTCATTTCTATTAAAGCTTGTCTGACACTGCAGAAACAATTGTCCTGCAGTTGTCCTTCAGTTACTGCAGCAGTCAAGCCCAGTGTTTTGAAGTCCAGGTTTTTTTAAGGATACGGGCTGTATGTTTCATATCATTGTTATTCAATGCAAACTAAGATATGATTCAATCCTATAATTTAAGCAGAAAAGCCACTTTCATGAAAGAAGTAATGTTTTAATGAGATAAACAACCATCTGATGGCAGGTGATCTGTCAGTGCATCAAAAGCATGCCTTTTATGCTTATGATTCTGTACATGAGAGAGAAGGTGACCCTTCATTTGAAGTGTTAGGTGGGGCCTGGGGAAACTTCATTCATCTCTTTGTTGTATGTAAGCTGGTCTTTGACAAGAAACCAGAGAAGCCATGAGCTTTCAACAGAGAGTTTTCCTCTCTTTAGACTAAGGAACAGCATTTACTTCAAAACTGCTGCAGAAAAACACAAGAGCTAAAACTGACTTCTCTTTTGCACTTATTCTGCCCTATTGTCTAAAATTTCTAGTGGGACTTGGTTGCAGATGATGCACTTCCTTTGTTTCCCTACAAAAAAAGGAGAGGAGAGGAGACCACAAGAGCTTCACAGGAGCTTTGAAAGTCTAGAGTTAAATCCAGTTACCTTGGGACACATTTTCTGTGTTTGAATCATTGTCCTTTCCAAGGTGGGAAAAACATATTTTCTAACCAGCACTCACAGTAATACTGACTGGAAAATTAAAAATCATAAAACCTGGGGGTTTTTAAGGAGTTTGTGAATCCTGGGATAACTGAAGAGTTTGCAGTAAAAATAAGCATTTTTACTATCTAGTCCTTTGAAAATTGCCTCTAGTCCTTTTCATCTTAGCAAATTGATCAACCTGTTATCTTATCTACTGATTTGTAGACTTCCAGGAGTCTTTTGCTCACTTTGCTGTAGATGATTCAGGAAATGGGTAGTTAGTAGAAAAGAAGTGCTGAAATGAAAGTGGAAATGAAAGCTCTGGATTATACTGTCTGGTCTGCTCCATGCAAACCAGAATAATCAAAACAGGTAGATTTAGGAAACTTTTACACTGATCTTTCCAGCCTCCAAAGGGCACATATGTTCCTACCTATGCTGGCAGAAATGGGAGGACTAATACGTTTTTCAGTCAGGGCTGTTTACTTCAGTCATTTTAACTTTCAAATATTTGGGATTTAATTGTAAAGAAAATTTGGTGATGAGAGACATTAATGCCATGCTTGAAGTCCTTTGAGGGGCGAGACACCAGGCAACCTTGACAGGGTCCTCAGGAGCAACCAAAATTTTACCCAGGTCATTCAAGAAAATCTGAACCACAGGAATTATGGCATCCATAAGCCAATTACAAGCATCACTCATGTTAATGGTATTTCAGTTGCTCTGTGCTTACCCTCTTGTCCATATTCAGCATGTTCTTAGGATACAAAGCACTTCAAGGGCTAATTTTGTGGTGGAAGGGTTGAAAAAAGTGAACTAGAAGTAATTTTGCCCAGTATCTGAGCCACTATGTAACTTACAGTTTTGTTATGTTGATGTTCAGACACCACTCTCTAGCACCTTCTTTCCAAATAAAATTAGTCAGAGGTATTTCCATTAGAGATAATGAGATTTTCTGCTATTGACTGCAGGAGAACCGGAGTTATTCTTGTGCCAATGTGTCTGAGCAATCTGCAGATTTTAGCAGAGTACACATTTTTGTCTGGTCAGATATGGGGTTACAGATCAGGATCACATTTTCTATTGCTAGGACAACAGAAATCTTTACTTTCACTTTGAATTTCAGTCAAACCAGCTTATTTAATACAGGAGCATTTTCTGGGAGATTGGGAGATTTTCAGCCTCAGCTTTGAAGCACTGAGGTTGTTCAAGAGACTTCCAAAGTGAAACAGGACAAAAATTTAATCTGAAAGTTGTGTGAGTTTTAACAAGCTCTTTCTCTTTTTTTTCTACCTCTCCACAAAATGTAGGGAGGCTGCAAGAAGGTTGCTCTCTCCCAGTCTGGCACCTGGCCTGCCTGCCAAGGCCCCACATTCTTTGGCTCTCAAGGGAATGTGCACCCCTGGTTGTCTACATAACATTCCCCCTTCGTGAGGCTGATATGTTTCAATGCAAAAAAAAAAAAAATACATATATATATAATCCATTCTTCTCCCTTTCAAGCTTTTTGGCCTCACCCTTTCTGGCCTGGATGGTCATAGGCAGTGGTTAAGTGTCCACAATCCTTCCCTATCCTGGTCACCACTCAGTCTTGCCAAGATTCTTTCATCTCCAGATCTTGTCCTTTGTGAATACAAAACTTTTCTGGCTCAAGTGCCTCTCAAAGACACCTGTCCACGATGGCTTTGCCCACTCCAGCATCCTCTGTGTACTGCAGAAGTACCTGTAGCCATTTGTGGTAGCAGACGGAGAAATGTTTTAATCATAATTACTTTTTAAGTCTTCTGTGGATTGAATTCCTAATACATGGTATTTTTTACCCCTGGAGTTGCTGAGTGGTTTATATTTTGTATGTGTAAGTGGTCTGTGTTTTCAACAGCACTGAGTTTTTGTAAATCATTCCAAAGCAGGTTGGGAATGATTTATAACCACAATTAATGTTGGAATAAAAGACCACATACAGAAAAAAAACAAGAACATCTAGTGCAAGAGCACTGTTTGAACTGTTTGTCTTCTAACATTACTTCTCTATAAATACAGAATGAGTTAGTCATAATAATGACTTTTTGCTCAAGGAACTTGGTCTAGTAACTGTTGGCTCCAGTTTACTGGAGTGAGGGCCTGTGTTCTTGCATTATACATTCGTAAGCTGAGAGCTCTTTCCAGTTTCCTTTCACTCCACCTTGCTGTTTCCTGATTTACAATGATTTTCAAAACATGCCTCAAACACAGATCCTTCTGTGCATTGTGGAAAGAACTGTACTGGGTGGACTCTTATTGTTGCTTTCTCTCCAATTAATGCAAATTCACAATGTGAGGTGATGATGGGGTTGAAGAGGGTTGAATAGAGAGATCAGAGAAAGCAGATTTCAAAGACAGAGACGTAAATGTCAGGAAAAGTACAAGCATAAGGCAAGATGATGATGACCTAGAGACAGAGAGAAGGGAGTAGGGCAGAAGAGGTAATTTAAAAAAAAAAAAAAAAGCATAATTGTTATTTTTAAAGCAAAAGGTAAAAGGAAGAAGGAAATGGAAGGATGCTGTCTCCAAGTGTAAGAGAGGATTGTTTTTCATGCCTCATTTTTGCAGAAGCCATTGCTTCTGCTTTCTTAATTTCTCAAAGATTGGCAGGACCTCTTACATTCCCCACCTATGGATCCCCAATCCTACATTTGTGGAGTGAAACTCCTTCCTTCAAAAGATTACCTTTGCACAGATGGGTTTTAGATCATTATCATTTGTATTACAGGCATACCTAAGCCCCACATCCAAGCCTGCAATTGTATTGCCCTGCCTTGTGCCCAATCTCATTAAGAGCAGCCTATGTCTAGATGAGTTTTCAAGCAAAATGAAGGAACCAGATGTGCCTGTGTGGGGAAAAGGGAGGGAAAAAGGGACAGAGAACTGAAAGGAGATGCCCAGGTCTTGCATCAGGCTCGTGGCTGTGCTGGGATAGAGCCCAGAGTTCCTTATCCAATGGATTAGCCACCAAGCCAGGCTGCCTCCTCCTAATGACTTTCCTAGTGATCTCTCTGGACATATAGAAACAGGAGGAAGAAAAGTAGGGAAATGCAGCAAGGACATCATGCCTTATAAGGATTTGTGTGAAGAAAAGACAAATGGAGTCTGCCCCTGCCATTGCCTTTTTTAACTCTATTTGGTTCAGCTCTGTGTCTTTCCCTTTTCTTCTTGGTCTGTGAGACAATGTTTTTTGCTGCTCCAGAGAGCCAGTTCCTGAAGGCTGTGCATGATCCCTGTTAGGGAATGACTGACATCATGTCCAAATTAACCAGAAAAAGAAGGAAAGATTACATGAGAACAGATTCTGCAAGAGGCTGAGCTCAGACTTCTGAAAGTATAGGTAATTGTTGACAGCTCCTGATTAAATTAAGGGCCATGATATGTAGCTTTTACTTGTAGTATGGTTTTTCTGAGGGGCTTTGTATGAGGAAATGTGAATTGAGACCTCGTGCTGCCATAGCAACGGAAAAGTTTCCTCTTAAGCATCTCAAGAGTTTATAGTTGGTGGCTAAGACTTGGGTTGAAGGAGTTTGTGTTCAGTTCCCAGCTTTGCCATAAAGCATGCCATTCCTGGAGTCACCATCCCTGGAAGTGTTGAAGAAACACCTGGATATAGCACTCAGTACCATGAGTAGGTCTAGGGGACAACATAGTCAAAGGTTGGACTTGATGGTCTCAGAGATCTTTTCCAGACCAAATGATTCTGTGATTATGTGCTGGGTATTTTGGGGCTAAAGTGAAATAATGTTAATTTTCAGGATTATACCAAGGATAATTTCACAAGGGGATGATAGGTATGGAGGTGACGTCCAGGCAAATATCATGTAAAGATACACAAACAGGACAAAAAGGTCCAGTTTAATAATCCTACACCAATGGAGCTCAAGCTGAGACATGTGGAACTCAGTTACTTCCCCAGCTGCCCTGGTTTCAGCCAGGACAGGGTTCATTTTCTGCAGTACCCAGGAGGAGGCATGGCCAAAACCCAGAAGTTATTCTACCGGGGTGGGCAAAGGGGGACTGTGTCTTCCAGGAAGAAGGGGTTCCTTCCAGCTGAGAAAATTCTCCCAGGGTTGTTTATTGTCAAGGCTGCAGTGAGCATTTTTGCACGTGAATGACTCTCTTCTGTACACTTTTGTCATTATTATTGTTGCTGTTATTGTTCGTTTTCTTATCTCATTGCTGTTTCCAGTAAATTGTTCTTATTTTAACCTGTGATGCCTTTTGTGCCTCCAGACGGAGTGGGGGAGGGAGAGCAGCTTGTGGATTTTTTAGTGGGTGTACTAAATTGAAAAGTACCATTCCTAAGCCTCAACACCAGTGCACTAACCTGGCTGGAATTTAGTGGCCACTTTTGTCTATGTTTCAGCATAGATGAGCGAACAGGGGAAATCCAAGCCCTTTACTCATATCTCCAAATTGCTTTAGCAATATCTGTGCTACAAAAGCTTTCAACAGCTATTTGATCCTGGAGTTTTTCAATCATCTACTTGTGCTGTATTTTTTTCATATTTTAGCACAACTCAAGATGGTTTCCCCTTGATTGTTTAATGTAATGGGACTAGACAAGCCAGGTAAAATGAACATGTGGAAAATACAAACTATATACATTAAGGTACAAGACCATATGTCAGAGTAATGAAAGAAAGATCATTAACATCCTGGAGCACAGACATACTTAATATAATCCTGCCCCAATGGAAAAACTCACATTGTACAGCTCCAGACAAACATAACTATAAATCTTTTAGATGCAGCTTCTGAGTTTCTGATCTGATGGCCTGATCTATTCACAATCCCATCAGTCTTCATAAAGGTAATCATGAGTTGACTATAAAGTAATCATGGGTTAAAAGGTACATCTGAAAACACTCAGAGCTCCTTCTTGCCTTGAGAAAAGGCAAGACTCATCCCGCCACTACAGTAGGGTCCATCAATAGAGCCATTCCTACAGAAATCTGACCATCAGTAAAGGTGTCCTGCCCCAGTTACCATGAGCAATGAGGGTTGAAATGCTGTTTTTCACTGAAGTTAATCCATTTGTGGCAGAGAAGTCAGCTTGATAGAAAAAGCTGCTGTATGTATCGATCTGTAGCAAGGTAAACTGAGCCTTCTGTGGCTTGGCTTGTTCCTGCTTTCATTCCTCCCTAAGTGCAGTGTGGGAGGAGTACAGTCTGGTGGTTAAAGCACAAGCAAGTGCTCCATTTATTTGTGAAACTTCTACTACTAACGAAGAAATGAGTAGAATTGAACCAAGAAATATAACATGCAAGCCAACAATGCTGGCATGTTATTAAGCAAACGGGCACTCTGTGCACTGGAATAAAAAATAGCTGGCTCCTGAGTATCCAAAGTGTAACAGTAGGAGCAAGCCCATCATTCTGCATGTCAGTGCCTTTCAAGTGCCAGTCACTGACTGTATTTATGTGTGATGATGTGAAAAGTGAAAACAGAATAAATACAACTACAGTATAGCCACAACTGAACTTGAATGAACTACAGTCATACTGGGTAGGTAGCTGGACAGCAACCGGAGACAAAACCACTTAGACCCATGATTACAGTCCCTATTGACTTTGGTGAAGATCTTAAAGCAGAAGTTCTTGTAGTGAATTTATTAGGCTTAAGTTAAGCTGTCTTAACCATAAGTATCTTATGGTCAGGGAGTCAGGTACCATATTTTTCTCCTGCTAAAAAATACTGATGCCACAATAAGGATTTCCTACATTTTGTGACATTCCTTGACATTTCGATGTCAGAAGAGACAGGTGGTCAGATCATCATCTTATGATTAAAAATTGTGACCATCAGGAGTGTCTGAATTTGGTTTCGACTTTACCTTGAGCTAAACTGATTCTGTCTGTGGAAGTGTCTATTTGCTGTTTGGGAGTGATTCAAAGTTTTCTAGTTTCTTTTTTACTGAGCTGTGAGCCAGGAGGGACGCACAGTGGCATACTGAGGGAGACAGCTGAATGAGAATGAGTCATGTCACAAGATGTAATGAGTTTGTGTGCAGAGATAGGGCATAAGAACAGAAGGGACAGCGTCCATGTCTTGTTAGATGTGCAGGCTACAGTCCAGACACAGGAAGGTTAAAATCTTTCTAGCCTGTGACCTCTCTATTACATGATGTGTTTCAATTTTCCCCCTTCTTGGAACTGTATGATACTTCGGTATACAAAGTGGCAAGAACCCAGGAATCCATCTCCCTTGAGATTTGTAGACTATAGAGGGAAAGGGTATGCAAGGAAAAGGAGTTCAACTGATACTCTGGTTTAATGGCCTCAGTTATGCTTGGTCTCTGAATTGGGGGTTTTTGGTCACTGGGCTCTGAGCCAAATAATACACAGACTTCAGTTGTCACCCAGAGTTAGTTGGCAGGAGGTTATATCTGACTCAATTCAGAGGAGCAGTAATCATGCCTAGCCTGCCATATCCTCTGGCATGTGCTGGCCAGGGCAGGGCTCTCACTCCTGCCATTAATCTCTGAGTGATTCCTTAGACTCCCTGCTAACAGTGGTTTGATACATGGGGCTTTGTTGCCACCTTGCCTTTATTGTCTTACTTCCAGGGATTTCAGCAGTGCCAAATCAGTTAAAGCCGCTATGTACTGATTAGCTCTGTCTGCTCTGGAGTAGATTTCATGAGCTTTCCTTTATGGAATAGCTGTCATGCAAGACAGTCCTACCAACTAGACAATTCCAGGGCTTAAAAGAAAATCAAGTCACTTAACAGTGCTGGAAAACTGGCAAGTGTCATGAGTACCCTTCCCCAGTCTGTCAGCTCTTTGGCTTGTTGTTCTCTCATTTTCCTATGAGTGACACTTTCTCTACCTTCCTGTGGCATAATGTGCAGTTCAGTATGTGATAGTCTCTCCTTAACTGGAAGGCTGATTTATTTCACTGCCTGTCAGAGCACCAGCACTCTACTCAGGCCTATGTTAATTTTTGCATATATTTGCATCACCCACAATGCCTAGAGATGGCAGTGTTCTCAATGACTTAAAAGTCACTGTTTTTCTTGGCCTCTCCCTTATATTTTTTTGGGTCAGTCTTGTTTCTTTTCATTTGGTTCCAGCCTGAAATTGGCCATGGTTATATGTCACAATATAGATGTTAAGCCAAAATATATAGAAAATATGAGTTCTCTTCTTTGCCAGTATAAATCAGCCAAATGGACCATATGTTTTGCCAGACTCTATAGGAAGTGATAATGTGCTGGCACTGTTCCTTTGTCTTGTCCCTAAACCACCAGACCCTTGACAGAGCTGCCGCACAGAAATAGAAGAGCTGCCTGATATTGTGTGGAGTTTAACATGCTCTGACCCCTTAATCTGCCAGTTCTCTGTCTTCCCATTTTACTACTTCAATGACATGAGAGAATTTTTAAAGAAAGTAAAGCTACTAGAAGATAAATGTAAGTTACCACCTGCCCAGTTCAGGGCAGTCGTTTCAGCATTCTGCCTCTTAACTGGAATGTTCTGCCCATTGGGGATGACAAGATGTCCTGAAATCCATCTTCAGTTTTAACACCAGCAAAACCTTCTCTTCTTTCAACTGTAACTCCTGGTTGCAGGTGCTTTGTGGTGTAAGACCACACTGCAGTGTGAGGAGAAGAATGGTCCAGAGGATAGGCAGTGGTATTGGTGTCAGGACAGCTGAAATGCAGGCCCAGGTCCCCAAAGCTTGATTAAGTTCTCTGCTCTCACTGACCTACATCCTCCATGGGAGTTTAGTGTATAAATGCTCACTGGTATGGTCTAGAACCTTTGTCACGGGCTGACAGTGCAACCTCAGGCCTCTTTGCTCAATATTGCTTTCATAACTGACTGCTTCTCTGAGGAATCCCAATATCCAAGCAATCATCTGGAAACCCTTGAGGGGTCTAGGTTTTCAGGCAGACACCTTTAGCATTTACTGAAAGTTGGGGTGTGAATGCTCTCTCCTCTTGGGCATCTGCAAGTTTGAACATACAAACTCACAAGTCTGTCTGGAAAATTTTCTTGTTTTTTCTGTGTATTACCCCTACATCAGTAACATGTCACTACGGTGAGAATAAATCTGTTTGTATTCATGAAACATTCAGATACTAAAAATAAAAGAAGTGCTTCAGCTAAACAGGGAGGGTCTAGGACGAGAGGGAGAGGGTAAAACTCAAGGGCATAAACTTGCAGGGTCTGAAAGAATCCACAACCTACTGCTTGATCTGAGACTGTTTTGTTTGTTTTGGATTTCCTTTTAGTTTTTTTCCACAAAATAATTTTAATGTCCAGTGGTTTTTTTGTTTTGTTTTGTTTTGTTTTCTGTTGTTGTTGTTGTTGTTTTGGGGTTTTTTTGTTTGTTTTTGGGTTTTTTTAAGTAAAATTCTTGTTTTCCATTCAGCCCCCTAAGTAAATGAAGCATTAACTTGTGAGCCAGTAAACTGCTGGTTGGATCAAAGGCATTAACTGGTTTTGTGGTACAATCAACGTATCTGTAGGTAACACTGAATGGGAAGATTGTATAAACAGTAATACGCAGAAGTCCAGGAAAGCTACACTTGTGATCAGGAAATTAAGGGACTGGAACCCAGAAGTAGGTGAAAAGATAACCTAACATGTGGTCATCTGGTAGAAGATGATCAATAGAAGGCAGTGATATCAAGAGCAGTGTAGCATTAGGCAGTTTCTGGCAGTGTTACTAAGACTTCTCATTCCAGAACAGAGAGCAAATAGTACTTCAGTATGTTCTGTTGAGAATGGCTCCAACATACTGACATGAGGTGTAAGTACTTCCAGATAAATGTACATTTATGGAAATCTCAGTATAGAGCAGCAGCAAGTTGGGGGCATTATTGAAGCTGACTTTGATTAAAAGAGTAAAGTGTATTGTAAAACTTAGGGTAAGATGACAGTAATTGGAACTGCAAATGACATGAAAGCAGAAGTTTGTATGGTGGGTGGTACAAAAGAATGATTATTGCTGAATAGGGTATAATTTGCTGAAAGGAAGGAAAATTACTTTTAGACTGAGCATAATAAAGCCCTTTATGGCACTGCAGTGCATCAGGTTATACAAGAACACACTAGGTATGTTGTAGTGGAGGAATAGTACAAAATGTAATAGTAGAATCATTTAAAAGCTGCCTGGAACAATTTTTAGCAAGAGTCTCAAACAAGTTGGGGGTGTGATATACATTGTCAGGTGTAGCTTGCTGTACTTTTAAGTCCTTTGATACATTTCCAGCTTCCAGTGTGCACCGAGACACAAAAGAAAACAGTATGCTTTATCTAGCTCTGCAGAGAAAAGCTCATAGCATGGGTAAGAGCCTCCACCCATTAAATAACATTTATTGTCACTGTGGCTGAGCAACGCAAAGCTGCGATAGCTTAAACGGGTAGCCTGACATCCCCTGTCCAAAGGAGGAATCCTGGAGCAGTGCAGAGTCTGTTTGCCAGACTGCCACTCCTTAATCCTGGAGCAGGAACCAGGCCAGGGAGAGGAGATGTGATCCGAAAGCCATAGCATGCTGCTAATTTCCTGCTATTGCAAACCCTGTGGGGAATCCCAAACCTGGCATAGGCTGGAGCAGCCTTGGATCACGCTCCTGTTCTTCAGAGGTAGATTGCAGCAATATATGCAACACTCATTGCCAGCAAATCACTAAGCACTGCACTGGAGCTTTATTTCAGAAGCGGATTGAAATTATTTTAATTAAAAGCAGGGCTGACTTTGTGGTGGAATAGCCCAGAACTGTGCATTGACAGCTATCAGTGGATTTCATGTACTCGTCCCAAAAGACTGTAGCATGCCAACTTTAGAAAGGAGGTGCTCTTCCCCACTGTATCAGTGCTGTTTGAAGATACAGTTCTGTAAAACCTGTATTATGTTTTTCAGGTGGTACATTGCATTTTGGAACAAAATTTGTTCTCATTAACATTTTCAAAAGGCTTAACTAGTCATAGATGAAAAGTGGTATGAGAGAACTTTACAGGATTGCACATAAGACTTCAAACACTGCCCATGAATTAACTGAAAGAAGTAAGAAGTTTATCTCCATGTTCCTCAGGCAATAAGCCCAAATATAGATTTGAGTTCAGAGAACTATGTCATAAGAGTATCCTACACAGACTAGAGAATACCTCTAAAAGTAATGAGCAGCTGACAATTTGCAGTATATTCACCAGGTCATATGCAATCTGGAGATGGTAAGTGATGTACATCATCTAAAGATACAAAATACTATCATATTCTGCTCCACAAAACTGTAAGATGACATCTAGAAGCTTGGGACATTAAACTATTTCAGAAATACGTGATCCATCCATGGTTCATTCCCTTTGACCTGGGGAGGGACATGAAATGCTAAACTAAGCATTGTCTGCCGTATCTGATTGGAGATGATTAGAAACTATGAATTGCAGAATGCTAATCATGCTAAGAATTTGCTAGGCCAGCTTTTGTCCTGGAGACTGTGCCTTCTAAAATGGAACTGCTCTCTTGCATGACTCAGTATGACCTGAGACCTTGTGGTAATAAGGGGCTAATAAAAGAAAGTACTATGATAAAGAAAAAATGTAAATTAACTTTCCACTACAGCAGGACTACATGATGGAAAATTCACTGGGATGTGCCTTCTAGAGAGTAAAAGCAGGAGTTTGCTCCAGGAGTAATCACAGAGATTAAATGTTCCTGCTGCTTGGGAACATTGTCTCTTCTGTTTATTTATTTACTTTTCTTTTTTTTAATTACCTAAAGAGAACATGAAGTTTTTTTCAGTCCAGGCCACTTGGAAATGAACCATTTGGCTTGGGAATGCTCAGTGTGAACATGCATCTTTCTGAGCTTTCATGGAAAATGTGAGAGCTGGTGGGACGACCTGTGATGCTGGTCATGTGGCCAGTCGGGTCAGCTTGTAGCCTAGTCAGGAATTTCTTAGTTCTGGTATAAAAAAGGTAAGGTTACCTTGAAGATCTGGGGGCAGATGTGGGCAGGTCTGTATGTGTGAGTGGTGCAGTCTGGTTCTGTGTTTGTTCAGCATCCAATGAAATACTTCACTGACCTCAACAGTTGCTGCTAAATTAAGCAGAGATTCACATTTTAAGTATTTTCTTTTAACTACCTCCAGGGGCGAATTCAAAGTGCAGTCAATTTCTGTTGCCTTCACAGGCACCCAATTCTCCCAATCATTCTGATTTCCGGGTATAAAAAAGACCTGGGCACACTGAAGGACGTGTAGCAAAGGACGTGTAACCACCTCTGTGGTGGTTAGAGCATGGCAGCACGTCATACAAGGAGAGGTTGAGAGAACTGGATTTCACCTGCCTTAAGAACATGAGGCTTATGAGGGAATTGTACTGCTTGCTGCCTTCCACTGTCTAATGTGAGTGTGTAGAGAAGATGAAGCCAGATCCATCTCATAGGTGCACATGGACAGGAATGGCCAAAAGTTGCAGCATGGGAAATTCTTATTAGCTATTAGGAGAAATGTTATCACAGGGAAGGTGATCAAACACTGGAACAGAGGTTCAAAAACTTTGTAGCTAAAGGTTGTACCCTTGGAGAAACTCAAACCTCAACTGGAAAAGGCCCTGAGCAGCCTGACTGAATTGTCCCTGCTTTGAGTGGAGGTTGAGATGACTTACAGAAGTCACCTTCAACATGCTTTGTGCCGTGGCTCTGAAACTGCAGTGCCTAAAGTGCAGTAGTCTGTGTCTGATACCAGTTTTAGCCTTTAATATATTGAAGGCTCCCATAAAATGGAAGTGATAGTCTCTAAACTATGAGTTTTAGCACTGATTTTAAAGTGCTGTAAGATCTTTGAATGGAGTCGGGTGCTTTTACATTCACTTTGGAGGCTCTGTAGAGCTGACCAGTTAAGTGTGGCTCAAAACTCACAGTACAACCCCAGGGTCTGCAGTGAGAATAAGAAAACCTTTTTAAGAAGGGAGACCTTCAGATCTCTGCCCATGGCAGCAACTCCTGCCAACTGCTCCAGCAGCTGTCATGATTGACTAAAGAGAGTGTTATGCTTGGCACTAAGGGTATCAGGGACCTTATCGGGGGAGAAAATTGTTTTTCATATTTCATCTGCGTTTCAAATCCGTCCATGTGTCAGGATGCTTTATAACAATCTCAAAAGTACCACAAAGCCAAGGTAATTCTTGTTAGGACTTTTTGGGCTCTTTTATAAGCAAAGAATGGGTAGTGGAAGAAAGCCAGTGGAGAAGAAAAATCTCTGCAAATACTGGCTTCCAGACTCAGACAGCTGTGTCCTCATTACTCTTAATAGCAAAGAGCTATGAATGTTGGGCAACATTCCCCTCTGAGTGTATACATAGCAAGCCATCTATTTATTTATTTCAGTGGTGGTGATCACTGGAAAATGCCTATAAGCCCTGCTCAAATAACTGGCTTTAACTCAGATTTGGCATTCACTGCTTTATAATGCTTGAACCACATTTTCTTGCAATGTTCCAAAAATTGCCGCCAGCCAACTGAGTTGCAAACTGTCCTGGAGAAATGAAAACTGTGTGGATATGGGAGGTTTACTTTGTTCCAATTAGTGTGTGATGTAGATGTCTACTGGCAGTTTTCCTGCTCTCCTTACTCTCGGTTCATGGCTCCCTGGAAAAAGAGGTGTTGCATCTCAGAGGGCTTTTTCACTCTCTCTCTCTCTCTCCCTCCCTCAGTAACTGCTTTCAGTTACCTGTAGGGCCTAAATTAAGACAGAAAATTTCTAGATTTGTGATATTCTGATATAGCAAGATCTCAAAGGAAATGTGCTGAGCCTTTAGAGGCAGAAAGTTATGTTTTGTTTAGCCCCAAGAACTGTCAGTTTTGAGAAGGACCATGACAGCTTCTACATGGTTGCAAAACTCCCAAGCAGGACATGATGTGAGGCTGAAACTGCATCAAAGGAAATTTCTAATAAAAGTTACCTAACATTTGCAGGAGTCCCCCATCTGTCAATCAATAAATCAAGAGAGATAAGGGCAGATCTTCTTCACCTGTATTGATCATGGCAGAAAACAGAAGTCTTGATCTGGGTGGTCTTGACTGAATTTTCTCTCCATGAAACTGAAGATTCATTTCACTGAAAAACTGAGGGAAAAAAATCCTACATTTCTGGTAATTGTTTCTGCTTCACTATAAGAATGTCCAGACACACATTCTGCACACCAGGCTCTTTTCCCTGGTTTTAATGGCTAGGTTGAGGGAATAAGGTGTTAGCCTCTTGGAGAAAGTCAAAGTGACCATTATATGTGTGTTTGACTCACAGAGTTTCAAGTGAGGCAGTCTACATGAGGCAATCTACAGCCATGCCACCTCCAGCTGGTGCCTCCTTGCATGCTCAAGCCAAGCAGTTTCGCACCCCGCCTTTTACTGAATGAGTTGCTGGTGATTATTGCTGAAGCTTTTGTGAGAAATTGGCAAGTGACAAATCCCATACAAGGGATCTCTATCATGATATCCCATGCTAGAGATCCCTTGTTGTCTTTTTTTCATATCTGTTGAAGGCTTCAAGTTATCCTGTGAGAGTGACTACAGCATTCATACTGAATTATCTCTGTGAGTATGTACATATTGCTTACCTAGAATCTCACTTGTATTTTCAGTTGTTTGCACAACATGCTTGATGTTGCACATCCAAAGTGTGCATTTTAATGGAAGAAGCAGCCCTTCCAATAAAAGTTTCTGTTATAACCTGCAGGTGGATATTTGTATCCCTTTGTTTTCACTGTGGCTTTAATTTCTGGACGCATTTGGATCAATTTCTTCTGCTGTATTAAAAGTCGGACTGTTCTCTTCTTTACTAGTTATTGTGGTTTATTCACAGTCCCAGACCTCTCTAGCCTGCCAAAACACTTGGAAAAGGAGCTCTTAATGACTCAGTTAAAATGTACGGTCAAGAAGTTCACTTATTAGAGGAAATGTAAACTGACCACCAATTGGCTAAACCATCTGGCTGGACTATTTGTGCTTGAGATTTCTCAAAGCTCCCCAGGGAGCAAAAGTGGGAATAGCAGCTCTCTGCTTTTAGTTCTCTCATGTTCTGTACTCTAACAGAAAAGTCTTTGAAAAAAATTGTTGGAGGAGAAGCCAATAGCATTTGACCAACATGTTTAAAAGCTTTATAAACAATGCTTTAGATGCCTATATTTTTGATATATTCTTTCTTTCAGGGTCTTTTTTTAACTAACCCATAGCACTGCAGAGGAAATATACAATTCAGCCATAGAAAATTCACTTCTTCACTATTAATGGATCTACTCCTCTTCTGTAAAATTTTATAAGCCTTCTCTAGAGATTCTTGCATGAGACTCTATCATATCATGCAACAAACTGATGATTGTAAGGATCTTTTTTCTTATTTCTGAGTGTGCATTTCCTGGCTCTGACTGCACATTTTTTGTTTCCATTGCAATAGAAAGTGCTACTTAGATAACCTCCCAGCAGGTAGGGGTATTCTCAGTAAAAGCTCACTGGCTCCTATTACCACCCTACCAGCAGATCACAGAGTAGCATGTGGTCATACTAAATAGGTAATTTTGAGAAACCACAATAGTACTTCATTCATTCAGCTGAAAAATATATTTCCTGAAATGAAGATAAAACCATCTTGAGCAAAAACTTCTTTGTACCTCCTAATTCAGCAGGTTCAGTGTCATCAGTGGAAAGGTAATGTGTCTACCTCACTTCAGCAGGGTACTTGGGTCATTCTTGTTCTGCTATAGTGCAACTATTTGGCATAGAATAAGTGCAGCAGGGAAATAGCTGAAATTTCCAAATCATATGCACTGATCATGCATTTCATAAGATGTGCAGAACCTCCAGCAGGAAATCATGAATCAAGAAAATACAGTTGTGTTCCAGTCCATGGAGTTTCCATCTTTAAGCAAAGCTCTTGGTTGAAATTAGTAGCTTGTCTTATTTTTGATCCCAGAGTCAGCATACTGACTGTGCATTTGTGCAAAAGCTCTTATGGGACACCAGGAATGGTCCACACAAGTGGCTGTGATTTTGTACCAACAGGGAGCCCCGGGAATTGGTGAGAGTGAGGATCTGTGTTCATGTGGGTCATGCCAAGTGTATGAACCATGCACAGGCCTGTTCTGAGCAGAAAGGGGAGAGGCTGCTGGCCCTTTAGTCCCCTTGCTATGCACTTCTTTGCATGGCTGTCCTGTAAATCTCAGCCACAAAAGCAGGACTAGAACTGTGTTCAAAGAGCAAAGTCCTTCACAAGTTTAGCTGTTGTTTATCATCTTTGAGTAATGTGAAAAGTGCGCTCGCTAAGGAAAGGCTCACAGATAGCTGGCAGGAGACCTAGAACCTGTGACACATGTTGAGCAATTTTCATACCAGGCAGAGGGAGCAGAATTACAGATTCATGCCTCACACTTATTTAGTATCCATTTCCAGACTGACCCTCTGTGTGAAAAAACCCACTTTAATCCTTGTTTAGTCATCAGCCAATAATCTAATGCATATGAGATGCAGATAGAAAATTAATTCAGCAATCAATGGCCAGTCCTCAGACAGTGAAATATGCAATTAAACAGGTGTTTAGGGAGTTGATCTTGGATTGTGTCCAAGCTCAGCGAGGTCAGTTGTCCTTGGAAAAAACACTGACCCCACACAGCAGCAGTTTGAATTTGGCTTCAGTCTGCACTTTAGGAATGTGGCATTGTTATTTCTTCCCTTTTCTTATCAAATGTAATTATCTTGAGAAAAAAAAAAAGTTTTGAGAAAACATGTGATTTCACTGAGTAAAAATCTACTACTGAGGAAATTATTTTTCAGTGTCCAAATAAGGAGCGGGGGAGAAGTCTGGAGAAAGTGCTCTGTTCCAAGTAATCTTGGAACTGATACCCATGTTACTGAGCTCGGATGTTTAGTCCTGGCCTGCAATTATGCCTATAAAAAACAGACATCCAATCTTTGTATTATTTTAAAATGGAGCCCTGAGGGTTATAAATGACTGAATGAGCTTTAGTGTTTGAGCAGACAGAGATTCTGGAATGAGCTGTCAGCTTCGAGCCTCTCTTCCAGAACGTTGCATCTTAAGAGCTGGGTTAGCTCCTGGGGTTGTGACAGTAAAACAGTGGGACTAAAACAGAGACAGAATAAAGTAAAGGCATAGGCCCCAAAATCACCCACACCTCCTTGTAAAAGGGGGAAGAAGATTTTCCATGGCAAACATTTTCAAGTCTGCAAGACCTGTGCTTTCACAACTGTCAAATTAATCTTCAGTATTACTGTGTTGAACCCCATGGTGCTAGTGGCTCTCAAATAATCATGATGGCAAGAACATACCCACTTTTGTCCATGGCGGATCAAAAGAAGGAAACACAGCCATAGCTACTACTGTGACCCACAGAAATTTGTAGCATGATTATCAGAATTCATTACTTAAGAAAGGAAGTCATGCATGCTAAATATGTTCCAAAGAGAACAAAATGTAACAGTCCATCTGCAAAACGGCACACATTGCCAAAAGTATATTGTCTTGGAAATCTGCTGTCCACATTGGCTTCCCCCTTCATCACAGAGTCCAGGCAAAGTTTCACTTCTAATTGTCATAGTCTCCAAGAGCATGGTTCTAGCTCAGAGATGATAAGCCCACATCCTGCCATGACAGTTCTCTGCTAGTGCTGTTATTCTGTTGTCAGCCAGCTGGGAAAGGAGCTGCCATGGAGGGAGTGGAACAGTCACAGTGCCCCGAGCACAGACCACACCTGTGGAGGGATAAGCACAGTCACAGATCCCACCACTTTCAACACCAGTGGATAGACTGAAGGACAATACACTCCCTTGTTCCTGTTGGGGCAGGTGCAAATCATCTCCTTGGGATGGAACTTCCTTGGTAAACTTTCCACTCTGTGCATTTACTCTATCATGCAGTATTTAACCACATGCTCATAAGTACCAAGATTTTTTTTTTCCTTTAAAAGTAGCTTTTTGTCAAGAAAATCTTTTCCTACCTGAAGGGCTCTGAAAAGTCTCTGAACTGATGAGCTGATCTTAAGGACTTTGTTTCCTTCTGTATTCCTTAATGCATAAAGTCCTGTTTATGCACAATCCTTTTTCTCTGAGCAGAAGAAAGGCAGTGTCTTTGCTTACAGTTTTTGAACCACATCTTCCAGAGGGCAGATACTCCCAGTTCCTAAAAACTTCTGCTCCTTCTCCTGTTGTCTGCTGGCTTCTTCCCATGGCTATCCACCTCGTAAAGCTACTTAGATTGCTGAAAAATTTACTACTTCCTGCATGACCACATCCTCTAACCTGCAGTTTAGTCCTCTTGAGGCTCTTTGATTCAACAAATTGTCTGTGGTAATAACTTGGATTCTCCCTCTTTTACTCTGTTCATCCTTCATAAAGAAGCAATCACTCTGTGTGTACTAAAAGGAAGGTTGTTGGCCTGCCCAGCATATTTAGGCTGGTGACTTAACATCTAGCACAAAAATGTTAGTAATACTTTCTATGTTTTCCACATATTTTTGAAGTTATGAAAAGCATTAGAGGTACAATTTCTTTCACTAAAAATCAGTTTTATTGATTAAGGAACAAATAAAAAATAAAAAAAATGCATATGCTCACATTTAAATATTTGCAATGGAAAAATCATTTTGAAGAACTTTGCAAATTCCTATCCCCATTTTCAGTACTTTTACTGGCTCAGTTAGATTTCCTAATGGCCTAGGAAATGGAAAATGAGGTAAGCAAACAGAAAATCTCAGGTATGATGGTCATGGATATAGATAAAAATAATTAAATATTGAAAGGTGTTAAATTAGTCAGTGAATATTTTAAGACACCGCTTTGACCACATAATTTGTATTTTTTGTGACCCAGGACCCAGAACTTTACCTATCAAATGATGTTTTGAAGACACAGTTTTTTGCTACAGCTTGTTTGGAAGAATAAATACTGTTGAGGTATAAGGCCCTAAAATACAGGAACAATCTTTAACGTCCAAATTTTTTTCTTATGTAATTTCACATCAATACTCACAGTCCTGTCTGTAAGGGTAAGAAGAGGTGTGAAAGCTAGATAATTATTTTAATTTTTCACTGACTACGTCAATAATTCTCTTTCTGCTTCAGTAACTACTGGAAACTTGGAGGTTTCATGCACCATCTACCATGAGCTTTATTATGATTTTCAGATGCTTAATCAGAAGCAGTAAAGCATGTGTCTTATTTTTATTTTGAATATGTCTTCTAAACACTGAATTATATCTCATTGTCTTTTGCTGTAGCTTTAGTGACCATCTTCAGATAAGAACATAGTTTCCATGAAGATGCTTACAGATCATAGGCAAATATACCTTGAACCTTTTCTTAAATATTAGATTACTAAATGGAGCATTACATTGCTCTAAGATAAATTTTTGTGGCTTGGAATAACTCTTTGGAATCTCTTGGTATCTCTTTGCAATATTAGTTTTTGAAGTGTTGACATCAGAAATGTAATTCAGTAATTATTGCACTAATGCAATGTACAGTAGTAAGAACAATTTCCTGTGTCTACTCAGTGTTCTCATGGTTATCATGTTGTCATAGCAACATCATGTCAGGATAAGTTCATGTTCAAGTGATTATCTGTAACAACCCCAGAGTTATTTTTTTGACCTACATTTTTTACTCTTGATATATGACCTGGCATTTGTCTGTCTTGAAAAGCACTTCCAAATGTGCCCACCATACCTAGCAAAATACTTTCATGTAAGACTTTATTTAACATTTTAGTTCTTAACTCCACCAGCTTGTGATCCTCTGCATTTTACCACAAATGTGGAAAACAGTGGGCCAAAACAGATCCTCAGAATTCCACATTTATTTTTCTCTTTTGAGATTATTGAACTCCTAGTCTTAGTCTCTTTGTTTTGAGAAGTACAGGATATGTCTGGTCTTAATTCAATGGATTAGAGTGTTGGTTTTCTTTTTATGCTGTGATTTCTTGCAATATTATTGGTTCAAATAAGAGTGGTCTCAGTCTTGCATTCTTGGTAGACATGAGTCAGTACCAAAAAAAGATCTCCTGATAAGGATTAGCCTCACTGGTGAGATTTAGTGTAGTGCTGCTACTTCATATCTAGGTTTCCTGTCTGTATTAATATAGGTTTCCTTTCTATATTAATATGTTGCCCCATTTTTTGTGTATGCATGGCTTTTAAATGATTTCTTTTTCCTCTAATTTATGAGCTGTGAATTAAAAATTTCATTCATTGTTCTGTGATGTGTCTAAATTCTAAAGAATCCACTGATATCCATTAATATTAGTTTTTACAGATAATAAAATACAAAGCCAGTAATTTGCATGCTAAACACAATTAGTTCATGTATTTATTTTGACATTGTAAATGATATCTATCCAGTCACCAGGCATCCTGCCATCCATTAAAAATACAATCTGTACCAATAAAAACAAAGCATCAGCACACCACATCCTACAAAAGGCAGGCAGGCAGCCAGAAATACAAAAAAAACTTTCTCCACCCTTGCAATCCCCAAATGAAATCCCATTGCCCCAGCCACCTCACCTCTTGTCAAAGTGTCAAGTAAAGACAACATCACACCCCAGAGCTGCTAAACCAAACCACCACAGCCATAAATTTTTAAGGCAAACACACTGATCTAAGAGAGAGGGATGTGGTTAATTTTGGAGTGTTCAGGCCTCATCTCTTGAAGCATGTTTCCTTACAAAACGTTATGGAGATGCCATCTACCTATTCTCTCATTCTGTCAGTAACCCAGAGATCTTTAAAACTCATGGCTTGGAGCCATGAGGCTCTGCTCACTGTAGGTGGGATTTCTTAGGAGGCAGAGAGCAGTGGTCAGGATGGGCCATGTTGTTGCACTCAGTATTCATCTTGGAAGTAACAAAGTGAATCATTCCCACTTCAATTTGGATTTTGATTTGTCTGGAATCCTGCCTGAACTTCTGCCTTTAGAATTAGCTGTGGGAGCAGTAATGTGAATACAGCAACTGGAAAGATGGATAAGAGAAGTGAATACAACAACTGGAAGGATGGGTGAGAGGATACAGATGACCACTGATTTAATAGCACACCGCAGGATAATCAAGAGCTGACACAACTAGAGACAGCTTTGGCCAAGCATTTCTTGGCAGGAGAAGTTTTGAACAGTGATCCATCTGTCCTGCCTTGGTTCTATAGTGTGCTTACAAAGTGCTGAATAACTGCTCTCTCTAAGGAGTCACCCAGACTCACTAGTCATTTGGGAAAATCTGAATTTGTTCAAAATTATTAGGTACAACAAGCTTTACCATCTTCACTTTTTTCATATATAATTTCACAGCAATACTGACAGTCCTGTCTGTAAGGGTAAGAAGAGGTGTGAAAGCCAGATAACTCTTTTAATTTGCCACGGACTACATCAATAATTCTCTTCCTGCTTCAGTAACTACTAGAATCTTTGAGGTTCCATGCAACATTAGGGTAGAACAGCAACATTCTGAGTACCACAGAATTTAGCTGAAAGAAACTTAGATGCTTCTGAGGTCCTCTAGTAGAACATAATGCTTTCAGAATGATGGTTAATATTTTATTTTAGATGTCACTAGCCAATGAGTCCGCGTAAAATTTCTGAAAGATGGTATCTTGAAACATTCATATAATAGGGGCAGGTTGTACATGAGAGACTACAGGACAGAAAGGTCTGTGACTTGCTCCTTTTTCTGTTTTATTAAATGGTCAAAGGCTTGTCCTTTAATTCCTTAATCTTGAATTTCCTTATTGAAATCCAGGTTCACTGGTATTTTTCACCAAATGGAATATTGCAGGGTTTTGTGGTCCAGTTTGATTTGTATTAAGATGGAAGACATCAAACAAAAATAGATTCACTGTGAACAGATTTTGTACATAAGAGGGCAACCCCTGTCCTGCAGAGTTTTAGGTGCTAAACAATGAGGAAGACTGGACTGTGACAGATATAAAGGATTTTTGTGGATTTTGTAATTACTGTCTTTCAAATAGGAAGCAGGGTGATGGAAGATGAAAAGCAAGGAAGAGTTCCCAAAAGATAAATTCTCAGCCCATGAGCTACAGTGTGGTCAGTGTATCTGTGCTGGCTCCTTGTCCTGCACAGTAACCACCAGATACTTTAGTCTGTCTTCACTGAGGATAGATCTAATTTGTATTTCCTTCCCAGTCTACCTCATGGCAATTCTCCTTTGTTGCCACATACTGAGTCATCTAGCCAAAATCACATGAAGTATCCCTTAACACTAGCTTTTATTAAAAACTAGACTTGTTGTTTGGATGCAGGTAAGATTTTCTAGGAATCTTGGTGATGAAAGATACTAAAAGTAGGTTTGGTGTAATGAAAACCTACAATGATAATCCTTGGATTATCAGTGATGGGTGTCAGCATCTGATGCTTTCATGGCACTGATGCTGAGATCATAAAATATCACAATTTGTTAACATCTTGAATGGAGGGCAGTGGGGTTTCTAGGATTTCTTGCTAGCATATTCCCCTTTAATAACTCTTCTGCTCTCCAGCTAATTAGGCTTTACTTTGGGGTTCAGATGACGACTCATTGCAGTATTTCTATCCATGGTGAAGACTGTGACACAAGTTGTGCTGCATCAGACACACTCTTCCAAACTTCAGAAAAATGCACCTCAGGGATTTCTTAGCCACATGTGCTATCCTTGCATTGAGTAGGCCGTATAGTTTTTTATTCTCTGAATTTGTCTTATCTGCTTTGATACAAAACTATTGAAAATCTACTATCATGTACAATTTGCATCACAGTTTTGCTCAAGTATTGTGTATGACCCATCACAGAGGCAGAGGTAGTACAAATGGGCTTTGAAGTCCCAGAGCATGAAGGCATCTAAGATTTATGCTAAATGGGACAGAAATAAGCTGTGCAACCAAAGAAATTATTTGTGTTTTATTGATGGATTGTCATGTTCCACTTGCAACCTCTTGCAATTTTCCATTCAAACAAAAATGCCCTGGAAGTGTTTGGATATAACTTCTATATCTATCCATTATAGGCATTCTCTTGAAGTTCTATGGCTAATTTTATCCCTAGTGGAAATAATAGGTGGTTGTTTGGGGCTTTTTTTCATTTCCCTGCCAAATGTCTAGTTTTGACTTTACCAAACACATCTGCTCTTACTGTATGCTGCACGGTGTAAATAGATGAGCAAGACACCCTATGTCTCCCTGGTCTGATATGCTTCAAAAAGATACCTAATGTCTGGCCAATTGTTGCATCAATAGTTTTTTCAGTATGCAAATATCTGCTCTCACTTAGTGAGCCCATATAATGTGGATAATCTGGGGCAGACAGCCTGGGATTATACTACCTGTTTCAACTGTGAAGGCTGCTTGCCAAAAATACTTTATTTGATTGTATTGGCTGGGTCAGTCAGAGTTTAATGGCATCTCATGGTAAGGGGCAATCTTAGAGAATGCCAGACACGAAATACAGAACTGGGGTGTGCACTCAGGCCCAACCAAAAAGATTTGCTGCTACCAGTAAGTTAGTTGCATAAAACTTCTTCAGTGAAGTCACCAAGGTACTATTCAGTGCAAAAGGTGAGGAGTCAAGGTGTTCTTCATAGACAACCTCAGCATCATCAGGTTTTCTGGCAGAAAGTCCACAGGGGGCCTCCATTGTAAAAAATGTTGCATTCAAATGGAAATATGCTTCCAAAACCATCACAAAAGGTGAAGACTGGGAGTAAGCAAATAAATCTGCTTGTTATAAAGCAAATGGAGGAGGATCAAAGTTTTACTTCTCTGGAGTGGAGCTCAAGTAACTGCAATAACGATAACCTGGGAACAAAACCAATCCCATAGCCACTTGTTGCTTTAAGTGAAGGACATTGTACCCCTGCAAGAAAAATGCACCACAGAGGAGTGGAGGTTCTGTTGTCTTCGAACACTCTTGCTACCATATGTGGTGAGATCATGACCCTCATTTTGTTTTCACTTTGCGTCACCTATTAATATTACTGGAAGCAGGGAACATGGAAAATTAAAATCTCCTTTTTAAGCCTAGTGCAGACTAGAAAAAGCAGAATTGGCCAGATCCCAAGGTACCACTCCTAAAACAATAAGCAAGCACGACAAATAGAAAGCTTTTTCATTTAGAAAACATTAGTGTCATTGTTATTAAATTTATGGTTAGATAAAATCTCTGTTCAGATACAACAATTATGTGTGATATGCTATGAAAGGAGGATCCAGATTTTTCACCCAATCACAGAAGCAATTGCTGAACTGAACAACATATTTATGGACCTATATAGTCTAGACTTGTTATCTTACTCTTTTCCCACTTCCCCCACCATTTTGCCAACCTTCATCTGGCCAATAAATACATGGGAACCAATTTCTGACAGAGTTAATTACCTCTAATTGTGCCCCTCTTGTTATCTTACCAGCTTTGACTCACCATAAATTGCTCCGCTACAGATGTTGGCAAGATAAGAACTCTAGACTCTCTCCATAAGTATAATATGTATGTATTTATTTATATATCTGAACATGTCAGATATGCTGCTGTGGTAGACTGGATCAGTTGTTTCATGACTTCCAGGACTGTACAGCTGACTGGCCATGCTTGCTGCCTTGGGGGCAGATACAGAGATGTAATTCTGCTGCCTGCTCCAGCCCAAGGCATTGGTGAGATACTTCTAGTCATGACCTAACAAAGTCTGGGTTAATAAGAATCAGGGGAGGATCAAGGGAGTAGCATTGCTAGGATGACATAGTGCTTCAGCAAAGGCCAGTGCACAGTATGCTGGAATAAAAAATAGTTTAAGTATCAATAAATAAAACATTGAAATTTAGGTTGGCTGGAAAAATGACACAATTTATCTTTTGGCATTTCCATTTCTGACATCTAGAGGCAAACCTGACGCCTGAAACATCAGGGAAGATATTGAGCAAGTGATTCAAAATGAACTTCTGACTCTGAAAGGCATTTTTAATCAGTTACGTTCCAGGGTCCTGGCTAATATAAATGTAGGAATGCTATTTACCTCCTTTGGAAAAAAAAAATAAAGAAAAAAAGGGGAAAAAAAAAACCCACAACAAAAACACCCTAAGGGGTTGTAATAAAAACCCAAATACATTAAACTCAATAAAGATTGGGGGGAAAAATTAAAAGAAAATAGTATTATTGTCAGGAAATTGATTCCAGGGAAGTATACATTTTTTGGTCAGGTAACGGTTGATTTTCGGTTGAACTTTCTGTCTGAAAAATTACAGTGAGATGGTCTGCATTGGTGGGGGTAGAAACTAATTTTTTTTATGTCTCTAAGTTGTGTTTGTACATCTCTCAAACTCCCCTTCGTCTCTTACTTTTCACTGGGGTTGCACAACCCTTTCAGCAGCCTCTCCCTAGGACTGAACACTGCCCTGTAGCATGGAAATCCCAGCTCAGTGACATAGCAAATGTGGAAGTAACAAAAAGTTTGAGATAATGAGAGACTTTCCTTGAGGAGAAAAACTGAAACACTGGGTCACCTGCAAAACTGAGAGATTTGATCCTCAGTTCTCACTGCCCTCAGACATTTATTATTGTGAATTTTCCTTCAGGTTATGGCCATTCTCTCTACTCTTCCTTACTCTGGTTCCTTGCACAGAGGCAGAGTACACACGGTACAATATGAAAAATCTTTTGTTGTTGCTATTTCTAACATTTTCCTTCTGTATTTCTTTGTTGCAGATGTGGATGAATGTGCTTCAGATTCTCACCAGTGTAACCCCACTCAGATCTGCATAAATACTGAGGGGGGATATACCTGCTCCTGCACTGAAGGCTACTGGCTGTTAGAAGGCCAGTGTTTAGGTAAAATCCTCATGTGATATGGTATCTGAGTATCTTAGGTAAAATCCTCATGTGATATGGTATCTGAGTATCTGTGTATGTGTACCTGTTACTCCCTGAAATAATGTCACCAAGCACTTTTGTCAAGTGCACAGTTAAACCTTCAGCTATGTGGAAACTGTTTTTTGTCCCTGCAAGTGCCAATGAGATATTTGTCAGGAAGAGTCCCTCATGGAACAAACTGTAGATGTAAATGCCTTATGACTAGCATCATAATAGTGTAATAACTGGGCTTATCATATTCCCAGTCTGAAGGATTCCCTTTCATGTAAGATGACTTGCAAGCATGTGGGCATAAAGACTTTTGCCCAAGCAGACCTGTGCTTTCCTTACTGTGACAGTGTGGACCTGAATGGATCTGTATTTGATACCAAGAAATGGGACTGACAATAAATCCTTAGTCAACCAATCCTTTTGTTTGGGGGTGAGAAAAAAATTACCTCTGAACTGGGTGCCATTTCACAATCTTCCATGCAGTTTTATTTCAATTTTATTATTTTCCTTGCAGCAATGTCCTGTTCATCCTTTTAGTTAGTCCTGTTAAAAAAACATCGCTCAACAAACAGCACAGGAAAACAAACCTTCCATCTCTCCTCTCCTCCAGCCCTTTCCCCTTACTTGACATGCTCATGGGATGATGATGTAGACATTAAGTTTAGGTACACAGGTAGGACCTAGGAATCAGCATACAACTTTTTAAAAGAAAATGTGCCCGTTACTAGTTTTTTCCCTGCAGTGCAGGCTGTTTGGTGCCAGCTCTGTGAGCAGCACCATCCCATCACACCTCCACTAGCAGGAGAATGGGCTTTCCTTGCCCATTTGTCCTTGGAGCATCTCCAGTTATTTTCCAGCTTTCTCCTCCCAAGTAGCAATTCCATGAAGGACTCATTCATGGCTGCTTTCCTAACTACTGCAAACAGCTGCTGTGTAATTCCCCTGGCAAGCACCAGGCTGAGCCCTGTCCTAGCTGGGGTCTGTGCAGCCACAGCCACTTCAGGGAGTCACTGTCGTGTAGTTCCCCCCAGATAAGAAGTCTCCAAGGCCTCTGCTCCTTAATCTATGGTAAATCAACTTCTCTTGGGAAAAAAACTTGTGCTGGGGAATGTGTGATAGATGGGGATGAGGGAGGGAAGGAAGGCAGATTCTGCTCTGCACCACCTGTTCTATTACCCTTTTACTTCTCCCAGTTACAGGCCAAATGAAAGGGTTGTGTGCAGCATTCAGGATTTGAACATAGATCTAAAATACTCTTCTGCTTGATGTTTATAGCAGAAAACTGAAATGGCTGCATTGATGATTTGAGTACCTGCTTATGCTACTTAAAATAGGGAATAACGTCCCAGTATTTGCCTATTTAAGCAATCATGGGGTGGATTATTGCAAGGAATGCAAAAAAGGAAAAGCAAATTGTGTTTAGAGCTGCTATATTTTTCCCTGAATTTCAAAGAAGTCTCAGTTTTCCATACTGTATTCTGGCTTTGGAGAAGTGATTTTTGCTGCCATAAAGCAGTAAAGGAATATTTACTGTAATCAGAGGGCCAAGTTGGGGTTTAGAGACAGATTTTTTTGGTGCACTGTTAGTAGTGCAGTGGAATTCGGTGGAATTACCAATTACTGATAGTAAATCACCGTTACAAAAACCTACACTTCTATCTGTTGCAATTATCCTGTAAAGTCTACACAGAGGAGCCAGTGCAGCAGTACCCACATGACCCACCCACAAGAAGCAGCCCTGTAGAAGTCCTTATCCTCAAAATGTAGCACTCTTGAGATAACAGTCCTGCAAAAGACAAAGCATGTACGTAACGTAATGCATTCTGTCAATGCAATGAGGAATTCATTTACTTAAAACCTGTGTTATTTTTGCAGGATTTGGTGAAGCCTGCTGCTGATGTACTCACCACCACTGACCTGGCTTTTAGGTTATCTTATTGACTGCACAGAATATTTTCTATTGCATAATTTTAGCTTCAAAGCTTTAAAGCAGCCATTTAAAAAAATCTCAATAAATCAAAAACCAGTTGATACCAAAGGAAATGTTAAGGCTTTGAAAGGGCAACTGTTCCAGCTGTTTCATTTTAGTTTTTTAGTTCTGAAGCAAAAATCTTCTAGCACTTACCATCTTACATATTTTAGAGCATTTTCTTGTGCTCATAGCACTCAGTTGCATGCATTTCTAATGCTGCAATTCAGCCCAAACTGCGATTTTGGCATTAAATTAACTGTTTCTACAGTCTGTAATTTGTCAGTTAAAAATTCATATAAAAAGAGAATGTGACTATTTGGAAGGAAAATCTTTCAAAAATATCCTCACTAAAAAAAGAAGCCTGTAATAACAAACACTGCTGTTCCAGTGAGCAGCTTTGGTATATGTGGAGGCAAAGAAGTTTTCTGTTTTGATTCTGCAAAGTTTTGCTGCAATGTTGGCTGTGGTTGTGCTGGCAGCCTGTGCCTGCTGTCAGGTATCCTTTGAGGGAGCTGCTTAAGGAACAAACTGGGCTGCCTGATTTAAACTGAAGATTACAGAAATGACAATCAATTCATGAGACACACTGGTAGATGTCAGATGTGGATAAAACCACATTACCACATTCTGCTGGGGAGAGGTATATTTTAACTATAACTCCATGTCTGAATGCCTGGAAGTTTGGCTGTTACATCCACGACCGGTGTGCTGGGTTATTTCTGTTATCGGTCCTGTTGGCTCAGTGTGCTTGCTGCTTTTTATCTCATGTGAAAACGCAGACCACTCTACTTTCCATCCTTCCCCCCCACAGACATAGACGAATGTCGCTACGGCTACTGCCAGCAGCTGTGTGCCAACGTGCCCGGCTCCTACTCCTGTACGTGCAACCCGGGCTTCACCCTTAATGACGACGGGAGATCGTGCCAAGGTACGTGTATGGTAAACCATGGCTGAAATCCTTGCTCCCCCCTCAGCCACACCCTTAAATCTTGCCTGGTTTTTAGAACACAAGTAACCTTCCCAGCATTGCTTTTGAAAATGTTCACAGGTTTGTCAGACAGATGTTTCTGTAGTTTCACAGTACCTCCAAAGGGTTCAGGCGTAACATGACTGGTGTATCAGGAGAAATATGCACAGAGGCCCAAACCTCAATTCACTCAATTCAGTGGAATTACCAACTGTTCAGGCACTGAGTGTATTATTAAAATCTGAGGTTGTGTGACCCAGCTGAGACAGGAAACCCTTGTCGGATCAGTAAATCAGAGTCTCCCAAGATCCAGGCTGGAGTACTAAGCATTAGACCACCTTTTGCTGTGATGTTCTACCTCAAAGTCAACACAGCCTCTTCACAGTCTCCCTAGCAAAGCCGCGAGCATCCTTCCACATGCTGCAGGAGAAGGTCCGTGCTAATGATGCCCAGAAGTTGTTAATGTCCTACAAGGCAAAAAATATTGCCTTTGCCTTAGCCTGTGGTTTCCATAAGGAGCCCTCATCATTGCATTATCTTTCTCAGGAAAATCCTGCTGCATTTTTTCTCAGGTCTGTTACAACAATATTGGTTCAATGGTTTTCAAATTGCAGGATAAGAACAGAAACATTTGTGCAAAAAATTTAATCCCCATCTTCCATGTTATTTTTTAATTGAAGACATTCTCAAAGTGCTTCACTTCCACACATGTTGTGTTTCCAACATCCTATTCCCAGGCATCAACCTGAATCCAAATAAACAACACTGGCTTGGTTATATTTTTTCAGAACAGATTGTTCTGACTGTACAGCTAATCTCTTTGAAATGCTCTGCAGTGAAACAAATGAAAATGGAGTTTGTGGAGAAGTCACTGATGAATTTGGCATTGGTTTCCCATAGATGTGAACGAATGTACAAGTGAAAACCCTTGCACTCAGACCTGCGTCAACACCTACGGCTCTTTTCTCTGCCGCTGTGAACCTGGCTATGAACTGGAAGCTGATGGAGTTAACTGCAGTGGTAACTGTCTTATTTACTGGTTTGGTTTCTTTAATTCTATTATGTTTACTTTTTCAAAGGTATGGTTTTGTATATACTTTTAAAAAAGTTTTTTGCCTTGGTCCATGGTTGCATTAGGATAGCTACAACTCATATGATCTTCTTTCCAACTAAAGCACTCAGCAAATACCCAGAAAAGCTCAGTGGACGAGGGCCACAAATTGTTTTATAGAAATAAACTCCAATTCAAAAGCTCCAAGGTAACAGCAAAACATAAGAAAGCACTTTGTAATGCTGAACAGGAAGCTTTATTAGAGCAAGTAGAGATAGTACTAGAACATTCTTCCATGATTAAAGAAATATTTTATATAAAGCACTTTTCCATTCATCTGTTGAATGCATGTATTTCTCCTTCTCTTAACGATTGCTCACTTCTGCCTGAAACTTTCCCCAGTTTCCCCTGTATGGCTCTGGCTTTACTTCAGAAACAATATATAATTTCTTAGTACAGTTATTGCTGACCTGTTCAGCACACAGCAAAATAAATTGTGCTTATGTCACTGTAATTTTTCCTCTCTGGTTTTTGTTTTTATTTTATTATGTTATTTTGATTGAAGGCAAAACTTATTTCTTTGCTTATTGTTCCATCAGCCTGATAAAATTAGAGAATTCAGCCAATATTTCTTGGACAGAAAATGCACTGGAAAATACTTGAGTTTTAATTTACAGTAAACAGATGTAACATGCTGTTTCTGAGACAGAAGACGTGAGATGCAGTGTGCATGATTAGTGTTTCCCAAGATATTTTTCCTGCAAATCTCCTTGTTATAAGGGAAAGAACAAATATTAAATATCTAAAGGGTCTTAAGAATTAAACATTTAGACTGCAACACCTAACTTAGCATTCTGCTTTCTGATGGATTTTCTTCTTCCAAGTTAGACTCCTGAATGTTTTTTATGTGCTCACCTCCTGCGCTACCTGGGGATCTGAACCAGATAAGTTCATTGCAATGCCCAATAAGGTGGTGCTTGAGCCTCATCCATGTCTGAGAGCTAAGCTAGCAAAAGGGTCTTTCCACCCTACAGATATAGAGCAGAAAATCTTTTCCTGACAATCTTGTGCAAGGAAATGTTTGACAAAGCATGTCAAGTTTTTCTGGGTGAGCTTCTTCCACTTCACAGCAGTCACTAGACATCTGAGGCTGACAAAGGGAATGCCTGGTCAGGAGGACACTCTTATGAGTCACCCAGGGTTCAGATGGGAGGCATTCTTGCCCCAATTCAAGGAGAGAGGCAGAGATTTCAAGCTGGCTTTCCCAACATCATCAATATTTTCTAGTCACAGAGGTCTTCCAAGTGTATTAGATGTGCTCTGAAATGACAACCATCCTGTTGTCCACACATAGTCAGCAGAATGCCAGAAGTGTTTAGGAACACTGTGGGCTCAACAGCAGACATGTAGGACCCTAGGGACTTTAAAGTCCTTCAGAACCTGACAGCAGCCAAGCACCAGTTATACAAATCCAATATGCTGGAGGTCTGAGTAGGATGCCAGAGGGTGGCTGACATCTCAGTCACTTTATGGAGTCAGCCCTCAGTCCATGTCTTTTCAGGAAAGTGTTTATTTCAGTGAATTCACTGGGGAAAGTCACACAATTACAGGACTATGTAGGTGTAGACTTCCTTTAATCTCCCTTTTGATAATCTGATTTCAGCCCTAAGGCCACTTGGATGTATTTGGACTTCAAATGCTTTACAATCCATCTGCACAAAACACCAGAAGTGGATAAATGGACTGAGCCCAATTTAGAAGAAAGAGAAATTCAGTCTGAAGAGTAAAAGTGATTTGCCTGGGAGAGTCAACATGCCAGAGCTGGGAATAAGAACTTGGGAGTTCCTGGCTGGGGCTCTGGCCTTTGTTTCTTTCTTCCCCTGAATGGGGAAATAAGGAAATGATTAGTGGCAGCCTCCCTCAGCCTAGTGCTTTTGCATGTGTTTTCCCCTCAGTCAGCCATGCCTCCATGTGCAGCCCTGAAGTTCATCTTTCTCACTTGAGCACAGTTGTGCAGACTGACACAATGACTGGTCAATTCATGAGGGCAAGGGGGAAAGAGCACAGTTTTGGCTTTCAAGCAGATATTTGACAGACTGCCTAACTTCCTGGGTATCTGGGAGAGGGCTGGGCCTTCCAGTATGTCTGACCCAGGCTGGGAGGCTGGGATGTGCTCTTGTAGTCTTGCTGGAATGACTTGGAAGTAACTGACTAGAGGTTAAGAAACATAAAACAGACAGGGCTGGATGCAGGAGTTCTGCTGGAACCCATGTGGCCCTGGGAAAATGAAGTTTGCTCTCCAAAAAAAAAGAAAAAAAAAAAAAAGAAAACTACTGCCAAGTCTTTCCTTTTAAATTACAGTTGAAGCTTTGTTGTCAGAGTATCTCCATCTCTGACGTAAAACAGAAAAGAAAACATGGCCAGCTGGTGACAGGTATTAGAAAAGAAAAATAAATAAATAGAAGCCATACATTGTGTTCAGCAGCAGCTCTGGTTTCCTTAGGAAAAAAGTGTTTAACCAAGAACTTGTTGTATAGCATTTTGTCAGGTTGCTGCAGAGTTCTAGGAAGCTGGAGAGTGCCAGCCTCCAGCTGAGGTAATGGGCAGGTAGTCTGCATGGCCACCTGCCTGCAGGACTGCTCTTTTGACACTAAACTTTGTTTTACCATTGCAGACATGGACGAATGCAGCTTCTCAGAGTTCCTGTGTCAGCACGAATGTGTGAACGGGCCTGGATCCTACTACTGTACCTGTCCTTCAGGCTATAACTTGCTTGATGACAGTAGAAGTTGCCAAGGTAACATTCCTGCACTGATTAAAACCCCCCCGGGACCAGATAATAGATCCTGTGTCTAGAAAGAGGTTTTCAAGAATTGAGATGCTTGGTCTTGGCATTGCACAGTGAAATACTTGGAGGGGCCAGTTATGCAGTTCTGGCAATAATGTCATCACGTGAATATTCCTGCTGAGGTGAATTGGTGTGTTGTTTTAAGTAAGACTTTAATGGCTAGGAAACAGCTACACAGGAAAGACCTCAAATGCTCTCCCCTCTGCTACACGTCTACTTTTCCCATTCTCTAAGGTTGGAGAGTTTGAGCAGCCTATTCTTTTCCTTATTTCCCTGCTTTAGCCATTTTCTCATTCCTTGTGTTTTAGATATCAATGAATGTGAAATAAGAAACTTCACCTGCACTTCACAGCAAACATGCTTCAATATCCCAGGAGAATATAAATGTTTAGACCCAGTACGATGTGAGGAGCCTTATCTCCAGATTAATGAGAAGTGAGTAACATACCCACAGCCACAAAAGCAAATTCTATCTGTGAGAGTTGTGTCTAAAGTAAACCAAATAATACTACAAAATAAAACCAAATAAGCTACAATTTTACAACATAGCATGAAGTCTGTCTAAATCTATACATACATGCTATTACTACATTTACCACTGGTAAGCTTTATAAAAATAATCAATTGCACTTCCTTACCAGGTCACCAGGTGTGATATGATATATGATCTGATATGATCTGATATGATATCATACTCAGATGTATGTGAAGTTAGACTGAAAAAACAGATATCAGTTAACTGAGAAAACAGCAAGGTTTGTGATGTAATAAGAGATCTACCTACATTACTAACTGACTTCATATATGCTCAAATGAAGCCTGTTTATTAGTAGGAATATTTTCTGCAAATGGTAACTAGTTTATGCCTGGGAAGTACTTTAACATATTAGAAGATAGAGCAGGATACAAATAGTTTCTTATTGCCTAAAGGTTAAACGTTCTGAATAGTTCACATACAGATCTGCCTTGCCCAGAAATTGGGTATGTCTGGATGGGGCTGTTAGCACTGTTACTGTCTCAACTGGGAATCATTTGAGCCAGCAAACAATAAACCCTACATTCCTAGAAATAGCCTGTTTCTTTTACGTTTTTGTATGTATTTGCTGGTGCTCAAAATATTTCAGTTCCAGACAGATCTCGATAAACTGCAGTCCATGTTATTTCATCCACAGTGTTTGCACTAAACCCAAAAACCTGGAATTGCTTGGTAGCCTAATATATTTTATAGAAGGGCAAGAGATTAATAATTAGCTTATTTCCTTGAGAATTTATTAATGCATTTACATTGCTTTGTTTACTAGGGCTGCTGAAGAGTAGACACATAGTGTTTGCCTAGTTCTGTGTTTTCCTACCTTCATGATAGTCTTAAACTGGAATTTCAAATAACTGAATCCTCTGCATCTAAATTCCCCAGAGCCCAACTACAGAGTCCTTGCAGAGCAGCTCGCACCAGAACTCTTGATCTCTGAGCTTTGTGTTTGGTGGCTTTGACTCATGTCTAAATGGGACTGCACTTAATTTGTGACATGTCTAGAAGTGGTCGGTATAAAAGCTAAGAATTCCTTGCATCTGTGTTTTCTGTGGAAGGAATTGGGAGTTTGTAATGCCAAGAGCCTCTGGATGGGGGCATGCTAGATGCACTGTGTGAAATTGATGTCAGTAGTGGAGGTTATAGAAAAAATAGTCAAAAAGACCCTTGCACAGTCAATTCCCCCAGTATGGCTTTTATAAAGGGATATCCTGCCTTACAATTTTCTTAGAGTTCCCTGAAGAAATCAGCAGCATGTGGCTAGAGCACATGGACTGATGTAGTCCATTTACATTTCCAAAGGCTTCTGAAAAGACCCTCACATAGTTATTATGGAAATTAAGCAGTCTTAAGTAACAGAGAAAAGTCCCTGGAACAGAAGAAAAAGAGGCTGAAAGATAAAAGTGAAACAGAGGAAGTATTAAATTGTCAGCTTTCCCACTGAAGTTCTGCAGAGGTCTGAGCTGGACCTACTTGGTCCATCATAAGCAACCTGGGAAAAAGAATAAACCATGAGATGGGCAAAGTCTGCAACAGTATCTGAAGGCAGTAGATACAAGAGTGGGGAGAAAAGTATTGCAGAATAAGCCTCAATGACTGTGCAATAAAAATGGTAGATGAATTTCATTGTAGATTAATTTAAAGTAAAAAGAAAATCCCAAATTCACAAATTAAATACGGGCCACTGATTTGATCATAATCCATGCAAGCTGAGATTTGGAGGTTCTAGTTCCATGATCTGCAGAACTGACTAGTGGTCAGAAAAGCAATCTGAATTTCAAGTTTTAATAGGTGGAGAATATCCTTGGAGCACATGCTATTGTGTACCACATCTTTAAGACTGTGCAGTTCCTTCCCCTCCTGTCAAAAGAAATATAACTGGAAGAAGATTCATAAGAAGCAATGAGGATGATCAAAAGTATTAAATAGCTTCCTTGTGAAGAACAGACAAATTAGAGCACTTCAGCCATGAACAGGGTCAAATATGAAGCCCTGAGATGGGTGAGGAGGATAAGCAGGGATTGACTGGCTGCTCTCCTTTCAGTAGAACAGCTGGGAACATCAGACAAAGTCAGAAAGAGGCCAAGCAAAGAGAGATGAAGAGGGCTGTGGAGCTCCTGGCCACAGGGGGCTGTGGATGCCAAACACTAATGTGGGAAGCTGGTAAAGCTGATGGATAAGAAATGCATTAATAGCTGATGAATACAAAGAAGAAATTTTTGTTTCAAGGATTTCCCTGAGTCACAAACAATTGGAGACTGGTGGTGGAAGTGTCGTATGCTTGGTTGCTATCCTCTTCTTCCTTAAGGCTCTGCATTTGATGTTAGAGCTTTGGTTTGATCCAGGATGTCTACTGTATGTTCTCATGTAGTATACAAAATATGGTGAAACAAAAATCACTACCATTTATGTAGTACTATGAGTGAAATGATCTAATAATATTTTGGGGACAGTTTAAATTACTATCAGAACAAACATGTACCAAGTATTGTACACCTGCAGGGCTGCTTCAAAGAAAGTTCACATTTTTGAGTGATCTAAGGAGAATGCCAAGGTATTTTGGGCAAGAAGACAAGTATTAGGCAGGATTTAGGCCAGAATAGCAACACAGAGAATGCTGAAAGTGAGAAAATTCATTACAAGTTTCATTGATTCTTTTAGCTGGTCAACAACATTATTTGTTTATTTCTTTGTGCACCTATATTAGCATGTAAAGAATCAAATATTACAGCAATTTGTAACCTCTGATGACAATTCTGTCTCTGACAATCAGCCGCTGCATGTGTCCAGCTGAAAACCCTGGGTGCAGAGATCAGCCCTTCACCATCCTGTACAGAGTGATGGATATGGTGTCTGGGAGGTCTGTGCCTTCAGACATTTTTCAGATGCAAGCAACAACTCGCTACCCTGGAGCCTATTACATCTTCCAAATCAAATCAGGGAACGAGGGCAGGGAATTCTACATGCGGGTAAGTCTAGTGCTCACTGGGGGAAAACATGGAATATCTTGTCGTTAGCTGAATGTCCTGATAGCACAACTGAGCTCTTCATGACTATCACTAAAACCTTCAGTATGAGGCTTTTTTTACATACAGACATGCAGAGCAGTGTGCTGATCTGCAGGAACTGCTGGATCTCTCAGGAGAGTAACCTTCCCAAAGCAAACATGCTTCTCCTATGAGACAGTAGGTTTAGGAAAGCCCAGAGCTGTACCCATGTCTAAGAACAGCTCAGGTCTCCCAAGCTTAAGAGAAACTATTGTGCCAAACTGGTTTTTATTTGATGGACAATCAACAACTGTCACCAAAAGATTCAATTTTCTTGCCTGTTTTATTAAACTCTTCATTGGAAATTGAAAAACATGAAAACAAAAAAATAAGAAAAAACCCACCCTTTTATGCCAACAATTGAATTTCTGGGTTCTTTGCTTTCATTTGTTATTTTTGAATTTTTGAATTTTTTTCAATGAGAGCACACATTTTATGTAGACACTGCTAGAGAAAATCTAATTACCTGGGGTTTTTAAACTTGTTTTCCTCAGAAGATTTCTTTTTTCTCCAGCTATCTTTGCCATGCCACTGACATGCAGAGATTACAGGGGTGCCTGCAGAGAATGGGGCACATCCACAAGGGATGGTGACACTCAGGAAGTTGATTTTCAGCCCCAGGCAAAACCGGCTCTGACATTTGCATTAAGTCCTGTTCTGTGGCTGCTGAAGGTTCCCCATGGAAATGGGTAGTAGGATAGATTCCAGGACATATTTCTGACAAGAACCTCAGATTCCCACTGTAAGAAAAGGAAAGTGTTTCAAAATCCTGAATTGACCAGTGGTTCCGTTACAATGATTTACATCTCACAAGAGCTTTCCTGTTGCAAAGTCATTACTGATCCCACTGACCTTTTCCCCTCATCTGGGCCAATCTAGCAGGTGCTGAGGCCCCAGCACCCATCCCATTGCCTGAGCCTGCTGTTCCAGTGATTTACCACTCAGCCATTCCCGGGGCAGTGGGAGGGCATGGCCAGATGGGAGGGACATTGTACCCTTGCTGAGGCACCAGGACCCAGCTTGGCACAGACCAGGCAACGTGCCCAGCACCTCCTCACGGCTATGTCAGCCTTCTCTGATCAAAGGTAACAAACATTCAGTTTTGAGGTAAAACTGGACAGGTAAAACAGGACCCACTATGTCTATGTAAGTTCCTGATGGAAAACAAACTGCAGTTGGTTTTAACATCAGCAGCTCTGTTTTGTAAATGCACATAATCCACTGTTCTGGTCAGATATTGCAAAGGTCTGGTTACATTTAATAAAGGACTGGTTTTCTGAAGTGCCATTGCATATTCAAAGCTCTCTTTGGAGGGTAAGGTTTGTGCCATTAACATACACTATGTACAAGAAACCCAGACCCCATTCACATGGGAATACCTGTTATCCAGGTTGTGGTAACAAAATCCCGTCTGGGTGTCCCCTGCTTCACAGTAACACTGTCCTTTACATCAAACTAAGGAATACCTCAACCAACCAACCAACCAACCAACCAATCAGTTTTCATAACTTGTCTACACCCTAAATCCATGTTTTCATCTTTTTTCTTTTTTAGGCAATAGCAAATATCTATGTTCAATAGCTGCTTTAATGTGCAGGGCTCCCAAAGGCTTTACAAACTGTAGAAGGTAATAGTTCCCACTGAAAAGAAGCCAAATGCTGAAATGAAACTCTGTCCCATCAGTCTGAAACCATCAGCAGTGGTTTCAAACAATGAAACAGAAAACACCTATTTTGGCAGCTTGAAGACTGTAGTGAGACAGTAGTTTTGAAGAACTAGTTTTAGCAATCTCATTTGCTTTCTCTTGTTTTCTGCACAGCAAACAGGACCAATCAGTGCTACTCTGGTGATGACCCGCCCCGTGAAGGGGCCCCGTACTATTGAGCTGGACTTGGAAATGATCACTGTTAACACCGTCATCAACTTCAGAGGGAGCTCTGTCATCCGGCTGAGGATATTCGTGTCACAGTACTCCTTCTAAACCCTGAGTCTGTGCCCTGGAAACATTAAGCCAAAAGAGACAGTTCCTCCTCTGCAGAACTCTCTCCTCCAAAGCCAGTACCTATAGCAGCTCCAGACCAAATCACTATTTCCAGAGAGCTGGTGACCTCTGCCTGTCTGAGCTGGGAGGCCTCTTCATGCACAGTCCCAACCAGGATGCAAACAGCTGAAGATCCCATATGATTCTCTATGTGGTCATGTATTTTAAGGACTCTTCTTCTCACTGTAAACACTTCTAGGGCATGAGTCTATGTGAAAGACTGTGAACCTTTGTAGCTCCAAGGCTGCTTAGCAGAAAGCACAAAAAAAAACTGAGGAAAAAGCTGGCTTTTGCAATCTTGCCTTTTTAATTTTTTTTTTCATTATAAATGAAAAGCAGACAAACAAGCAGAAACAGAAACAAAAAAACCCATCTATTGAAACAAGGGACCTCAGAAGTCCTAATTTGCATTCCCAATTATCTCTGGAATTATCAGTCAGGCACTTTGTTTCAATTCACCCTGCATTTGTCTTAGTTTCACCTGTTTTTTTCATTCTATTTTATAGTTAAAATTCATTGTAAATTCATTCCAAAAAACATGTTGTACTATGTAATCTTTTGCTTTCTGACAAAGTGTCACATGTTTGGGTTCCTTTCTGTATTAAATCTTTCTATATAACAGAGTTCATAGAAATCTATCACTGGATGGTGTGTTTTACAACATTTAGGATTTTATGCTTATTTACACTCAACATCTTTGTCACAAGCCTCCACTGCTAGTGTCCAGCATAAGTAGGGACTTTAGAGCAGGTAAGAATCAGAATCTTATTTTTCCCTGTTTTCCTGAGTGTGATAGTTGCAAACTATGCAAACTAATGACCACAAGGTAGTAATACTAACTGTAGTTATGGCTGTAATTAATCTCCTTTTCAAAGACCACTCAGGTCAGACCTGTCCAAGTTCCTTCAGAAAATATGAATTGTTTTTTTCACTTACAATCTCTCTCCTACACTTCTAACATAGGGGGAAAGAGCTGAAAAGGACTAAGACCAGTCTTATTCATGCTTCTACTGCAAAGGAGACTGGACTAAGCCAGTACCCCAATCTCAAGCAATGGGATCCCACAGTTTCCATGGGCATTGTCTTCTCAGGTATAACTGCTGTAACCAATAGAAAGTTTATTCTAAAGTCTAATCTGAATCTCCATTGTAATCTGTTGCTTTTTAGCCTACTTCCAGTAGAAACTGAGAACAGTTTATCTTCCCCTTTGCAGCAGTCTAACGTGTCTGAAGACTGTTGTCATGTCTCCCCTCAGACTGTTCTTCTCTAGTCTAAACAAACCCAATTCTTTTGGTCTTTCCTCATACATCACATTTTCTGGACCTTTGATCATTCTTGTTGCTCTCATCTGGATTCTCTCCAGTTGGTTCACATCTTTTTTGAAACACAGTGCCCAAAACTGTGAAAAGTATTCCAGCTGAGGCCTCTCAGTACTAAGCTAAATCTATATATATGTTTAATAGTTTGGGAAAAAAAATTAAAATTGTATAGTTGGAATGTATAATGTGTGTTGACGCCACTGGCACTTTGGTCTTTTCTTTTAATAGGGATGAGGCTTTATATGCCTTGTTCTTAAATTTGTCTGAAACAAGATCTTTTGCTTTGTTTTTTTCTTACTGGCCTATTGGCTCTCTAGCATTGCTAGGACAGGAAGGATAACCTTTGCTTTGTCTTTTGAGAACTGGAAGTGCCCAGTGCTACTTGGGAGAAGGAGTTTACAAAGATTATTATGTGAGCAACTAGAAGCAGAGTAGCAATGTGAGGTCTTTATTAAAGTGGAGTATTAAATGGAGAATACAGACTTGGAAAGTTATTACAACACAGACTGTATGACACAATCAGAAAACTGACTCTTGTTCCTAGTAAGCTTTGTGAATTAGTAGAGACTCTGCTTTTTTTCCTTGTACTCAGCTTGAAGGAAGCCTTGATGCTCTCAACAATGAAACACTGAGTTTAGCAGCTTCCGTTTCTTAATGGTTTAAAGGTTTTCTGTCTGCTGCTACAACATCCCAGGATGTTGAGGCTCAGAGCTCTGTCCTTTATTGTAAAAACAAAAAGGCTGGAGACTGACTCCAGGATTTAGTGAGCCAAGCTGAAGGCAGAAAGCCAATGAGTTTTATGAGCAGCTGACTTGGAGGAGATAAATGCAGAGGAAATGGGCAGAGAAATATCAGAAACAAGAATTGGTTTCCTGAGTGTATCATGTCTCACCAAGTACCACAGTCTTGGAGGGAAAAATAGAGATGATCAGGAAGGAAGAATGGTAATTTATAACCATGGGACTAAAAGAGCCCCCATTCCAGATGATGGAAATAACACATGGGAAACATGCAGGCTCTGGTGTACCAGAGAGCAGCCGAGGGGCAGGCAGGGTCTTGCACTGAAGATGTCCAACTCTTAAAATGCTGACATCTTTCCCAGTGCTTAAAATCCCCTCTTCCCCCCTTTTTGTGCCCTTATGTTATGGCTCCTTCATGCCCATTTGAGGAGTCCTCTCTTCCTGCCACCACATCCCCTCCTGGAGTGGAAACACACCCTTAGACATCAGACAATTTGTCACTTCTGGCCTGTTCTCCCATGGTCCCTACATACCAACCTGATTTAACCCAAATTTAGAAACATCAAAACCCAGAGGAATTCCATAACAAAACACTTTGTTAAAAGAGTAAAGCTTGAGTGCTTGGTTTTAGCAGGGTCCAGCAAATACTCATAAAACAATATTACACTTTCTATATAAACATTCTGCGCCTTAAAAAAAAAGTGAAAAGTCTGGAAACAAAGGAATTCAGCCACTTCTCCACCGCCATAACATCTTTCATCACTCACTATCACTCCAGCCAACTTAAACTTTGCCAAAATATATGCCAATCTCAAAATAATAAATTACTAGCAGTTTATAACATCTAAACTCTCTGTTTCCTAGTCAGGGGTCTGTTTTCAATAGACCATTGCAGACTCAAGTATTACAGCAATTCTCACCAAATAAAAAAAAGAAGACTATGCATGTCAGGTTTTTACAGCATGAAAGTTAAAAATGTAAACATGCAACTGTTGCATATATTCTTGTCCTTCTTTGAGGCCAGAACTCCTCAAAAGCAGACAGAATTCTAGGGCTGCTCAGAAAATGATTCTTTATTCTAACCCACTGCCGACAATTTTCCAACATGAAGAGTTTTGCCATATGGTTAATGGCCAGCACTCTGACAAACATCAGTGGAGGGCACAGACCCTGGTCTGGGCATGTGTGGCTTCTCTCTGGCTCTGCTTGCTCAGGCTGGCAGAGCTGTTCCCTTGCCAAGCAGGGAAGGGACAGCTCTTTGCCTCTCCTGCCTGTCAGCTGTCATGTCTATTTGAACACAGGTCCTCAGCAGAAATACTGCCCTCCACTATGTGTTTGTACAGCACCTATTGCCAGAGCAACAACTGGAATAAAGGCAAAAGAAAGCAGATATGGCAGTAATCATTGATAGAGATGACAATAATTGGGAAGGAGAAGCTATTCTGATAAATGAACAAATTGAGTCATGCTAGTTGGGTTAGGCACCAGAGGGAGTAGAATGGGTCCCATCATCTGGCTTATTTGACTTTGAGATATTTTTAGGGAATTGACTTTTTTGACACAGACAACAAAATATTATTTCACCCAAGTATTTCCTGGATCTCACAGAATCGCTTTTCAACAGGTGATTTTCTCTGACTACAATAACTTTGTTAAAAATAACCCAACTTCTTTTCAGAACCTGGTCACCCACCACCACTGAGTGTACTGTCCAGAGCCATTCATACAAGCTTTCTCCTCTTCAGTTAGGGGCCTGTATTTATAATTACCTTTTTTTTTTTTACTTAGCCTTCAGAAAAGCCAACTTTTATTGTCTCATTAACAAGCAGAACTTGCATGATAATTTTTCTCTGTCTAGAGCTGGGAGAGCAATATAATCAGTTTGTGGTCATGCAAGTTCTCCAGTCTGGCTTATTCACAGAATATGCTACTGAATATCTTCCACAGCATGTAGCTGTATTAGAGCACAATGAAAATGTCATATCATAAAGATGTTTAAAAAAAAAAAAAAGGAATAAAAGTATGCCCTAATGTTATTCATTCCTGACAGGCATTATTGTCAAAATAAATCTCTATCCTGGATGGACAAAACCTTCATCCGCTGTTAATCCGCATGGCTGATGCTTTTCAATGAAAAGATAACAAGTGTCCTTAGAATCTTCCCTGCATATGTGTAAAGCACTGCACACATATAAGAGAATTTACAGAAGCTACAGGAGTGGTAGTGTGGCTCTGCATTTGGAAGTCAAAGAGCTGTAAGACAACACAGCACAAGCAAATTCTGTTTCCTCATCTGCCACGAGTCCAGACAAGTGATTTACACCCGTTACATTTTGTTGCTTTAAGTCTTTGAACCGATTTTGAATAGCTCTACCCCAAAGCAGGTGCCATGCATGAAGACTGAGGGTGATGGCCATAACTAAGCTTTTGGAGATTCTGCAGAAAGCCTGACTCATAAAGGTGACATGTGCTAAAGTGTCAGTGTCACAGGGAGTGTAATGGTCAGAGGAGTTTGTGTGGGGATGTCAGTGATAGCTGGCCACTATCTGCACCTGCCTCCTTCCAAACCTGTTTCAGTGCAGAGTGTAACTGAAGTTTTTAACTGTGCACATCAGCTGTGGAAATCTCACCAATACCCATTGTTAGCTCAAACTTCTGAGATCGCTCCAGTGGTTTGCAAACTGATCCCCCCGGGTAACTCAACTAATACTGGTGAAGCCACTTGAGGGAGAGTTTGGGAACAACTTTTACACCAGGAAGTAAATAATGGTGCAGTAACTTCAGTGTAAGAATTGAGGAATGTATCTGAGTAAGGAAGGGGTTCATAGGAAACACTACAGCAATCACGAACTCCTGAAATATTCAATCCCTTTCAATTCCCTTTCCCATATCCCAGAGGTCACTCATTTTCCCTTTGTGGTTTGTCCTGGCCAAATGATCTCATTATAGTCATGCACTGCAAGCACATGCTGAGTGAACTCCAATTCTCCTCTGGCCCTACTTAACGCTTGCTGTTTGGAGATCAGTTGTAGGCTATTTGTCTTTTCTTGGGCCTGACTGACCTCAATTGCTCTTCTCATATCCAGTCCAGATCCATTATTTGCCCATAATGTTCTTCTGCATCTACCACCTGTGCAAGCTTTTCACATGTTCCACTGGAGATGCAGGCACTGCCATGTTCTAAGCACTCTTACAGCAAAGTATTTTGAATGGCTGAAGGGATTGCCCTTCAGCCTGCTGGTAGAGCCTGGCTTCATGAACAGGATTTTAAAAAACCCACAATTCCTCAGTTTTGAAGGTCTTCTAGGTGCTGATTTTCTCTGGAAATGGCATCTGTTATCATGTTGGCTTGATAGTCTCAGGGCTTTTTAAGAAGTCTGATAAGGGCATCTTTATGCAATACATCCTTAAGCTTTACAAACCTTGGATGAGGTTTTTCCAATTTGCAAACAGAATATGTGGTCCAAGTCAGAGACAGTTCAAAGTGATCATCACTATGCTAAAGTCAGTGATCACTAAACACCTCACCTCAGGTCTGGATTTAGCTCAGTTTTATTTTAAGTCTCAAATATCAGTGTCAGTGGTATAAATGCAAGCAGATATGTATTCTTTTTAGAGTAGGGATGAAAGCTTCTTTCCTGTAAATAAATAATAGTATGATTGCAGTATCTCTTTCTTTGTGAGCACTATCTTTGGGTTCTTTGAGGTTTCCTGAGAGAACCTTTACGTTTCAAAATTTCTTCTGGTATTTCAAGACATTCATTGATATGTTTCTATGAATGATTCCTGACTCCTTCTCTTCAAAGGCCAGCTTAGGCACTAGATTCTGTTTTGTTAAAACACGAAGCTACACCCAAGCCTCTGCATAGTCACATTATTTATAAGAATTGTTCCTCTCTGTAACCTCTGAGGGATTATGTTGACTTCCTTGAGGTTCTGCAGTGTTCCGTGCATGTGTTTGTCCAGACTGGGACCTTAGTCTGGATGTTGTTCATCAGCAACTTTCTGCACATGCTCTCCAACTAACATGTGAAACCATAGCTACAAAGGTTAGTTTTCGACAAAAATCTTCAAAGCATGGTGTTTCTTGGCTGCCTATACATGATGCAAACACATTTCAAAAATCCAGGACCAGAGTTTTCCAGTCTTCATGAGAAATTCCTGTTTTTCTGAAACATTTTGGTCTGTAAACTTGTTTTGTAGATTATGTGAAATGCAAACAAAAAGGAAGAAGGCCTGCCAGTATTACACAGATTTGTTATTAAAATCAGTGTCCCCAAGAATACTGGAATATAATCCATCATTTAAAATATTCCTTTGGACCCTGAGATCTGATGCCATTCAAGCAGGGCAGAGGGACAGAAAAACTGACTGGTCCCAAAACAGCAGCAGCTGCTCTACAGAGATCCCTAGGCTCCTACAGTGACCAGAAACCCCTGCTAGCCCAAATCTACACACCAGGTCAGTGAGGAAGAAACAAAGCTCATAGAAAAGGTAATTTCACTGACTTCTGAATGATATCAAGTGGAGATTTATATCATAATGTCTATAAAATTTTTCACTGCATTTATACATCTGCATAAATGGAAAATTTAAAATAACCAAAATTAAAGGGACCAACCTGTTACCTACCACACACATACTACATGCAGGAAGCTTTAGTGTATTTCTGCCTTTCCTCAGGGTTGTGCTCACTTGGAATTACCCAGTCTGATTTGGTGCAAGTTAACAATGGTGTAAATTGACAGCATTTGGTTCACAGCAGTGTAGTCATACCCACGGATGGAAGAGAATTACAGAGGGATACAATTACAATTGAACCAAACAGTTAATAAAAAAGAGCTTGCTGATTTGTTAACCTTCAGTGCTTTGGTTATGATGTCATTGACATGGAAAAAATATTCAACTAGAAACACAAAATATTAAAAAGGAGATTATCTCCTTAGAAAGATAAGTGCCCATGTAGCCTATAAATAGCTCTGAAATGAAGACGTCCCAGACAACATCTGTAAAAGGAAGAATTCTCTCCTTGACCTCTAGCATCCTTGTCTCCCACGGCAGGATTAAGCACAGTTGATCCTTATCAGGATACAGACACAATGGCTGTTTGATGGTCAAGCCAAGAAAGACGAAGGCACAGCCAGCGGCAAGGGGGAGACACACCAAGATAATGTAAAAGTCCTAAAGAATGCTCTCGGTGTGCAGGATCTCTGAGACAGATCTCTCTTGCTGTATGAAGTATTTTAGCTCTGCTTGTGAAATACTAGCAGTCACTTCAATAAAAAGGGGCAGCACTGGAGGATGCAGCATTCATGTGTTTGAATGCAGAATCAGTTGGCAAAAAAATGCTGCCCTGGCCAATCTGTCATCTAATGAGATGCACTGGATACCAGAAACCTCTAAGTACAATTTTAGGTATAGCACATTTAGTACCACCTTATACCAAGAGTTTATCCTGCAGCCACTGCCCAGGTCAAAGGATGCTCCTTAGTGTTGCTGCTGAAAGAGTAATTTCAATAACTCTTACTTGTAGGCTGTCTGGATAAATAAACATGTTATATTTTGAAGTCTCTTTTTTATTTTTTTTTTAAGAATAATTTTGTAGTGTAATTTTAAAAGAATGGTTTCAATGTCCCTCATCCTGTCCCTTTAACCTATAACCACTACTTCATTTCTAGCAGAAAATCAGCTTTTAAGTCTTGCATTGTTCTACAGCTCATGAACAATTTGCATTGAATACACCAATAGGGACTATTTAAAAGTTTTTTTTAAAATAAATATGTCACTAACAAAAATTACAACTGAATTCTAGCTTATTTTGGTCATTAACTAGCTTAGTGGTGTTCATACAAGATCACTGCAAGTATGCATGACAGAATTATGTAACCTTTTTGGAAAGCAAGGTGAATGATGATCAGTACACCTACTGGTCATAAACACTAGTAACATACAGGCAGCAGTAGAGAAAGCTTCAAAGTAAAATACAATTAATTTTCCAGAGGCTAATTTTCTTTCACAGTTTTTATGCTGTACAGTTGCTCATACTTGGAGGTACATGTGTGCATTTTACCTTCATTTCCTGGTGGGTTTATGTGGGATAAGGCTCAAATTAACATTTTGTGTAATACTACTTTATCTGTACTAAGAGCTTGACATATCTGAGGCATTTCTTTCCCCTCCAATTTCACTGAAGGATGGAGCAACTCACTGCTCCTGAGGGTGGGGATGGCTCCCTTGCCCCATTCACCATCAAGCACCAGCCATGCTCTATCCAGCACATTTGGAGGGTGTATGGGTGGGTGTACAGGCTCCATGCCCTGGAAATGTTCCCAGAGAATCCCAGGAGACGACATGGTTCAGATGATATTGCCAGCCTGACATGGTGCCATATCCCTGTCCCAGTTGTCCTAGGTCTTTGGAGCCAGTGAAGGCAGGGGTTTGTACAGTGACCATGAAGCTGTGGCCAGAATTTGGCTTCCAACTGGCAGAATAAACTTGCCTCATAACAAGTAGTGTTAATGTAAGATAATTTAGACTGAGCTGGTTTCCTCATACATAAATCATTAACCAGTGGCCAGTTCTCACTCCCTCCTGCATTACGTATCTTATGACTTCAGTACAACAAAGGCTCTTCACCCCACATGACACCCAATGGCCCATGCCTAATGAGGTTTGAGTTTGCTGGTTGGGTTTGTGTTTTGCAGTTGGAATGTTTTTATTTCAGCAATTTGCAAGGACAGCCAAAACTGGCTCTGGTTTGCTTTGGGGAAAGCTGAGGAACTTATGTCACACAGTTGCTCTCTCACATCCTTATCACTCAAATAACTCGCTGCAAAGTGAGGTAGGTAATACGCCATTCACTGGGCTGCTGGTGATTTACAAGCCACTCAGAAAGCTGATACGCCCTCAAAGGAAGCCGACGCTCATTTCCAGTGTCACGAGGACGTGTCATTTCCCTTCACTACACTGCAAATGTATTAATTCTGAATCACATGCTCAAGAAAAATTACACTGGAATGAGCACACATGCAAACTGGAAGAGGAGAGGCCAAGTGCAGGAATGCTGAGCTGCAAAATTTCTCTTCAAAAGAAGAAAACAACTCTCTAGAACTACTCAAAGAAAATAAGAAAGTAGGTGTGACCCTTGATCCAAGACTTATGGTTCTACAGTCCACTCTGGGGTGCCCTGGTTGAGGTGGCCTAATGAATGAAGGTAACAAGGGTCTGGTTTTCCACTGTGGTAGAGAATGGACACTTCACAAAACACAACTGCTCTGACTTTGCTGTTGACATACAGCTGAAGTAGCCCAATCGGGGGTTCCACACCTGAGTCACTTTATCCTTCTTTCTCTAGTTGTTTGCTTTTGGGGTTGTTCTTACACATGCTGCCATGTCTGTCTGACATGGCATTGAATATGGGACAGAATAGTGTGATCCCCTTCCCTTTACTGCCCCTTTCACTATGCAAGACCAATCGGTTCTGACAGTGTCCCCCCAGCCAAGGGAGGAGAGCTCTGTGGATAAGGAAATGGTCTCTCCAAAGCTGACTCACAAATGTGGACAAACCTGAAGTGGGTTGTACTTCATCTTCTGTCAGTGCTATCCAGCCAGCTGGTAAAGGACACTGCACTGCTGGAGAGATGGGGTTTACTGGGCTATAAAACTGAAACCCTGCAGGGATTTAACCTCCTGCTGCACTTCCTTAAGGATAAGCTATGAATTGTATTTCCTTGAGAAGTCCCATGGGCTGTACTCTGTGTACCAGAACTCCTGCTTTCTCCTCCCTCTCTGTTTTTGGTGGCACCAGTTCCTCCTTAGGCCTGCAAGTACTGCTGAATGTTGTTAAACTGTCCTCTGTGTCAGCCTGCACACAACCAAATCAGTGATGGAAAAAATGAGTCCACATGTTTTTTCCAGGAAGTCAGACAGCAGTTCCCTGTCTCATACAGGTGAACACTTTCTCACGCCAGTAACTCATTAGGACAGCAAGTGTGATCTCAGCAGTTTCACAAGGATGTTTATAGTCTGTGCCACTGTTTATAGTCTGTGCCACTGTAAGGACTGTTCTGAACGGCAGCTGCTTGCTGATCTTTAACAGCACTTCTGCACTCCCATTTTCACTCTTTCTAGCCTCTTTTATTCCTCCTTTGTTGGGCTCTGGTACAGTTCCATACCATACCATTCGAAAATCATCAAGGCCCCCTAAAATCCAGTATTGAAACACATCCTCCAGCTGCCAGCTAATGAAAATCCTTGTCACTCATGGGATCACCATGTCAATTTAAGCAAAGGAACAGCCACAGCTTTGGCTGAGAAGTGTTTGGTTAGGTTTTCTAAGATCTTGAGGAACTAATTTAATGAATCCTTGCTTGCTTGTAAGACTACACCTTCCATCTTCTATCACACTTTTCATTATGTCACATGGATACAAATGCACCTAGTTTTAATGTGAAGTAAAATCCTTAAGCTGCAGTGAAATAATTAACCCTTCATCCTTGAATTCCTTGCTACGATACAATCTAGTTTTTATAGAGCTAAGAGTTAAAGCAATAGTGACAAGTGAAAATACTTGAGGCAAGTGGGTATTTGTTCACTATGGAAAGCCAGCCTTAATCATACATATATAAACTTTTGGGCTTGGGGACTACAAGTAAATAGAGTAGCAAAGATACTGTGTCCCACAAACAAATATTTGTACCTATAGTTATTCGTGCTGACTCAGGATTCCTGAAAATAATCTCTCAAGAAAGTACTGCCAAGAATAAATAACCTGCACTTTTCACTGTTAAGCTTCCTGGTAAAACACTGGTTTGTGACACCTGCACCCATCCACTCAGATGTATGATTGAGTTGTACCAAGATGTAACCCATTTCAGCCTGTTTGGCAGACCTGTCTTTCAAGGGCTGTATGTTCCCTCCTCTCTGAATATTTTTGTATGTAACCAAACAGAGGTTAAACACGCAAATCCTCAGCTTTGTGGTGAGAGTGCATCCTTACTCCTGCCCCAAAATCCCTAGTGATATCAGCAAGGGTAGTGGCTATAGCACATTTACCTCCCAGTGATTCTGGGTGCAAGGCTGAGGAGCAGCCAGTGCTGCTGCCAGTGCTGCACAGGGAAAGCTGGGAACACGGGCGCAGGTTGGTTTTCCCTTATTTCCTGCACCTTAAGAGTGCTGTATTCTGGTGTGTTTGCCTGGGAATGGAGCAAAACAACCTGCAGCTGGGTTAAAGTGTTAAAATTAGGGTAGAGCGTGTTGGTAACTTCTGTTTCTAGTTAAGTCATTTCTTAAATGGCTTTATGTACCTTGCCTTCCCCAGAGGGATGTGCCCAGACTTCCAGTTTGGAGGTCAGTGTGCGTTCTCCTTTTGAACTAAGCAATTTTTGATGGAAGAACAGCATTCCAGCTTCTGTGAGCAACCAGTCACTGGCCTCCATGGATCTTCTTCCCAGCTCCCTCACTTCAATGGGGCCGAGAGGTTTTAAACTGCAGTGATTTCTGTAATGGCTTTTTGTCGTCACCCCTGTTCAGCAAGGTAAGTGAGATTTGCTTTCACCTGAAAATAGACCAAAAAAAGGCTTTTTACAACTAGAAACAGTAAATTATTTTTGTGCTTTTAGGCCTTTTTCTTGATTCAGTCCCTTTCATAAAGGATCTTTTGTGTGCTGCCCTTGTTCTGTGCACGGGTGACACCTGGCTGGCCTCCTCTTCCCAGGGATAGGAACATCTGCTCATCCTCATGCAGGCCTATGTCTGCTTTTAGGAGACAGGCCAGCCCTGGGGCTCTGAGCAGACTCTAGAGAGATCATGGTGTGAAAATACAGGGCAGGGCAGCAGCATCTGGTCCTGAGGTCCCAGAAAGAGAGAGGGGAGCAAAGGGCCCAGGCAGGTATTTGCCCTTTGCTTGCACAGGCAGGGGCTCAGGCCCTGGGAGGCTGGGAGGGTAGGCTGAGCTGCCTCCTATCCCCTCTTCCACACTGAAAGAGGCATTTCTGGGCAGTACCACAAGCAAGTGGGGCTGTAACAGTGTTTGAGGAGACACACCAGAAGTTCCCTATAAGGTGGCATGATCCCAGCCTAGAGAGCATATCCTTGGGAGACAGGGCTTCACAGACAGCCCAGGGAGCACTCCCCAGGTAGGGCCAGGGCTGTGCCTTTGAGATTTTCACTGGCATGGGTAAGAGAGGGGAGAGAGGATAAAGTCTCTAGGAGTGACAGTCTCCAGCTCCCCACAGCCCTGATGTCCCCCCCAGCTCCAGGAAAGTGTCTGATGCCTGGGGCTGGGGATGCTGCCCAGCTCACTGCCTGGGGGTGCACAGGGGTGGCCTGGCTTCCCACTCAGCCCTCGGCTTCCCCAGCTACTGAGGCTCCCTGCCAATTCCCTCCTCACTCCCTTCACTGAGCAGGAGTGGACAAAAATACAGATGTACATTTAAGCTATTGCCTGCATTTGGACTTCTCTCTTCAGTCCATTTCTAACTGCAGAATTTAAGCCCCACAGATTGTCACTGCTAACTGGTCACAGCTAGCATTCCTTGATAATCAGACTAACTGAAATAGTTCTCTAAGTTCTATTATGCTTCTGGCTTGTAAAATACAATAATTTCTTATTAGGTTACACTAATATTTCGTATTTCATTCTTAATATTATTCTTCAATAAAGCTCTGCGCAAACAATCTATCCCACAGGATGAACTTCTGCCAGATCCCAGATGTCAAACACGTTTTCTTCAAATACAGGAGTTCATGACCTTTTATGTTTGTTAATGGGACGCCATGGAAGTTAGTTATAATAAATAAGCATATTTCAGAGTCAGGTGTTCCATGGGCCCTTTTTCAGTGATACAGCAGCCTTTCCTGAAACAGGTTTTTCCTGTTTTGCTGTAGGGCTTTTTTTCCCCTAACAATGAAGGTTTGGGAACAATTTGAAACCCTGTTATTGAACCATGTCCAACTACTGCACTGAAAGGTAGACAGGAACTTTTAAGATAACTCATCTTTCATATCTTTCCTGAAATCAGCAGCAGATAAGGTTCTAATTTTCCCTTTTATCCTGAACCCTGAAAGATGCAATTTTTAAACTGCAAACTGTATAAATAAATTGTCTTACAGCATCAAATCAAAGAGGAAACTAATGAAATTGTTTGGATCTAAATGATACATTTGATATGCCAACTCATTTTTGATGTAGCAAGCTCATTTTAAAGCTGGGCTAGAAGCACCTAACCCACAGTCTTCCAGGTAGAAGACCTCTAGAAAATATCTGAATGTGTCAATATGTTGATAACATTTAGTCTTATCCTTTTCAGTAGATGTGAAAATGTCCTCTAAAACCTGTGCCAGATTAAGAGCATCTGGCTCTTAATGAAGTCAGGCAAGAAAAGGATATGATTAGAAAACACTGCAAGAAGCATGCCTTGGCTCTGTTACATTTTTTCTCAACTGCATATAACAATTTATAAAGCCTCCTGAGTTTATTGGATCCATCATCTTGGATTCCTAGACTAGCAGCAGCAACAAATGCTTCCCAAGGCAGAAACAGAACTGTTTGCTCCTATACCCCCAGTTACTCCTGCTCATCACCCTGGGCTGAAGCTGATGATCTGTCCAGGGCAGCACCCTTGTGCCTCAGTGATTATCCACCCTGGAACCTTTCCTTGCCTTTGGACAGTTTGGGGCTGGTAGTCATTGACAATGTTAAAGGCCACTGTGTAGTGCAGAAGCAACTGCTGCAGCTCACACAGATGTGGAACTGGCTGTGGAGAGACAGGACCAAAGTGTTGTGGTGCATAAAAGATGAGGCCTGCTTGGATTTATTATCAGAATGTATTAATGATGTGTGAGTGCAAAGAAAATCTGCCTTACAGCATAAGGCGAAACATAACAAGCCAGAAAATCTGTTCTCAAATTCACAGTACATCAAATGGGAATGAGATAAAGAGAGTGTCTAATTTGAACAGCAGAGTGTCTCCATGTAATTGCTTGTCTAGGCATTGCAGCAACATTTTCAAATGGTACTGGACATTGTGCAATAAAGCTGTCCTTCTGCAGCTCTGTGGGAGGAGACAACGGGCTGCAGTCTCAGATGGTGGACAGAATTACAACAGGTAATGTTAAACATGCATTTGATAAAATGAGAAAATAAAAAATAATAGTCACAGACTGAATTATAGCAGCTTTCTATAATGAAGTGTGTGGACCCCACCCAGCATCTGTGGCAGAAGAGGGAAGGTGTCAGCTAAACCCCAAAGGTTATGATGAGAATGGAAAAAAACCAGGCTCCAGCTGAGAGCAGGACAAGAAGGATGAGGAAACAGTTTCATGTTTCTCCCAAAAAACCTCAGGGGACAAAGATTACTGCTGCAAAAACTTTAATGGTAGTAAAATCCTCTGGCTGCAGAAGTTGTTTGTAACGAAGGTGTATTAACTGCTTAGAGACTTCAGCTGAAAAGTACTCTGCTTTTTCACTGAAATCTAAGTTGTGAAATCCATTTTTTCTCTCCAAAAGTCTCTCCCTCAGAAAACTTAATTTCGTGGTTACACACAGAGCTTGGCTATGAGATGTTGATGTGCTGGACTTGTCCTGATAACGCCCTGCTTTTAGGTCCTGATGGCTGAGCTCATCACTTGGCTATTGCAATATATACTGGAATTTAAATCTGATCATAAGTACATCACTTGATGTTAGTTTCTGAAACTAAAATATTTCATAAGTAGCAGTGTTAAATGTTTGCTTGCTCTGAAGGATTTTCAGCTGGGAGAAAGCTGAGAAAGCTATTTGGAATCTTCATCTGCTTAATTTCATGTAATTCTTCATAAACTAGGCAAGAACTTCTAAGCAATTATGTTTCCTGCTTTTGTGCTTAGAAGATTTCAGTGTGCTCTGTGCAAACATTGATTCAACCTCTGAACCTCTTGATTTTTAACGTGGAAGTTGGCATGTCAGTAAGTGTGCACAGGTGGTGGGATCAGGTTTCCGATGCAAAGGATCATGAGGGAGAATTCAGTCCAGACTTACACAAAGCTGCAGCCTCCATCAGCATTTCTGCTGAAAGCTTTGTTCACTGAAGCATTTGCACAGGGTGAAGAAAAAGGATCTTAATCTGTTTGAAAGTGTTTGCAGATGTAAATAATTAGTCAAGATTTGTCAGTAGTTATGCACAGGGTTTTTATTATTTCAGGTCCAGTTCCTAAAGGTTTGAGGCCCAGTGATGATAATATAGACTCCTTCTTGTAGCTACTTTCTATAGTCTTCTGGCTACTTCTCTTTCAACAAGAGAAACACTGGGAAGTTGTAATCCAATAGCATAAACAGGCTCAGCAACAAGTGAAAAAGTCTGTGGTGCAGAGGTTCAAAACAGATGAGACAGGCCTCGCTGGGGAATATGAGAGGTGAAGCATAGTCCAGACTAATAAATTCTCCTCTATTGGCCCTGCGTGGGTCTGCTCAAGTATTTCAGCCCTGCATTTCTGGAGCTGAGACTGCTGTGGTTTGGCAGAGCCAGCCAAAAGCAGCCCAGTTTATTAGCTAGGTCTTAATACCGGGGGTGCCTGGAGTGGAGGCAGCATAAGGAGCAAGGGCAGCTGCAGAGAACCAGGAATGAGTGAGGATGATTAGTTGCAATGACAGTCTGGAATGGTCACCAGAGGAGTGGGGGGCCAACAGCAGGAGTCAGGGAGGCTGGGGAACATCACCAGCTTTCTCAAGTGAGGTTTAGTTACAGAAAGATACAGCAGAGCATGGAGCACTCTGGGTGCTGCCAGGAGGCTGGCAGGGAAGGAAGATCATATTTGCAGTTGACAAGAAAAGGGCTAAATTGGTTTCACTACTCATCTTCAGACTAGATTTGTTTGGAACAAAATTCTTTTAAGGAAGGGGGGAGGTTTGTCTCCCATCCCAGCTAAAAACATCACAGGACAGTAATGCTCTCCCTGTCCACACAAGATCAGGTTGTCCACATCCCTTACCATGCACAGCTGAATTTTGTGCTTATTGAAACAAACTTCCCAATTTTCAAGCACCTGAAAAGAAGTGTCACAAACTATCAAAAGAGGCATAGAGATGTGTCAATAGGCCCCTTCAAATTACAGGGCACAGTCTTGCCTCGATGAAGAAGGAAGGTCATATTGCAAACTGTTTTTTTCCTTTAACTGCCTTGTCAAAAATACTGGCTTTAATGTCTTTTTCTTCATCAGAGAGGCAACCTGCAGTCCCAATGGATGGCTGCTACTGCATTGCAACTCCAGTAGCTGAAGAGCGGTTGGGGCAGGACTGGAAGTCGTTGAGAACTGAAAACTGAAAAAGCCTTGAGTATGACAATGCTGAGGTAACTTGATAGCAGCAAGCTGCACACAGGGGCCTTATCCGTAGTTAAACAACACACTTCGATGAACAGTGAAAATAAAGCTGTTCACTCATGTAAATTAATTCAGTGAGATGCCTTGAAATGTGTGATTGATGTGCACCTGAGGAGGACTCAGATAATTCTGGAAGCATACCAGGTTACTGGTATTTCTTTAAAAGAGTGACCATGCATAATCTCATGAATTCATGAACAGGAATCAGAGCCTCTCTGCTATGTGATACCCAGTACTTGAAACTGGCTGTGTGCAGACATGAACAGAGATGCTTTGTTAGCTCAAAATTTATAAGTCTGCGCTTTTGGCAGAGGGTGTCTCTCCCCTTACAGCGACTCTGAGGCTTGAAGTAGCTGTGTTACACTGCATGATGACAGGCATGAAATTCTTAGTTTGCAGCAGATCTGCAGTGCTATTAAATTTAAAATGAAAAAATCTTGTAAAGAAAAAAACAGTCTTGGTGGATGGGGAATCCACTAAAGACTGCAA